>VZQC01002907.1:699722-716546 GCA_009823505.1 Rhizomys pruinosus
TGGCCTCCCGGCATTGCACGAACATGGGTGCAAAACTATGCATGAGACGTAACATTCATAAACATACACGAAATAAAAAAGTTAAAAACAGAAGATAAGTTAACTCAGTGATGGCTTCCTTGATCATGCAAGGAATAAATATAGTTGGATGAGGTTTATAACCAAATTATAACACTTTTTTTTTTATTTTATTTTATTATTATTATTTTTTATGTGTATGAGTTTACCGTCTGACATGTAGGTTTGTGCACACGATGTTTGTGCAATGCCCCGCCCGAAGGTCGGACGGGAGGTTGGCTTATGGACGGATGCCGGATCCGTTAAGACGGTTCTCAGCCGCCATTGTGGTGCTGGGGACTGAAAGTCCCAGTCTCTGCATAGAGAGTTGGCGCTCTTTTTTTTTTTTTTTTTTGTTATGTGATATGAAGGTACTGTCTGCTGCAGGTCTGGGCCCCGTGTCGTGCGTCAATGTTCGCGCTGGAGGTCAGATGGTGGTCTGGTAGTCCCCTGAATGAGAGTTCTCTCTGGAACTGGAATGTTACAGACGGTTCTTAGCCGTCCAGTCGGTGCTGTGAGTCGATCGAAACCGGGTCCTCTGCTAAGAGACGTCGGTGATTAACCGCTAGGCTATCCTTCTCAGCGACTAAAGGAATGATAAGAGTTTTTTTTTTTTTGTTTTTTTTTTTTTTTTTTTTTTTTGGTCTTTTCGAGCCGGGTCTCCCTGTACGCCCAGCTGTCCTGGACTCTACTCTTGTTTAGACCAGGTCTGGCCTTTGAACCCATCAAAGATCCGTCCTGCCTACTTGCCCTTCACAGTGCTAGGATTATTTAAGTCGCTGCGCCACACGCCCGGTCTCAAAGTTGAGCGCTGCTTAACCCGCTCTAGGGCCATCTCTCCAGCCCCACTAAAATATCTGTTATTATCCTGTTAATAATGTTAGAGGTATCATTAAACACAGGTTCCTTGTTAAGTTATATATTATAACTCTCCCTTTTTTATTACTACCAACTTTGCTTGACTGTTCATGTAAATTCCTCTATTCTCTTAACTTGAGGGTGTTCCAGGTTTCTTTGTTAGTACTAATTCAGAGACAGCAACAAATCTGACAAGAGAATTTCCCGAGGTGGACTGAGACCTACAGAGTGAAACTTGAAGACTAACATTCTTCTTTCCTTTCTGTCCTGAACTCATTAAACTTTGGGTTTAGAAGAAGGAAAGTTATCTTAGATATTTTCTGATTTGAACTACTTAGAAACTTATTCAACAGGCTTCCTCCCTTTCTGGAGCTCCATTGGCAGGTTTTTTTGTTTTTTTTTTAAATTTTATTTATTTCTGTATGTGTATGAATGTACTGTCTGCATGCAAGTCTGTGCACCCGTGTCGTGCAATGCCGCGGAGGTCAGAAGAGGGTCTCGGATTCCCCTGGAACTGGAGTTCTCCTGGAATTGGAGTTTCAGACTGCTCTCGGCTGCCATGTGGGTGCTGGGGATCAAACCTGGGTCCTCTATAAGAGCGGTTGGAGCTCTTAACCGCTAGGCCATCTCTCCAGCCCCTCCATTGGCAGTTTTTATCATAAGTAACTAGTGGTTGTTACTCTGGAGGACTGCAGAATGGAGGACCTCAGAAAGGATGTTGTCAGCATAGATCATTTCAAGATCTTCATACAGTGCTGGCTGGCTTGACAGCTTTTGTTTTCTCTTTTAGAATATTTTTATTTTATGTGTATGTATGGTAAGTGCAATTTTATTTATTTTATGTGCATGTATAGTAAGTGCAGCACCTATGTTGTGCAATGCCCATGGAGGTCAGAAGAGGGCTCTGGCTCTCCTGGAACTGAAGTTAATTTAAGAGTGCTTGTTAGCCACCATGTGGATGCTAGGAATCAAACCCAGGTTCTTTGTAAGACCAGCCAGTATTATTAGGCACCAAGTTATCTTTCCAGGTCTACTTTTTATTTTTAAAAAGAGTTCTCGTCTAGTTTTCCTTTTAAATTATTTGTAGTTCTGGTTACCTGTGTTACTGATATATCAATCTAGTGATGTGTGGCATTTTCTACTGTTGTAATAGTTGCCAGTGCTGTGACTAATTTTAAATAACTAGGTGTTGAAAGCCAGGGACCTCCAGGGTATATGCTGAATTGGTCTGCATGTAGTCTGGATGCCCTGATTGACAGAGAAGGGTTTGTGATACAGGATGGGCCTATTTAACCACGGAGGTTGGAGTAATTCTCTCTCCCACCTTCTCCCCTTCAAAAGCATGAGAGGAAGGTGGCCATTGACCTCTTTCTGCTTCTGTCTAGGAGATGCACCGGAGATCTGAGAGCGCCCCTGATTCTGCCAAAACAAAGGCCTTGCAAACTGTAATTGAGATGAAAGTAAGTGAGAATCTTTTTTTTTTTTTTAGAGAATCTTTTTTAAAAATATATTTTTTAGAATTTCATACCTGAGTATGTATGTATTTACATCATTTCTACTCCTTCTGTCACTTCTAACTTGTGTGTCTTCCATGTCCTTTCAAGTTTATGACCTCTTCTTTTGTAGTTGTTATTGTCACACACACACACACATACACACACACACACAGACACACACACCCTACTGAGCCCATTTAGTGTTGCTCATGTGGTAGGACTGACACGTGGTTAGGGCTGACCACTTGGGATTTGATAACCTGTTAGGTGGCTCATCCCTGGAGAAGACTGATTCTCCTTCTCTCATCTAGGGGTGGGGCCTTGTGAAATTTCTCCTATCCTCATTGGCATGTTGACTGGTATTGTCATTATGCTGGTCTCTACCCAGAACTCTTATAGAAACATCAGGCATAGTGGCACATGCTTGTAATTTCCAGCATGGGGGAGGTTGAGGCAGCCTTATTGTTGAGATTGCATGGATGGAGCTTCCATGTCATGTCTAGAAAACACATTCTCGTTTTGGTCCTCTGGCTTTTACAGTCTTTCTACCCCCTCTTCTGTGCTATTCCCTGAGCCCCAGGTAGGGTTGCCTTTTAGATGCATAATTGGGGCTAGGTACCTAATGGTCACTAATTCTCTGCACTTTGACCAGTTAAGTGAGACTCATGAAGAATCTTGAGTTTCACTTTTAAGTGATTAGAACGGTTCGTGTGTATTTACAAAGTGACTACTAATAATACTTTGTTCACTTGGGATTTTGAGAGGAAATTATAAGACAATAAAAGAGTTTTCTAGGGGCTGGAGAGATAGCCTAGCGGTTAAGAGCACCGACGCTCTTGCAGAGGACCCGGGTTCGATCCCCAGCACCCACATGGCGGCTGAGAACCGTCTGTAACTCCAATTCCAGGAGAACTCCAGTTCCA
Source organism: Rhizomys pruinosus (assembly GCA_009823505.1). Lineage (NCBI taxonomy): Eukaryota > Metazoa > Chordata > Mammalia > Rodentia > Spalacidae > Rhizomys > Rhizomys pruinosus. Next base: position 703,057 of record VZQC01002907.1, read on the forward strand.
GGGGAATCCGAGACCCTCTTCTGACCTCCGCGGCATTGCACGACACGGGTGCACAGACCTGCATACAGACAATACATTCATACACATACAAAAATAAATAAAAAAAAAAAAAAAAAACTCTACAAAAAAAAAAAAAAAAAAAAAAAAAAAACAACAACAACAAAAAAAAAGAGTTTTCTATTTCATTTCATTGTAGGACATGATTCAAATGAGACCAAAAGGATTTTCTAATATTTCTTTAAATCAGCTGTTCTCAAACTTCTTGAATCACAGAGGGAACTGTTTAGGGAGGGATGGATAAGAGAGGGGGGGCATGATCAAGTTCATGATGAAACTAGTTATTTTATGTAATTGATAGATGCTACAAAGTAAAACTTCTTCTGCTGAGGAGATAGCTCAGTCAGTAAAGAGCTTGCTATGCACCTGAATTGGACACCCAGAACTCTCGTAGAAACATCAGGCATAGTGGCACATGCTTATAATTTCCAGCATCGGGGAGGTTGAGACAGGCAGATACTTCGGACTTGCTGGCCAGCCAACCTTTCCTACTTAGTGAGGTCCAGGCTAGTGAGAGACCCTGTCTCAAAAAACAGGGTAGATGATGTCTGAGGAACAACATTGGAGTTCGTCTTCTGGTTTCTTTGTGCACACACATGCATGTGTAGCTTCATGAACATTCTTTCACAGACAAACACACAAAGAAAAAAAAGAAAAGAAAAAGAAAAACCCAATTTTAGGACCACCCACAATTCTCTTATAGTTGTCAGGCTTGTTTCCTTCATTATGAAAGAAAATTTTGCCAAAAACCAAGTTTCAAAAACCATAGTTTGCTGGTTCTTCTTTCAAGGAAAAGTTGTATTCCATGAAAGAAGTGCCTGGCCACTCCAGCTTGCAGCTCTGGGCAACACATAGGTCCTATTCCTTGGGGCAACCATTGTACCTTGGCATGCAGCTCCTTGCCTGCTTCCCATTTTGTCTTAAATATTTTAGAAAAGTGTATTCGTAGGAGAGTAATACTTTTTACTGCTCAATCAAGGACATTCTTAAACATATTTTTCTTCTTTTTCTTCATTTCTAATGCCTATCCCTGAAGAATGTATTGCTTCCTACCATGATTTAGTGCCATTGCCCATACTGTAAGTCTGTTGTGGAAATAGCTTTGACATTATCGACTTTGTGTCTAGTGGACCCCAGAATTTCAAAGACAATATTTTGAAAAACTGCTTTAAATTAGTGAATAGTTAAATATCTCTAAGAGTTACAGTATGGTGATAAAGAGTTTTGTTTCTGAGTTACACTCCTTTCATTTAAAATCTAGCTATACTTGGGCCGGAGAGGTGGCTCAGCAGTTAAGAACACTGACTGTTCTTGCAGAGGACCTGGGTTCGATTCCCAGCACCCACATGGTGGCTAAGAACTGTCTTTAACTCCAGTTCCAGGGTAATCCCACGCCCTCTTCTGATCTTCTCGGCATTCCACAATACGGGTGCACCAACCTACATGCAGACAGTATACCCATACACATAAAAAAAAAAAAAATCTAGCTATATTTGATCATTGATGTGTGACACAGAGCAAGTTCCTAACCTTTTTGTGTCTCAGATTTCTTAAAATTCAGTAAATGGTGATGAGTCAAATCCCATGGATTGTTTTTGCGGATTGTTTTTGTGGATTGTTTTTGTGGATTGTTTTTGCAGTTAATTAGTTAAAACATGTAAAATACTCTGAACAGGACCTTGGATATTTATAGTTGTTCTAGTTTGTCTTTCCATTGCTGTGACAAAACACTCTGACACCAACTTGGGGAGGAAAGGGTTTATTCAGCTTACATCTCCTGGGTCACAGTTCATTACTTAGGGAGCCCAAGACAGGAACTCAGGGCAGGAACCTGGAGGCAGGAGCTGAAGCACAGGCCATGTTCACCGGCTTGCTTTCTACTGGCTTGCTCTCTGGTTCATGCCCAGCCTGCCTTCTTATACTGTCACTGCTCAACAATCAAGACAATACACCACAGATGTGGCCACAGGCCAATCCAATGGAGCCAATTCCCCAACCGAGGCTCCCTCAACTCAGGTGTGTCAAGTTGACAGCAAAGCTATCCAGCACAATAGTGAACACTAGATATCAGATGATTCTGCCATTGTTTTTATTAGATTTGTGGTGTTCTGGTTTCCTTTCTATTGCTGTGATTATTTGGCTTACGGTTCTAGTCCATCACTGCAGGGGAAGTCACAGAGGCAGAAGATTGAGGCAGCTGGTTATAATGCATCTACAACCAAGAGAAAAGAGAAATGAATGCACTCATGCTGCCTGCTGGCTTGCTTTCATCTCTCTTCTATCTTGTACTGTTGAGGGCCTAGCTCTACATTCAAGGCGACTCTTCCATTCTGTCTCCATTTCTGACAACCAAATATGCCCATAGGCCAACCTGATCTAGATAATTTCTCATTGAGTCTCTCTTCCCAGGTGATAACAAGTTGACATTTAAAACTGACCATCACACATGGTCCTTTTCCCTTCTCTTTTCTCCTCTCCCTGTGTCCTAGACTGGACTTGAACTTGCCATCTTCCTGTCTCAGTCTCCCAATGCTATGATTACAGGCATATACCACTGTTCTTGGCTTTATGTTCTTTCTTATGAAAGTTCTTTTAGATGAACTGTATTCCCTACTTCCACTAACTTCTTTATACCCCTGAGAAGCTTGTTTTGTATTATGGGCCTTAATTTTTTTTTTTTTTTCCTTTTTTGAGATGGGGTCTTACTCTTTGGTCTTGGTTGACAGCAATAAAACTTGGCTGGGAATGATAAAACTTTGTACATATTATGGGCCAGGCATGGTGGCACACACCTTTAATCCCAGCACTTGGGAGGTAGAGGCAGGTGGATCTCTGCAGTTCAAGGATAGCCTGGTTTACATAGTGAGTTCCAGGCCAGCTGGGGCCACAGGGAGACCTCGTCCCCCAAACCCTTTGTTCATATTATATAAGTTTTCCTTCTCAGTGGGAGAAAAATTATGAAATAAATTTCAAGTTAATAGTTTATGGGTTCTTTGCAGTCAGTTTTCTGTAGTTAAATATAATTTTATAAGAAATCTTTTAGAATGGTTGTAATTTCATGGCTTTCCTTTATTCATACTTGCTATGATTTATTTATGCATACCATTTCCTGATCCCTGTTGATGCCTAAGGATAAAGCACATGAATGTACCTATGAGGTCACATGTTTTTTTCTACTTGTCTTTTGACAGATATGTAATTTTGTGGAATTGACACTGGGCATATTTTAAATTTTGCTGACCTTATGCCAAGAAACAAAAGATTCTATTACCAAGAAGGATCAATAGATGCTGTATCACTTTTCTCATTCTTGTAACAGGGTTTATTTCAGGTCACAGTCTGAGGGTATTATGGTCTGTGGGGGGAAGCAGCTGGCTACCTCATGCCACTGTCAGGAAGCAGAGAGATGAATGCTGGTGCTTCACTTGCTTTCTTCTTTCTATTCGGTTTTGGTTTTGCACCCGTGCCCATGGACCTGCAAGGTGGGCCTTCCCACCTCACTTGAACCTTTATGGATATGAACTCACAGATACCCAGAGAAGTTTCTTTCCTGGGTGATTCTAAATCCTGTGAAGTTAACTATAAAGATTAACCGTCATAGATATTTTGCTGAAATCATGATTGAAATCACTGAAATGCTGAAAATACGGCATGAAGGTAGGAGAATGATGAAGAATCTAGACTTTTTGGGGGAATTAGGGAAAGATGATTGATAGATAATGAAAGTCACTTCAGTATGGTACAGATTTCCTTTTTTTCCTTCCTTATCCCTTCATCTGCCACCTTCATTCTTTTCATCTTTTCCTTCTATGTCCTATCCTCCTTTTCCCCCTCCTTTCCTCTTCTTTAGTGAGGAGAATTACTGTTTTGCTCTGTAGTTAAGAGTTTCTGTATGCAGCTTTAGGGGAGTAGTAACACATGACTCCAGGGTGATGTCTGAGGGATTTGGATGGTCAGCGCTGGAATCTACTTTGGTCATGCAAGGAAGAAGCAATAGCAGATGGATTGACAACTTGGAAGAATCAAAAAAAAATTATGGATATAGAGTTCTCTGTGAGGCTGAAGAAAGAAATAATGAGAGTGAGGGTGTGTCAGGCCTGGGAAGAGAGCCTGTAGGGTCCAGGAGTATTGTCCTGGACATAGATAGGTAACATGGCCTGGGTCGGAAGATGAGGCCATCGGAGTGATGATGACAAAGAATTCCGACATTGAAATCCTGGTATGATGACTAGTGGAGTCACTGGTTAGTGCCAAAGACTCACGAAGTGGGCAGGAGCATTTGAGAAGTTTGTAGATGGCAGCATTGAGGAGAGTGGGCTGAAATAGTACCCAGGAACTACCCAGGAACCAAGAGAATGCCAGTCCTTCCCCTGCCCATCTGCGGTGCTGCAAAAATGACTGGGGAGAGTTCAGGGAAATTTGATCCTTCAGGAAAGCCAGGGTTTGCTTAAGGAAAGGAAGCAACCTTTGGAAGTTGAAGGTGTAGGGAGTTTCTTGAGGAATAGATCTCACTACGTCCAGTGGGAATGGCTAATCAATGATGAGGGAGTCATGGCTGGGAAAGTAGAGTAGGAAAGCAAAAGAAACCAATTTAGCTGTTTATTCCACATAGGAGTACACAGCTTGATTGGAGTAACTGTCTTCAAATAAACTTAGTCTTGGTACCAAGGGAATTTATGCTATACCTGTTGATACTAACAGGCATTAATTTTTTCAGCCTGATTTCAGAGTATCCTGGTAGATGTTTTCTTAGCCATGTCTGCCTTGTGGTTTTCAGAGTTGCAGTAATGGTCTCCTTCTAGAGAGAAACTTTTAGGTGTGTTTGGTAGTGAGTTGACTTGGTCATGAGGTACCTCTGTCATTGTAAAAGCTGGAGAAGAAGGTGGATGAGGCTTTTGGTAAGGTCCTTGTAGAGGTTCTATACAGGCATTTTCTGCTGTGGGTCTGCAGAGCTGGGACTTGTACTTGGAGCCTTTCTTGTCCTGGGTGGATCTCAAGCTGTGCTAGAGATATATTTCCATTTTTTTAGTTTTCTTTTTCTTGTTGTCCTTGGTTATGGGCATAATAGATCCCACATTTTATTCTTCTCTTAGCTATTTGTGTATTTCTTAGTGTTTTAGTTATTTTAAAGAGACTATGTCCCCATACTCAGACAAATTTATATGAATCTAAATGTGAATTTCAGACAGTACAATTGAAAGGAAAGGTGGATTGACAGGTTGGAAGGACTCATGGGTTGGGAGTGGCATGAAGCTGAGGGATTTTTTTTTTTTTTTTTTTTTTTTTTATGAGCTAGGGTCTCCCTGTAGCCCCAGCTGGCCTGGAACTCACTATGTAGACCAGGCTAGCCTTGATCACACAGAGACTCGCCTGCCTCTGCCTCCTAAATGCTGGGATTAAAGGCATGCACTGCTTGTCAAAGCTGAGTGATTTTAAATGAGTAAATAAGACCTTGGATTAAGTTTAAGATGTCTCTGATTAGTTCAGTACATTAGTTTTGAACACAGTACAAGTTTAATCGGAATAGATTTATCAAATACTTTGTGTGCTGGATAGTTTCATTTTTCAACTTGATACACCTGGGAATAGGGAACCTCAGTTGAGGAATTTCCTTTATGTGATTGGACTCTGGGCATGCCTATGAAGCATTGTTGAGTGATGTTGGAGGACATAGCCCACTGTGGGTTGGTCATTCCGCCCCTGGGCAGGTGATCCTGCAATGTAGTTGTATAAAGAAAACAGGTGGTGCACAGGCTAGGTAAGCAAGCCAGTTAGCAGCATTCCTCTATGGTCTCTGCTTTGACTCCTGCCTCCAGGTTTCTGCCCCGTTTAAGTTCCTGCCTTGGTTTCCCTCAGTGATGCACTGTGACTTGGAAGAGTAAGATGAAATAAACCCTTTTCTTCCCAAGTTGGTTTTGATCATTGTTTTATCACAGCAATTTAAAGTAAGTAGAACACTTTGCTGTGGTATATATTTATTTTTCTAATTATAACTTATTTTTTATTGAATTTTTGCGTGTTTCAGACATAAAACTTCTCAAAGTCTTTTTTTTTTATTAATTTTTTTTATTTATTTCTGTATGTGTATGAATGTACTGTCTGCATGCAAGTCTGTGCACCCGTGTCGTGCAACGCCACCGTGTCATTTGTGTTAGGGTCTATCATGCCAAATTATTCTCCCCAGCCATTCCTCAGTGCCAGTTCATCCTCTGAGCTTAAAGATATCACTGTAAGCAAGGCAAGAATATATCTTGCCCCTCAGCTCCCCAAACCTGAAAAGAGCTGCTTGTACTTGTCTCCTGACAGGTCCTTAAACTTCTGTCTTTCTGCTCTAGGAAGTATAATAGTCAGGACAATCAACCAAGAAGTCCTTGATAGGAAGTGGAAAAGGAAGTCAGTTTCAAAATTGCCTCCCAGAAGAATGGGAAGCCCCATTCTCTAAAGCCGCAAGTAAAATAAAGCTATACTTAAATTCTTTACAATGTATATTTCATAGGCAATTAAATATGTTCAATTACAGATAGAAAATTATTCATTCCATGCAGGAATTTTCCTATAATTGATGACTCTAAAGTAAGCTAAGGATGTTAGATGCTGCCACAAACAGAATCAAGTATAGAAGAGCATAGGACTAGAAGGTGATATTTGTGGTAATGATTTATAAGAATAGTGGTTTGTTATTTAAATGTTTTTGAGATGGGTACTCTTACCATATTGCCTAGGCTATCCTTGAACTCTTGGGCTTAAGTAATCCTTCTGCCTTATTCCTCCGGATATTACACACTGTGGGTGTGAGCCTGTATGGAAACTCATACAGAGAATAGATTTCTAGCATATAAAATTAACTTAATAAATTTATCATTCATTCTTTTGTTTTTCTGCAGTTGGAATCCTAGAAAATTATTATTAATGTACATGTAATACATGACTGTATAACTGTCTCTTATTTTGTTCTCCTGTTTGGAGACAGAAAAATGAACCCTAGAGGTCACTAAATAAAATGGTAAATGGGGGGGCTGGAGAGATGGCCTAGCGGCTAAGAGCGCCGACCGCTCTTACAGAGGACCCGGGTTCGATCCCCAGCACCCACATGGCGGCCGAGAGCCGTCTGAAACTCCAATTCCAGGAGAACTCCAGTTCCAGGGGAATCCGACACCCTCTTCTGACCTCCGCGGCATTGCACGACACGGGTGCACAAACTTGCATGCAGACAGTACATTCATACACATACGGAAATAAATAAAATTAAAAAAAAAATAAATAAAATGGTAAATGGTAAAGTGTTAGAACCAGAAAAGGCTTTACTGTTAATAGTTTTTTTTTTCTTCTTCACTAGAAATTTGTTGGCCATAAAGTACCAAGAAACTTTAATCATTTTTCCATTCCTTCTACTTCTTTGGTTAATTAACATCAACTTGAATTGAAAGGTCCATAATTAGGGAAGAGAGAGAAGAATCATATGGCTATGTGAGTTCTTCTCCTTCCACAGGATGTAAGGCTGTATTTCAGAAGCAAGTCACCAAGTGCTAAGTAGCAGTTTTTTTCTGTGTATTTATCTTTATTTTTTTCAGCATTTTGAAGGACTCAGTTTTTTGGCTTTGTAGTCTTTGTAAATACTTTAGTGATGAACTCTTCTGTTGCTCTCAGGATTCAAAAATTTCCTCTATGGAGCGTGGGCTCCGAGACCTGGAAGAGGAAATTCAGATGCTGAAATCAAATGGGGCTGTGAGTACTGAAGAACGGGAGGAAGAAATGAAACAAATGGAGGTGTATCGGAGCCATTCTAAATTTATGAAAAACAAGGTAATGGTATGAGATACTTCAATTCTTAAAAGCTTGAAAATTTTGTGCATATTTAGTGATGATAAAAATGAACTTTGGTCACCAGCCATGATGGCGCATGCCTTTAATTCCAGCACTTGGGAGGCAAAGGCAGGTGGATCTCTTGAGTTAAAGGCCAGCCTGGTCTACATAGCGAGCTCCAGGCCAGCTAGGGCAACAGGGAGACCCTGTCTCAGAAAGACAAAATCAATCAATCAATCAATCAATCAATCAAAACAAAAAAAGAAAAAAAAAAAAAAAACTTTGTGTTTATTAGATTTTAAGAACTTTTTCACCTGGAAACTTCCCAGAATTAATTACTGATATCTAGTTATTAGAGGTTTTTATTTATATGATATTGCTTGATCAGATGAAATATATTATTACAGTTAATTTTTTCATTTCTGTCATTTTTTTTTAAATGATTCAATACAACTATTTTGAATGAGTGTTTTTTTTTTTTTTTTACTGAATAACACATTTAGTTTTCTATCTATTCTGGGGAAGTGTTTTAAGACTTGAAACTCTGAGGGTGACCCAGTTTTTTTCCAAAACAAGTCAGACATTTCCCTTTAAATAGAGTTCTGAAAATGAAAGGCCTGTGCTCTCCCTTAGGAAAGTCCATTTGCCCCTAGGTTTGTTGCTTCCTATTTGCTCTATGCCACTGAGGCCTGTCATTGTGTTAAAATCATTCACAATAGCCCTTCTTCTGATCCCAAGTCATTTGTTTGTTTTTGTATACTATTTAAATCAAATCAAAATGTTGAGTTTATTATGGTTATCAGTTTTGTTGTGGTTTAGTTAAAAATTCTAATTATAAAAGTCTGGACATGGTGGCACATGCCTGAAACCTTGGCACTTGGCAGATAGAGGCAGCAAGATTCCTGCAAATTTAAGCTAATCTGTTGTATACAGTGAGTTCTAGGCTAGCAGCCAGAGCTACATATTGTGAGACTGTCTCTCTAAATTAATAAATACTTGTAAATGATGAAATTTTAGCTAGAAAAATAAGTGTTACTTGATTGTATTTCCCAATATATACAACTATATTCTCCAATTTCTCAGAACTGAAACATTCCCAGTGGTTGACTGTCAAGGAATGTCTGACCTGTTCAGGCATCTTGTGATACTCATATTTGGCATGCATCTATAGAGTATTCCTCTGCTTAAAGAGTTTGTTATTCAGGACTTGGAGAGATAGCGCAGCAGTTAAGAGCACTGACTGCTCTTGCCGAGGACCTGGGTTTGATTCCCAGCACCCACATGGTGGCTAAGAACCATCTTTAACTCCAGTTCCAGGGAATCCGACACCCCCTTCTTTTTTTTTTATTTTATTTTATTTATTTCCGTATGTGTATGATGTACTGTCTGCATGCAAGTCCGTGCACCCGTGTCGTGCAATGCCACGGAGGTCAGAAGAGGGTCTCGGATTCCCCTGGAACTGGAGTTCTCCTGGAATTGGAGTTTCAGACGGTTCTCGGCCACCATGTGGGTGCTGGGGATCGAACCCGGGTCCTCTGTAAGAGCGGTCGGCGCTCTTAACTGCTAGGCCATCTCTCCAGCCCCCGACACCCCCTTCTGACCTCTGCAGCATTGCACAACATGGATGCCCCTACCTACATGCACACAGTATACTCATACACATAAAATAATAAAATTTAAAAAAATCTTAAAAGTTTGTTATTTATGATTTCTGCTAGTTTCATGTTAATTTTAGAACTTAAACATTAATATGGCCAACTTTTTTTAAGTTTGGATTTTCTCCCTGATTTGAGGACAAAATATACTGATTAAAATGGATATTTATGCTTTTTGTTTGTTGACTGACACATTTCAGTCCATTAAAATTTTTTTGTGAAATAGAGACACTGTGTGCCTTTGAAGAGTGAATTAGTGGAACAGATTTGATTATTTTATATAAGTTACTGTTTTTTCAGAGGTCACTGTGGCTCAGAATCAGCTGATATGAAGACTAAGTTGGCATGAGTGAAAACAATAACAATGTCGTGACAGGTAGAGCAACTGAAGGAGGAGCTAAATTCCAAAGAGACTCAAGGGGAGGAGCTGAAAAAGAGAGCGGCTGGTCTTCAGTCTGAGGTCTTTGCAGTAAGATTTACCTCTTCGTTTGCAGTGATCCCACAGTGGGACCCTGCTAGCTCTGGCTTCTGGGTGGCTTGTACTTTTATGCTCTATGGATGGCAGCTTTGCCCATTCTTAGCACTAACCAGCCTGCTCTGCTCTTTAACTGACTTCTGTCCACCAGTTTGACCCATATATCACTTTGTGCACACTGAGTCCTCATGTATTTGGGAAGCTCCATATCTGGTTCTTTATTGTTGCTTTTGCTGCTCTGTGGATATTTCAAAATGTTTCCCCCATTCCCATGTTTACTGGATGTTCTTGTGGATTTATATGAATGGTCTTTTTTTCTTCTTAGGTACAGGAATATGCAGATGTTTTTATACCTGTCAGAGCTCATCTTGCATTTGAAAGTCTTGAAAAACATGTTTTTAACTTTATATAGAGAGATTATCTTTAAGTCACTTTGCAACAATGTTACTTGCTTTTCTACAAATGGATAGTGATTAGCCTACTTAAAGTTATCTTGTAATTCAGAATTAGTGTGATATCTATTTTAAGTTATTAAATCTACTTCAGCTTTCTAATAAACTTAAAATTACATTTCAAAACATAGTAAGAAATAATAATAAATGTTAGCACCTGTGTCTTGCTAGAAGCTCTTACAACCCCTGGTGGTACCATGCTACATTATAGTTAATACCTGAATAAAACAGCTTGACTCCTTTGACTTTTGTTTTTAAGAGTGGGCCCAAACCTGGAGGATATCCATTCTCCAAGAAATGTCTGTTAGAACTCTGGAACTGTGTCCCAGAGTCAGGCTTCACCTGTACTTTGATTAAAAATTATTCTCCAGCTTCAATTTTTGGGAACTACAAACTTAGATCTGCTCTTGTCTTATCAGACAGTCTGGCCTGAAACATGTCATACACGCAAAGTCAAACGACCCTTCTCAGTCTTAATTCTTGTCAATGAAGATTGTGGAGCTGTCTTCTAGTGCTTTGATATGTTGATCCTCAGGCATCCTCACAATTCACAATCTTGGGGGTGGGGTAGCAAATCGAGGTTCTCAGTAATGAAGGCCAGGTGCCCAGGTCACAAGAACACATGGTTGATTGAGTTTGCCAAGGTTAATTAAAAGTCATTAGTTCAGATTCTGTTAATTTTTAAAAAGTCACTTCCTATATCCATAAAACAAATGTTGGAAAAAAGGAAAATCATTGTACCTAGCTTATAAGGTGGAAGATCTATGATGATGTAAAGAAGATAGTGCATAGAATTTGTTTTATAAACCTTAAAGGAGGTGTGATTAAAGAAGAGTCTTTATTTTCTTGACTGTTCCTCCGAACACTTACATTTTATCAAGTGGCCAATATCATGATTTAAAAGTCTGGTAAATGAATAAGGCAGAGGTGAAAATATTAATATCTATTATTTACCACCATATTATTTTAAACGCAAGTGACCACGTATACTGCCTTGCTTGAAGAATTTTTGACAAAAGAAGCAATATCTGTCATTTGTAAATTTTCTTGTTCCAAAGACAGCAATTATGTCTGTAGATAAAAATAATGTAAATAGCCGGGTGTGGTGGTGCACACCTTTAATCCTAGCACTTGGGAGGCAGAGGCAGGCAGATCTTTGTGAGTTCAAGGCCAGCCTGGTCTACAGAGTGAGTTCCAGGACAGCTGGGGCTACAGGGAGACCCTGTCTTGAAAAGACAAAAAAAAAAAAAGTAAATAAAATTTATTTTATATAAAAAGTCACTTCCTGATGATACTCTCAATGCTAGTTTATAAACGAGGACACCAGCATAACAGGATGATGCTCAGAAAGCAGCAGGTGGTAGGAGGCAGAGCTTGATTTTATTAAAGCAGTCTTTTTCTAGAAATTTTACATGTAAGTTCTTCATTTTCTGCCCTGTATTGTCCACACACCTATTGGAGTGTCAGAGATGGATTAAAAAAACCCTGTTCTTGGAGAGAATTGTGGGTTCACTTGCTAATTTGATATGCTTCCTATTTATGGACTACTTTGTATTACAGGTAAAAAAGTAAAATTCTATGTTTGGAAAGTTCTGATTCAGATATCATTTTTCTTAGTTACTGTTAATCATTTATGTGTTGTGTCAAGCAACAAGCCAAGTACATCTCTTCAGTTACTTTATTGAATTCCTAAATAACGTGGTGTCTTTGGTATAATTACTCCATTGCCAGTTAGGAAATCAAGATGTAGAGGAGGTAAAATTACTATTATAAAACACATAGCTAGTTCACCCTAAAATATGATTGCTGTCTCGTGCTTCTCTTCTGTGTGTGTGTACACATTCTTATTTATTTATTTATTTATTTATTTTTTAAAGACAAGGTCTCCCTGTAGTCCTAGCTGTCCTGGATCTCATTAGGTAGACCAGTTTGATCTCAATCTCACAGAGACCTGCCTGCCTCTGCTTCCCCAGTGCTGGGATTAAAGGCGTGTGCCGCAGTGCCCAGCTTTCCCCTTGTTATTATTGAAGGAAAATTTGTGGTTCTAAATTCTTTCTGTTTAAAATATTTTCTTCCCTCTCTCAATCTTTAAGGATAATTTAGCAGTATATGAAGCTTGTTTAATAATATGTGTGTATGGGGGGCTGGAGAGATAGCGGTTAAGAGCACCAACTGCTCTTGCAGAGGACCTGGGTTCGATCCCCAGCACCCACATGTTGGCTAAGAACCGTCTGTAACTCCAATTCCAGGAGAACTCCAGTTCCAGGGGAATCTGAGACCCTCTTCTGACCTCCGAGGCATTGCACGACACAGGTGCACAGACCTACATGCAGACAGTACATTCATATACATACAAAAATAAATAAAATTTAAAAAATTTCAAAAAAAAATGTGTGTATGTATGTACTTTGGAGTTTTGAGAAAGGGCCTTATATGTAGGCTAGTCCTCAAACTTGTGATCTTGCCTCAGTCTCCTTAGCATTGAGACTTTGGGACTGTACCTCCTTGCCTGGCTTCTATTTTTTTTTTTTTTTAAATCTATGGTTGGTAGTAATCAGAAATTTGAATAACCTTCAAGCCATAGACTTTTGCTGAGGACGTAATAATACTTTGAATATTTTAGAGATTATACAATTGCATTTTTAGTTCAATGCAATTGTTGTATAAATTGAGGATGGAGTGATACTAATGTGTAATTTTTGTTGGTCCTTAAGTACTTGCACACAGTAAGTATATATAGTTATTAGATGAATGACGATCATATCTTTTTCTTTTTTTTAATTTAAAAAAAAATTTTTTATTTATTTCTGTATGTGTATGAATGTACTGTCTGTATGCAAGTCTGTGCACCCGTGTCGTGCAATGCCTCGGAGGTCAGAAGAGGGTGTCAGATTCCCCTGGAACTGGAGTTCTCCTGGAATTGGAGTTTCAGATGGTTCTCGGCCGCCATGTGGGTGCTGGGGATCGAACCCGGGTCCTCTGCAAGAGCGGTCAGCGTTCTTAACCGCTAGGCCATCTCTCCAGCCCCTCTTTTTCTTTTTTTAAGAC
>VZQC01002907.1:716804-739524 GCA_009823505.1 Rhizomys pruinosus
ATTTATTTATTGACAGCATTCTGGGTTTTGTTTTTGTTGTTTTTTTTGTTTTTTTGTTTTTGTTTTGTTTTGTTCTTGGGTTTTTTTTTTTTTTTTTTTTTTTTTTTTGTACTGGGGGTGGGATCAAATACCTGACCTTGTACATGCTAGGTAAGCTCTCTTCCTCAGAGCTATGTTCCCAGTCTAAAAGTCTAATTTTAAGGTAAAATTTACTTACTCTTGTGAAATTCCTTTAAAAAACCTTTTCTCTTTACTTAAGATTAATATAGTAAAATACTTTTAGAGTTAAATTTTAGGAAGGAAAAGACTTTAGTTTTATCAGTACCGTGAAAATTACTGACTTATTGTCAGATGTATATGTTTAGTAATTAATCAGTCTTGTAGTGTCTTGGTGGATGGAACAGAATGTAAAAGCAGATCCTATTTTGTTTATTTGGCTGCCATTTAAGAATAAAAGACTCGCTGGGTGTGGTGGTGCACGCCTTTAATCCTAGCACTTGGGAGGCTGAGGCAGGCGGATCTTTATGAGTTCAAGGCCAGCTTGGTCTACAGAGCAAGTTCCAGGCCAGCTGGGGGCTACAGAGAGACCCTGTCTTGAAAAGACAAATAAAATAAAATAAAATAAAATAAAATAAAATAAAATAAAATAAAAGACTTAAAAACTGTTAGAAATAGGGCTGAGTAGGTGGCTCTATGGTTAAGAGCACTTGCTAGCCATGCACGAGAACCTTTGTTTACACACCCAGAACCAAGTAAAAGCCAGATGTGTTCGCACATGCCTATAATCCCAGCGCTTTAGAGATGAAACAGGAGGACCACTGGAGTTGCTAGCTGCCAGCCGAGCTTCAGGTGCAGTGACAGACCGACCCAGTGTCAAGGGATTAATGATAGAGTGGTAGAGCAGGATATCCAATGTCATCTTCTGCCTTTGCCTATGTACATGTATATATACACAAATATGTGCGGGTTGGAGAGATGGCCTAGCGGTTAAGAGCGCCGATCGCTCTTACAGAGGACCCGGGTTCGATCCCCAGCACCCACATGGCGGCTGAGAACCATCTGAAACTCCAATTCCAGGAGAACTCCAGTTCCAGGGGAATCCGAGACCCTCTTCTGACCTCCGCGGCATCGCACGACACGGGTGCACACACTTGCATGCAGACAGTACATTCATACATATACAGAAATAAAAAAGCAACAACAACAAAAAAAACCAAATATGTTCATATACCCCCCAGTACACACTATATTCATACATATTAAAAAAAATTCATAGAAACAAGCTGGGTGTGGTAGCATATACACCTACTCTAGCACCTTGATAGAGGCAGGAAGATCAGGAATTTAGGACTAGCTTAGGCTAGTGAGTTTGGACCAGCCTGGACTACATGAAATCCTGTCACCAAAAAACAAACACACAAACAAACAAAAAACAAAAACAGAAAGAAAAAAAATTTTTCTATATAAAGAGAAAGATTGTACTGCTTGATTTATGGATTGCTATGTCAAAGTCAAAAACTTCCAAATTATACACATAGACTCTTTCAGAGTCAGATCTTTATTAAGTCACATGCATTTATCTGTTTATTATGATGTATGTAGGTGACAGATAGGTGACTTTCTAAATTTCTGTATATACAATCCATCAAAATTAAAGTTTTCTTTTTTAAAAAGAAAACATGTTTCTAATGCCTCAACACTGGCAGTAACTTCTTAAGATAAACATTTTCTGAAACTTCATCTTGACAAAGAAAAAGAAAAAACAAAGAAATTTAACACTAGGTTTTGAATTTACTGTATGGAACTAGGTTTCTTTTTATTTTTTTCATATATGCCTTTGCTCCAGGGTGTTCTGGAGATGAGACCTGGCAAGGTAAAGTGTAAAAGGTTTATCCATGCCATGGGGTGACTGCTGCCTCATCTAGGTGGACTGTAATTTCCTTCCTCTCTCTTTTCCCAGAGTTTCAAAGTAATTTAGAAAACAATAAATTAAAGCTGGAACCTTCTGTATTTGTTGAGTATGTTTAACTAGGGGGGGGAAGGAGTATTCAATATTAGATGATGCAAAAGATAAGCATGTCCGATCTTATTTAATCTGCCTTACAGTGAGGCCAGGGATAGACAGGTGCTTTACCACTAGAACACCCTCCCCCAATCTCTATCTTTACATAAATTTACTATTCCATTTACTTTCCTAAGTTGTGATGTAGATCTACCAGAGATCCAGACAAGAGATGCTTGTTTCATTTCTCTTCCTTATAATGTTTTATTTTCTTTTCCAGATTGGCCAGGTGAAACAGGAGTTGTCCAGAAAGGATACAGAACTACTAGCCTTACAGACAAAGCTAGAAACTCTCACGAACCAGTTCTCAGACAGTAAACAACATATTGAGGTACTGAAGGAGTCCCTCACTGCTAAGGAACAAAGGGCTGCTATCCTGCAGACTGAGGTAAAGGACTTTTGGCATTTGTGTGGAGTATATTCCTAGTTTTACCTCGTTATATTTTGAGTTGTGAGATCTTTTATTACACTTATACTACCATTTTGTTTCAGTCTAACACATTAAAAGAGGTATTTATTTATTTATTTATTTATTTATTTATTTATTTATGTTCTTTTTGAGACAAGGTCACCTTGTAACTCCAGCTGGCCTGGAATTCACTATGTATACCAGGCTGGCCTCTATCTCCCAGAGATCTTCTTGCCTCTGCCTCCCAGGTGCTGGGATTAAAGGCATGCACTACCATGCCTGGCTCATTTATATTTGTAATACTTGAATTTATATCAAGTATGTACCTCAAAATGATATTCTAAATTATCAAGTGAAAAGGTAATTAACAGAAGATAAGTATGATTGATTTAGATTTAGAACTATTAATCCTTATCTGTGGTAAATTATCATGAATGGTGACCATGGTTAATCCTATATTTGTATTATATGCAAAGTGTCCATATTTATTTGATGTGTGTGTGTGTGTGTGTGTGCGTTGGGAGTCAGTTTTCTTTCTGTCTTTTTTTTCAAAGCCAATTTTTTATTGAAGCTTTGTGCATTTCATACAAAATTTTAAATCAGGGCTGGAGAGATGGCCTAGCAGTTAAGAGCGCCGGCTGCTCTTGCAGAGGACCCGGGTTCAATCCCCAGCACCCACATGGTGGCTGAGAACCATCTGTAACTCCAATTCCAGGAGAACTCCAGTTCCAGGGGAATCTGAGACCCTCTTCTGACCTCTGCGGCATTGCACTACATGGGTGCAAAGACCTGCATGCAGACAATACAGTCATACACATAAATTAAAAAAAAACAACAAAATTTTAAATCAAATCTAGACCCGTATTCCCCTCCCTGCCCCCCTTCCCCCCAGAGCTCATGCATTCTGCCAAACATATTTTTCATCTTTTTCTCAGTCTCAAATTTCTCCATGCAGAAGTTTACTGTTTTGAGAAGTTCACCATTTCAGTCAGTTCTTTGATGCAGTCTTTCTGTTGTTGTTGTTGTTGTTGTGGAAATCAGTTTTCTTTTGCCATCTTATGGGATCTGGGGATCGAACTCAAGTCATTGGACCTTCGTGCCACTGCCTCTATCTGTGAGCCGTCTCCCTAGCACTGATGGCATATTCTTTTTTGTTTGTTTTTTTTTGGTCTTTTCGAGACAGGGTCTCCCTGTAGCCCCAGCTGTCCTGGGACTCACTCTGTAGACCAGGCTGGCCTTGAACTCACAAAGATCTGCCTGTCTCTGCCTCCCAAGTGCTAGGATATGCCATCACGCCTGGTGGCATATTTTTTTTAAAGAAGTTTTGCTCACTTATATTTTTATTAGGCTAAATTTCGATTTATTTAAGGAATAAAATAATTTGGAAAATATTGCCTTGAGTTCTTCATTTATGTCTCGAAAGAGGTTTTTCACTTTAGTAACTTGGGCATGCTTTACCAGAAAAGGGTCAGAGGGGGTGCCAGTGTCTTAAGGGTAAGTCTGACTTGCTTCTACATTTGCTCCTATTAGCTGGGGATGGAGGCGGCATGCATTTAAAACAAAGATCCAGCAGTTGATTAATGGCAGTACAAACATTTTTTTTTTAATTTTTTTAAATTTATTTTTGTATGTGTATGAGTGTACTGTCTGCATGTAGGTTTGTGCACCCATGTCGTGCAATGCCGCAGAGGTCAGAAGAGGGTCTCGGATTCCCCTGGAACTGGCGTTCTCCTGGAATTGGAGTTATAGACGGTTCTTAGCCGCCATGTGGGTGCTGGGGATCGAACCCAGGTCCTCTGCAAGAGCAGTCTGTGCTCTTAACCGCTAGGCCATCTCTCTAGCCGCACAAACATTTTTTTTTTTAAGTTACTCTTTTTTATTTTATTTATTTATTTATTTATTTATAAATTTATTTTTGTATGTGTATGAATGTACTGTCTGCATGTAGGTTGGTGCACCCATGTTGTGCAGTGCTGCGGAGGTCAGAAGAGGGTGTCAGATTTCCCTGGAACTGGAGCCAAAGACAGTTCTCAGCCACGATCGAGAATCGATCCCGAGTCCTCTGCAAGAGCAGACGGTGCTCTTAAACTCTAGACCATCTCTCCAGCCCCCATAATGCAAACATTTAAAAGCTTGTCATAGTATAATAACCTTCCCCCTTTGGTAATATATCCACTTCTTTGTACCCAACTTGAATTATTAGCTAGGTCTTATACAGATGGATTTGTAATTGGTTTCTTATATCATGAAGATAGATAGACTATTATTAGCACTCTTGACTGGTTTGTATATTTGCTGCTAGCTAATGTGGGAGTAGGTAGCCAAGTCTCTGTTACTGCTTCTGTAAATTACCAGGACAATTGCTTAAGTCTAACCATCCCTTCCTGACTGATAAGTGTCAAAGCTAATTTCCTTTTGAATTTAGGGATTACAAGAATGTAATAAGCTTATTTGTTAGCATTTACTTCCAGATAATCTCTCTAGCCACATGTGACATTTTTTTTTTCCTCAGGCAACTTTCCCAAGGCCCAGTAAAAGGCAGTTTGTACCTATTCTTGAAAGCTGTTATATTATACTTTACTCTTATTTGACCTTAATCCCCCCCCCCAACTGTTTGAGTTCTTGTTCAAATGAGTGAATTAACTATATGTGAAAAAGAACAGGGGTTTAAAAAAATTCTACTCTGGGAGCTGGAGAGATGACTTAGTGGTTAAGAGCACTGGCTGCTCTTGCAGAGGACCTGGGTCTGATTCTCAGCAACCACATGGCAGCTAACAATCATCCTTAACTGCAGTTCCAGGAGCTTTGATGGCCTCTTCTGGCCTCTGAGGGCATTGGATGACACCTACCTAAATGCAGGCAGTAGACTCATAAAATAAAGGTAATAAATAAAATGAAATCTTCAAAAAATTCTTCTCTGTGTTGTGTATGTGTATATATATTGTGTATGTGTGGAAGGTGTTGTCCTCAGGTGCCATTGACCTTTACTTGAGACAAGGCATCCACTGGATCTTGAGCTTGGCCAATTAGGGCTAATCTATTTCCTCAGTGTTAGAATTACAGGGCACTGTACTTGGTCTGGCTTTTTTATGTGGGCTCTGGGGATTGAATTGAGGTCCTTATGCTTTCATGGCAAGCACTTTACTAACTGAGCTATCTCCCAGCTTCCAAATTTAAAACTTCAAGAAAAACTTTGATATGGGCAAAGGCCTGCTTGGTATCTTCTCCTTCTCCATTCTGGGTATCTGGGATGAAGCTGTCTAGTGTTATGCAGTGTATGATAATAATATTGATATTGCTTCTGTTTTGTAAACGTTTCTTTTATTTATTTTTTATTTTTTATTTATTTTTTATTTTTGCATGTGTATGAATGTACTGTCTGCATGTAGGTTTGTGCACCCATGTCATGCAGTGCCGCGAAGGTCAGAAGAGGGTCTCGGACTCCCCTGGAACTGGAGTTCTCCTGGAATTGGAGTTTCAGATGGTTCTTAGCCACCATGTGTGTGCTGGGGATCGAACCCGGGTCCTCTGCAAGAGCAGTTAGTGCTCTTAACCGCTAGGCTGTCTCTCCAGCCCCTGTAAACGTTTTTTTTAATCTGTTGACTTTAATAGAGGTGGTCTAACTTGAGCAAAAGTACTGGTTAAAAGTAGAGGTTTGGGGCTGGAGGGATAGCGCAGCTGTTAAAGGCTGAGAATGAGAACCGCAAAAAAAAAAAAAAAAAGTAGAGGTTTGGCTATACAAAATCAAGCCTGTCAGTAAGCTCAGCATGTATGGGAGAAGGGCCTGTGAGCTTTCATCCCAAGTTGAGAAGCTCTTTGCAATCAATGGCTGCTGACCTGGTGTGGTGGCTTTAGTTCCAGCCCTTGGGAGGCTGAGGCAGGTGGATCTCTGTGAAGTTGAGGCCAGCCTGGTCTATAAAGCAAGTTCCAGGTCATATAGGGCTACTAGGAGACCCTGTCTCAAAACAAAACATTGAATTTATTTTCTGGATGATATCTCAATGTGCAGATCAAAGCAGATTTTATTGATAAACTGAAACAATGTAGATCTCAGCTGCTTCATAGTACATTTTTTTCTTCAAGAAGTTGTATCTTGGAATTCTATTTCTAGGTGGCATTAGAGCCAAGCTTAGTGACAGTAGGAGGAAGTAGTTCTTTTTTCTTTTTTTTTTTTTTTTTTTTTTTTTTTTTTTTTAGACAGGGTCTTCCTTTAGTCCCAGCTGGCCTGGAACTCGCTATGTAGACCAGGCTGGCCTTCAACTTAAAGAGATATGCCTGCCTCTGCCTCCAGAGTGCTGGGATTAAAGGTGTGGGCCTGACTTAATGGTTCTTTTTTCACGAGTGGGTCACAGAATTAGCATCTAACTCAGAGTAAAGAACTGCCGTAACTCTAATATTGTAAGCACTAGAGTTGAGATGCTTCAGTGCTTGCTTTGATGGCTTACCTCCCATTTACAGTCATCAACCCAATGCCTCAATATGCTGCCTTTTTAAAAAAATTGGGTGTATATATATGTATGTGTGTATGGGGGTGTGTGCAACTTTGGGTGTCATCCTCTTTATGCCCACCTTTTTATGTGGGTGGGTTCTGGATCTTGAACTCAGGTCCTTGAACTTGTACAACAAGCACTTTACCCACCAAGCTATCTCTCTAGCTTCTTCGAGCTAGAGTTCTGCTTTCTTCAGCATAGAGTTGTAATACATTCTTAGCACTGGAGGACATTTTTAGGTATTGCCTCACCTTTCTGTAATTAAAAAAATTAATGGTATTGAACATTGAGTACTTTCTTTGTATGTGTGGTAGAGTGGGTATACTTCCACCTATTTTCTCAATGAATCTTTATAGTAACCTAACAAGTAGGAATTATACCATTTTTACAGATAAGCCTGCTAAGCTTAGAGAGATTGAAGTTCACAGTATTGACTGCTACTACCTTGGCTTAAAATAAAAAACAACATTGCAGGGTGTGGTGGTGCATGCCTTTAATCCTAGCACTTGGGAGGCAGAGGCAGTCAGATCTCTGAGTTCAAGGCCAGCCTGGTCTACACAGAGAGTTCCAGGACAGCTAGGGCTGTAGGGAAATGGTATCTCAAAAAGACCGAAAACCCATTGACCAATGGAACAAAATTGAAGAGCCAGACTTGCGCTCATACAATTTCAGCCACCTCATATTTGACAAAGGGGCAAAAAAAACCTCAATGGAGGAAGGATAGAATGTTCAGCAAATAGTGCTGGCAAAACTGAATCACCATTTGTAGAACAAAATTAAACCCCTACCTCTCACCTTGTACAAAAATCAACTCGGAGACACCATAACGCGCCAGGCCAGGATCGAAAGGTTATTCCTGGACAAACTGTCAGCCCATGAAAGGAAACAGCCAGAATTGACCAGAGTCCAAGTCAACAGCTCCAGAGAGAGTGGACTGTTTTACCTCTCATCCACCTGTGCCCCTTTTCTAAGCCTAGGGAACAACCTGCGGAAGAGGGGGCGTGGTAGAATGTAAGGGCTGCGATTGGGGTGAATGGTGAAACTACAGCAATGTAGTCTGGACACTCATTTGATCAACTTGATTGAACAAACAACCTGTCACCCCCCACTGGATGGTGGGGCTGTAGGTGTTTGGGCACAACAGCCTGCAGATAGGTTTTGCATGAAGGATGCTTGTACTCATGGATTATCACTTATAGCTAAAAATGAAAAAAAAAAAAAACTGAGAGAAAGATGCAGGACAGTTATGGCAGAATGCATGATCTGGGATGGGGTGGGGTGGTGGGGGAGGGAAAAAGGGAAAAAAGCCTGCAACTGAATTGGAAAAATGATGAAATGACACATGCACAGATAAAAATTACATTTAAAAAAATTTCTTTGATCTAGCGTGGATCGAAAGAATCTCAATATGCACCTGAAAGCCCTGAAGGCTGTAGAAGAAAAGTTGACCAACAACCTACAACCGCATCCAGGACGTAGGAAAAGCTTTCTAAATAGCGCAGACAGCGTCACTAGGGCAGATAGACTAAGGTGCAATCAGTCAATCATGTGGACCCGTGTGCATCAACAGCTCCAAGCTTCTGTACAGTCTTAAAACAATCAAGGAAGTGAAGAGAAACCCAGAGAGTGGGAAGACAATCTTTTCCCAGTGATTACATCTCAGAGAGCATTAAATCACAGAAATAGATAGAACTCTCAAAAAACAAAGAGAAAAAAATGACCTACTCAATAAAATGGAAGTAAAGGAGGAAGGAGACTTCACAAGTGGGAATTAAAGATGGCTGAGAAACATACTAAAAAGTGTTCAACATTATTAATAATTAAGGAAATGCAAATTAAAACCACTCTCAGATATCATCTCCAATAGGACTGGCTAAGAAGAAAAAACAAACGACACAATGCTGAGAGAGGTTGTGGGGAAAGGGAACACTCATCCACTGCTGGGGGAATGTAAACTTGGTACAACCTTATGGAAAGCAGTGGAAGAGTGTGGAGAACCCTTAAAAGACTCAAAATGAGTCTATCACCTGACCGCCATACATCCCTGGGTATATACTACAAGACCAAGACCATCCACCGCAAAGATCATGCACAGCCTGTTTTATTGCAGCTCCTTCACAATAGCAGAGCTAGAGACACCAAGTGCCACTCAACTGGCGAGTGGATGCCAAAAATGTGGTAGACACACACAATGGAGTACTACTTCAGTGGTAGAGAAGGATGTTATCATGACTTTGCAGGTAATGGATGAAACTCGAAACCATTATGCTAAGTGAAAATCAAAAGTCCCAGAAAAGGGCATGGTTTCCCTCATTTGTGGATGCTAACACCAAATCCCCAGGGTAAAAGGCAGCTGACAACAATTATTATATTTGTTTATCTGAAAGCAGCTATGTTGTTTATAATAAAATCTTTTTTTTTTTTTTGGTCGTTTTGAGACAGGGTCTCCCTGTAGCCCCAGCTTCCTGGAACTCACTCTGTTAGACCAGGCTGGCCTTGAACTCACAAAAGATCCACCTACTCTGCCCTCCTGAGTGCTAGGATTAAAGGTGTGTGCCACTAACCCCAGAAAGTATGTATTCCACTATTTTAGAGTAATATAATTAAAAGAGGAAATGTGAATCCCTAAACAAACAAACAAAAAGATGAGAGAGTGCAGGCACTTGCGCGCTGCATGATCTGGGTGGGGGGTAGGGGAACGGAAGAAGGGAATTCATACCGACTGAGAAATGATATGCTGAAGGCCTAAACAACTACTTGATATTAATTTTGAGACTCAAACCTGTCTTTTCTGACCCCTGCATACACTTGAGACCGTGACTCAGTTGGTTGATTGCACAGTAGCCACAAAGAAAATTGAGAAGAAACAATGTAGAAAGAATTTCCTATGATAAGATTATGTAGCTTGAGAAGGGAAGAGAAGACATCTTTTATGATGTGAGATTATGAAAGAAAGATTTATTGGTTGATTCCTTTCATTCATTCAACATATACTTGTAGATACCTGTAGAAGACTGTTCTGATCACTGCAGATATAATGGTGTCTAAAAAGGTGATTATGGGGCTGGAGAGATGGCCTAGCGGGTAAGAGCACCGACGCTCTTGCAGAGGACCCGGGTTCGATCCCACACCCACATGGCGACTGAGAACCGTCTGTAACTCCAATTCCAGGAGAACTCCAGTTCCGGGGAATCAGACCCTCTTTGACCTCCGCGGCATTGCACGACACGGGTGCACAGACCTGCATGCAGAGAACAATTCATACACATGCAAAAGAAAAAAATAATTAATAAAAAAAAAAAAATTAAAAAAAAAAGCTCTGATTGCTTAGAATTATATTTAAAAAAAAAAAAAAGGTGATTATGGGACTGGAAAGATGGCTCAGTGGTTAACAGCACAGCTACTCTTGCAGAGGACTGAGATTTTTTTTTAAAGGTTTTTTTTAATTTTTTTATTTATTTATTTTATGAGTATGAATGTACTGTCTGCATGTAGGTTTGTGCACCCATGTCGTGCAATGCTGCGGAGGTCAGAAGAGGGTCTCAGATTCCCCTGGAACTGGAGTTCTCCTGGAATTAGAGTTACAGATGGTTCTTAGCCGCCATGTGGGTGCTGGGGATCGAACCCGGGTCCTCTGCAAGAGCAGTTGGCGCTCTTAACCGCTAGGCTATCTCTCCAGCCCCGAGGACCGAGATTTGATTCCCAGCACCTACATGGTAGTTAACAACCATCTATAACTCCAGTTCCTGGGAGATGCCCTCTTCTGACCTCTGTGGGCATTGCACAACACAGGTGCACCTATAGCTGACATATACTCATACACATACACTCATACACATAAAATTAAAAATTTTTTAAAGATGATTATATATCCACGTCTACATAGCTACATGAAACGCCTGTCCAGAATAAAAGAGAACTAGGTGCCAAGAAAAAATGAAGTTTGTAATCCTTTCCAGCTGACTGCATCTCTGTCTTGGATGTTTTAGGTCATTGTCTCCTCATTGTATTGTGAGCAGTGCATGGTCTAGTGTGAGTAAGGGTTGGGCAGGGGTGTGGGGTAACACTGACATGATACAAGCCTCCTTGTGAAGGCACATTGGGCAGCTCTTGAGTGACCTTCCTCCTATGCCTGAGATAGAATATACCTTCAGGAAAAAGCTTTTCCTAAACAGAAGTACAGATAATTCAGTAGAGGCTCCATGGTCTAGGAGACTCTGTGGTCTAGCAGGGTTGCTTCCTACCTTCATTCCTCCCAGATCATGGGTTGGTACTGTTCACAGTGATGGTAGCTCAATGAGAGAGCTCTTGTTTTGGATTTCTTATGCCCTGGGTTTATCCTTAGAAGGATGGAGAAAAAAAGGGGGCGGGAGAAAAAATTATTTTCTCTCTCTCTCTCTCTCTCTCTCTCTCTCTCTCTCTCTCTCTCTCTCACTGTGTGTGTGTGTGTGTGTGTGTGTGTGTGTGTGTGTGTGTGTGTGTTGTGTACTTTGACCTGGTGGAGAACAGAAAAGAATGAAGAGTGGGTGAGGAACATGATAGTATGGAGATATCATGAAACAAGATGGCCGAAAGAAGCATAAGGACTTAGTGGGTAGTGCATTAGATTAGTTACTTTTCTTGTAGCTGTGGCCAGTTACTTAACCGAGGCAACTTAAGAGAGGAAGACTGTATTTTGGTTCATGGTTCAAAGGGTCTAGTCTGTCATGAAAGGGCATGGTAAGGGGAGCGGCTTGGCCTGTGGTGGAGGCACTCATGGTGGCTGGTTACATTACAGTGACACAGGAAGCTGAGTGCTCTGCAGGTAGGGCTGACCTACACTCCTCAAGACTCAGCTAGACTGCGTGTCCCCAAGATTCTATAGCCCGTCAAAGCAGAGCCATCAGGTAGGGACCTAGTGTTCATGCAAATGAGCTTAGGGGTAGGAGAATGATGGAGGGAGTTTCATATTGATGCTTGAGTTAAAGTTAGATTAAAATATGCATCTCAGTTGGGCTAAAAGTATATTGTATTTTTGCCTGTGAGTCAAATCAAATGAGTTAAAAATGAGTGCTGGCTTTGGAAGCATGTATACTAAGATGGAAATGATAACAGAGATGGTTAGAATGACCCCTGAACAAAGATAACTGGCACTTTGTGTAGCATTCCACATATTTTAATATTAACAACAAAAAAAAAAGAATAAAGTCCAAAGACATTTAAGAAAAATAGTGCTTTATCAGAGGTCATGAATATTAAGGATTGTCATGCCTTTTTGTCCTTTTTCATAATTTGAGCACTCTGTTCCCTGCAGATTTCCTTGAGCGATAGATGTTTAGGCAGTTTGCAATTAAGTAGATTTTCCAGCCTTTTCAGTTAATCTTAGATATTATACTGTAACTCCTTATAACTTTAATTTTTTTCTGAGAGGATAAAAAAATAAAAGGAGATGGTGCTGGTATCAGACCTGAGTGTTGCATAGGCTAAGAGCCCCCCAACCCCCTAATCTGGTTTTAATATCAATGATTTTTTTTTTTTTTTTTGGTCCTTTTGAGACAGGGTCTCCTTGTAGCCCCAGCTGCTTCCTGAGTGCTGGGATTAAAGGTGTGAGTCACAGGAAGACACTCTGCTACATCAAAAAAAAAAGGGGGAGGGGCTGGAGAGATGGCCTAGCGGTTAAGAGCACGGACTGCTCTTGCAGAGGACCTGGGTTCGATCCCCAGCACCCACATGGTGGCTGAGAACCGTCTTTAACTCCAGTTCCAGGAGAATCCGACACCTTCTTCTGACCTCCGCGGCATTGCACGACACGGGTGCACAGACCTACATGCAGACAGTACATTCATACACATTAAAAAAAAAAAGTGTGAGTCACCAAGCCCAGTGGAAAGGGCTTTTTTTTTTTTTTTTGAGACAGGGTCTCCCTTTAGTCCCAGCTGGCCTGGAACTCACTCTACAGACCAGGCTGGCCTTGAACTCACAGAGATCCACCTGTCTCTCCGTCCAAAGTGGTGGGACTAAAGGCGTGCACCACCACGCCCAGCCCAAGACTGTTCTTAGCTGCCATGTGGGTGCTGGGAATCAAACCTGGGTCCTCTGCCAGAGCAGTCTGTGCTCTTAACCGCTGAGCCATCTCTCCAGCCCCCATCAATGAGTTCTTTTTTTTTTAGACAGGGTCTCCCTGTAGCTCCAGCTTTCCTGGAACTCACTCTGTAGACCAGGCTGGCCTTGAACTCACAAAGATCTGCCTGCCTCTGCCTCCCAAGTGCTAGGATTAAAGGCGTGCGCCACCACGCCCGGCTCCCTTCAATGATTTCTTAAAGCAAAGAATTAATATGTCACTGAGAACAGTGTTATATGCAGATAAGCAGAATAATAGATCATGAAATGTGATTTTGAGCAGCTGTGCCTTTAAATATATAAAACAGCAGTGAGGGTAACTAAATCAACAGTTACAGTGGACCGTTTGAACATGGATCTCTCAGAATTTGATCAAATAGACCAAGAGAAGCAACCATTTAGAAAAATTTAAAAACATTGACAAACTCAAACTACTAGGTATGGATAGAGCTTGTATCAACAAATCAGATGATAAGCAGTATTTTCAAGAGCTCATAGACAGTCATAAAAATTAGACATACTGGGCTGGAGAGATGGCCTAGCGGTTAAGAGCGCTGAGTGCTCTTGCAGAGGACCCAGGTTCGATCCCCAGCACCCACATGGCGGCTGAGAACCGTCTGTAACTCCAGTTCCAGGGGAATCCAACACCCTCTTTTGACCTCCGTGGCTTTGGACAACAGGTGTGCACAAACCTGCATGCAGACAGTACATTCATATACATACAAAAATAAATAAAAAAAATTAGACATACTGAAAAAAAAATTAGACATACTGAAAGAAACTCCAAAATTCTCTAGAATCGAGGTCATATATACTGTGGTCTATAATGTGTAAAGTAGCAAAATTAGAAATTTTAAGGAACCATAAATGAAAGCCAAATAAATCTGAAATCTGAAACATACTATGGGGGTGGCCTGTGGATTAAAAGAAACAGAAATATTTTGGAAATGGATGGTAGTGGAAATACCAAGTGGTTGGTGGAGACTGTCTTCTCTACTGGGTTCTTGTCCCAGCTTCCTCTAAGAATGATGTAGACACAAAGAAGGACGGATGGGAAGCACTTTGTCAGTCAGGATTAACAGCCTTTAAGGGAGTAAAACAACTTAAAACAGATCAAATGAAGGATTGAAATGAAATGGGTTTGAACTCTGGTGGAAGTCTACAACCTTTACAGCTCTGAGAGGTGTTTTATCTTAAAAGTTCTCAGAGAGCCATGGGATGCCAGCCTAGAGCGGTCCTGTGTAGGGCAGATGTGCAGGTTGGAAGTCATAGGAAGAAAAGTCATCCCCAGAAGGCCCTGAAGGCTGAAGCTATAGGTCTCAGAAGCCGTAGGTCTTGCAAGCTGGAAGCTACTGCAGGGAAGTGCAAAGAGGTTTTGAGGCCGAGGCAGAAACAGGTCCCTCTGCTGCAGCTGCTGGTTGAGTCCTTGGAGGTCTGATCAGTGAAGCTCCCTGCCCAGGGCAGATGCCTTGGGTGCGTGGAGCCTTCAGGAGGAGTCTGAAGTCTTAATTTCTTTTCTTCCTTCAATAGTGTCTCTGGCAACCCCAGCACACCTGAATTTTTAGAGCTTCCAGCTGGGCCCTGATTGACAAAATATGGGAGGATAAAAATTACGGAAGGTAAAAAAAAAAAAAAAGGAACAGTCGGAGAAGACTCGTCAACAGTGAACCCACCGAAAGTTACCTCAAGTCCTGAGTCAGGTCCACTGGTCTTTGTCTCTGTAGCTGTAGATAAATTCATAGTCTCTAGCTATTCCAGGTTGCTATGGTGACCTCTGTGGGCACTCTACTGCTTAGCTCAGCTGGGTTTTGCATTGTGGGCTTGTGTGTGACTGTGGGCAGTCAGCTCTCTGCAGCTCTTTTGCTCTGACTATGGAGGGGGCACTTACCCGCCAGCAATACTGCATATTGAGATCTATGAACATAAAGCAGAAAAAAAAAATCTGTGAGGCTCAACTGAAGCCATCGTTAGAAAGCAATGGAGTTTTGTAGCATACTTGTCAGAGAACAAGAAAGAAAGTAAATAACATAGGCATTCAAATCAGGACACTAGGAAAAAGGCAATAAAATAATATGGTAGAATTATATATATAGTCAGACTTTAGTAAAGTAGAATCCATAAATTAAATAAAATATCACAAGATCTTTTTTCTTTCTTTTTTTTTTTTTTTTTGCAAGACAGGGTCTCCTTGTAGCCCCAGCTGTCCTGGAACTCACTCTGTAGACTAGGCTGGCCTTGAACTCACAAAGGGGCGCTTGCCTCTGCCTCCCGAGTGCTAGGATTACAGGCGTGCGCCACCACACTCGGCTAACAAGATCTTTTACAAAATAATAAGAGACCGTTACGGTATGATAATGTAGATGTAACTACTAGAACCACAGTTTAACAATAAAATGAAATAAATTACTATTTTGGTCTTGGGGGCACCATAAGTCATTGGTAGATCTCTTGTTTAGCATTTGGGAGACTCTGGACTTGACTCTGCAGTGCAAAAGGGAATAGCTAAAAGGACAGTGTGGAGCAGACATGCTCTTGGGATGACATGATAGTCTGAGTGTGTTATTTCAATGACTATTTGATGTATTACAGCGTGAACTACAGGGCTGAACTTGGATCACTGGAAAAAACTACAGAAAACCTTTTTTTTTTTTTTTTTGGTCTTTTTTCTTTTAGACAGGCCTCCCGTCCCCAGTCTGTCCCTGTAACACAGCTCTTAGAACCGGCTGGGGCCTTTGAACTCACAAAGGATCTTTTCTGCCTCTGCTCCCTAATCTAGTATTACAAACTTGCACCACCACGCCTGCAAAAACCATTTTTGTTATTTTATGAATTTCCTTACCTTCAAATAAAGGTCATATATCTCTATTTCCATCCTGGTTTTTTATAGTCCTATCTTGCCAATCTAAGAGTTTGGACTTAGGTGAGTTCTTTCTGTCCATCATTTACATAAAATTAAAAGTCAAGGAAAAAAAATCTCAAGACACACATGAAGAAACAAATTAAACTTTATTAAAATAAAAGAAATACACACTCGATAGAAGAATCTCTCCCCAAATGATAAGACTCAAAACAAAATATCAAGCCCCCAGGTAGCTTCTTTTTTTTTTTTTAATTTTTTTTAATTAATTTTATTTATTTCTGTATGTGTATGAATGTACTGTCTGCATGCAAGTTTGTGCACCCGTGTCGTGCAATGCCACAAGGTCAGAAGAGGGTCTCAGATTCCCCGATTCCCCTGGAACTGGAGTTCTTCTGGAACTGGAGTTTCAGACGGTTCTCGGCCGCCATGTGGGTGCTGGGGATCGAACCCGGGTCCTCTGTAAGAGCAGTCGGCACTCTTAACCGCTAGGCCATCTCTCCAGCCCCGGGCTTGGTCTTTTTAAGTGTTTTTGGTGGTATGGAACATGTTTTTGTCTGTGTGATATTTTCTTGATTGTTGAGTTATATAGGAGGGCCCAGCCCATTGTGGGGGCAGTGCCATCCCTGGGCAGGTAGTCTGTATTGTATTGGAAAGCAGGCTGAGCATGGGCCAGGGGAGCAAGCCAGTAAGCAGCATTCCTCCATGGCCTGTGCTTTGTCTCCTGCCTCCAGGTTGAGTTTCTACCTTGGGCTCCCTCGGTGATGAACTCTGACCCAGGAGATGTGAGCCAAATAAACCCCTTCCTCCCTGAGTTGGATTTGGTCAGAGTGTTTTGTCACAGCAATTGAAAGCAAACTAGAACACCCCCCTTATAGTTGTGAAAAGATTTGAAAATTTTAAACAATTATTGATATTGAATTACATATTTCTCTAAGAAAATTTAAGAGGGTTGGAGTGATGGCTCAGCGGTTAAGAGGACCATCTGCTCTTGCAGAGGATCTGGGTTCAATTCCTAGCACCCACATGGCGGCTAAGAACCGTCTTTGACTCCAGTTCCAGGGGACTCTAACACTTTCTTCTGACTCCATGGTTACTGCATGACACAGGTGCACTTACATGCAGGCAATAATAAAAATATTAAATAAAATATTTTAAAAAATAAAAGGAAAATTTAAGAAGGATCCCCCAATAGTTATTTTGCTTATATAGTGGACTTGGTATTTAAGCTAATAAACACCTTCCTGTTCCATCTGTGCAGTACTGAGACCATAGGAGTGTGCCAGCATTTCTGGCTTGTGTGTGTTTTGTGAGACTTTTCCTGGGGAGAAGCAACACTGATGTGACAAGTATCCATTCATCCCCGTTTGGAAACTGATGACAGAGCAAAGAAATGATTCTACCAGAGTTTCAAGTTGATGATCCAGTGAGGATGGGTGAAGGATACTTATAGGAACAGGAGCCATTCAAAGGCAGCTGAGAAGCCTGAAAAGCCCATCCCAGCTCCAAAGCTGCCACTCAGAGCTACATGTAGGACTTGGAGGCAGCTCTGCAGGCCAGAGTCCTTCAGGCAGCCTGGCTGCTCAGAGGCTCTTCTACGCAGCCCTCCTGGTCAGCCTGGCTCCCCTCAGCAGTTGTTCACTGCTTCTGTAACTCTGTGTGTGTGTGTGTGTGTGTGTGTGTGTGTGTGTGTGTGTGTGTTTTTGTTTTTTTTTTTTTGTTTTTTTGTTTACCTTAAGTTTTAGCTTTCCCAAACATTTGAAATTTGTTTACTTTTTTGAGTTCCATGAGCCTCCTTTTAGATTTCCCCAGTCTCTCTCTCTCTCTCTTTCTTTCTCTCTCTCTCTCTCTCTCTCTCTCTCTCTCTCTCTCTCTCTTTCTCTCTCTCTCGGTCTCGGTCTCGGTCTCGGTCTCAGTCTTTTTGAGATAGGGTCTTCCTGTAGCCCCAGCTGTCCTGGAACTCAATATATAGACCAGGCTGGCTTTGAACTCACAGAATTCCACCTGCCTCTGCCTCCCAAGTACAGGGATTAAAAGTCTGTGCCACCACACCTGGCATTCCTGAGTCTTAAGCCTTCTTTTCTCCTAGGATGGAATATTTCACCTTGGAGGAAATGACTACACAACAGTGTGGGGCTGAGGATGAACCTAGGGCTTCCTCTGTGCTAGGCACCCACTGTACCAATGGAGCCATCCCATCAACTCCAAAACTGTTTAGTTTTAGTTTTGAGTTCAGTAGACATTGACAGGTCTAACTCACAGAAGCTCCTTAGATCTTTAGTAACTGAAGAGTATTGAGAGGTCCTGTTGTCAGCTTTTGCCGAGGACCATTTCAAGCCCTGAGATGCTTGAGGACCTCCCAGATGATCACCCTTTCCCCCTTCTCCTCCTCCTCCTCCTGCTCCTCCTCTTCCTCCTCCTTTCCCTTCTTCCCCTTCTTCCCCTTCCTCCTCCTCCGCCTCCTCCTCCCCTCCCCCTTCTTCTTCCCCTTCCCCTTCCCTTTCTTCCCCTTCCTCCTCCTCCTCCTTCCCCTTCTTCTTCCCTTTTCTCCTCCTCCTCCTCCTCCTCCTCCTCCCCCTTCTTCTCCTTCCCCTTCCCCTTCTTCCCCTTCCTCCTCCTCCTCCTTCCACTTCTTCTTCCCCTTCCTCCTCCTTCCCCTTCTTCTTCCCCTTCCCCTTTCCCTTCCCCTTTCCCTTCCCCTTCTTCCCCTTCTTCCCCTTCCTCCTCCTCCTCCTTATCCTCCTTCCCCTTCTTCCCCTTTTTCTTCCCCTTCCTCCTCCTCCTTCTTTCCCTTCTTCTTCTTCTCCTCCTCCTCCTTCCCCTTTCCCTTTCCCTTCTTTTCCTTCTTCCCCTTCCCCTCCCATTCATTCCCTGTCCCCTTCCTTCTCCTTCCTTCCCCTTCCCTTTCCTTTCTCCTCCCTCCATCACCCCTTCCTCCCCCCCTCCCCTCCCCTCCCTTCTCCTCACCTCCTTGGCCTGAGATACTTTTTTTTTTTTTTGTTTGGTCTCCTGAGACTTCCCTAAGACCTATCCAGTAGGTCACAGGAATAAGCAAGAGGAAGGCATAACTTCAAGTGTGGTCAGACTATCTTGGACGTCTGCTCTCACCATATTCAGCATTTAGGGAGTTTACAGCTCTGCATACACATACCAGTATATGTATGCATCAGTATATGTGTGCACATGCATGCTCAGCTACTAATTTAAAAAGTTTGTTTTACGACAAGTGTGGTGGCGCACGCCTTTAGTCCCAGCACTTGGGAGGCAGAGGCAGGTGGATCTCTGTGAGTTCAAGGCCAGCCTGGTCTACAAAGTGAGTTCAGGACATCTGGGACTACAGGGAAGGCCTGTCTCAAAAAGACCAAAAAAAAAAAAAAAGTTTGTTGTACTTCAACATTTTGGGGAATTTTTTAGCAGTGGTATAAGTTTAATAATTTAATAGTTTAGGGCTGGAGAGATGGCCTAGCGGTTAAGAGCACCGACTGCTCTTGCAGAGGACCCGGGTTCGATCCCCAGCACCCACATGGCGGCTGAGAACCGTCTGAAACTCCAATTCCAGGAGAACTCCAGTTCCAGGGGAATCTGACACCCTCTTCTGACCTCTGCGGCATCGCACGACACGGGTACACAAACCTGCATACAGACAGTACATTGATACATATACAGAAATAAATAAAAAAAATAGTTTAGTAGTTTAATATCTCCATAAATTCCTATCTATCGAGAGCCTCAGTTTATGACCATATCTAGACAGACTCATTGCAGATGGATCCAAGCCGAGGATTTCCTGGAGCCAACAGAGTGTAGGGAGAGGAGAGAATGAGCCATAGCCCTCAGCAGGAGCTTAGTCTTCCTAACACCAACTCCTCAGAATTTTAACCTCCAGAACTGGGAGAGAAAAGTAGCTCCTTTTGTTTAAGCTACATGATTTGTGGTGCTTTATTTTGGCAGTTTTAAGAAACTAAAGTATCAGGTGTTCAGGATTTCTACCATGTTGAGTGTATTTTATAGTCAGTGAAACTTCTAAGATATACAGTGCATGCCAGAAACTTAGAACATGCTAGTTCTACGGTTCTTGGCTTTTGTCTCTCACTTTTCCTTGTTGATAGGCAATACTGTTTAAGCTCTAGACTTGATACGGACAAGAACCGTGACTTCAGCCTCCTTCCTATAACTTCCCATCTAGTCTTGGCTGAAGCAGTTCTGTATTAGCTGCTTGAGCAGTTAGTGTCTGCTCACTACGATTTGTCATGGCTCCACTCAAAGGGTTCTCCATGATCTTCCTCCACAGCCATCTCTGTTCATCCTTCCTATTTGTCCAGGTTTTTCTAGCATCTGGTTACAGATCTGCAAACAGAGTTGTACACACACTTCAAAAAATAATTATTTTATATATATATTTTTTACTTTTTTTTTTTTTTTTGGTCTTTGTTTTGGGAAAGAGTCTAAGAGTCTACCCAGCTGACCTGGGACTCATTGTGTTGACCAGGCTGGTCTTGAACTCACAGATTCACAGATATCTGCCTGCCTCTGCCTCCTAAGTATTGGGATTAAAGGTGTGTGCCACCATACCCAGCTCTTTTTCTTTTAACTTTATTTCATTACTTATTCAGTGTTTGCATGTATGGAAGTAAGAGATCAAGTTGTAAGAGTTGCTTTTCTCTTCCTGGCACGTGTTCTAGGGCTTGAGGTCAGGTTGTCAGGGTTGGTGGTAGCACCCACTGAACCATCTTTCCAGGCCCTGTTCTGCATGTTTAGGAGACATTCTGCTTCAGTTGTAGCGTTCTCTGTAAAATACTTGTGTGCTCTCTGATGCAGCTATTTTCTCCATTAGGTTGGAACTTCTGCTGTACTTAATTGTGTTTGTATCCACAAAGCTTTGTATAATTTTATGAAACAAATATGACCATGGTTCTCTTGTGCTTAAAAGTCTTCACTGTCTTTTAATTGTAAACAGGACAAAATTCAAGCACTGTATTTGGCATTTTGGGACTTTCTAATAAACTATCATTTTAAATTCCTGCTTTTTTTGCTTTATGCTAAACCATACCAAATCAATTACATGCTGTGTCCTGTATATGTTTTAATCTCTTTTTTTTCCCTCTAGAACCCTCTCCTGTTGTATATTTTGTAAGGTCCCATTTGTCATTCCAAATCAGTTCAAGATGGGTGTGGTGGTGTACACATTTAATCTCAGAACACACAAGACAGAGGCAGGCACATCTCTCTGAGATGGAGGCCAGCCTGGTCTACATAGCAAGGAATTCCAGTCCTGTTGGGTCACCTGGGGGACCCTGGCTTAATAAAACCCTACTATCCAACCATCCAACCAACCAACCAATGATAAAAATATTTGAACATTACTTTTTCCAACAGGCATATTGTTTGGAAGAAGTTACAGAGTCCTGTGTACTACCTCTGTTATTTTTATTTGATATACTTTGGTATATGGTAAAAGTTTTTCATTGTCGTCTTTAACTTCCAGTGATTTTATTTGCTACTTTGGTATTTATAAAAGTTATTTAACTCCTCTAAATCCTAGTTTTATAATCTTTGTTCTTTTTTCTTTTTTTTTTTTTTTTTTTTTTAGAATTTAATTCTGTGTTTCTTCATTGATTTTCTGTCTAATCTGGCCACCCACGAAAGTCAGATTGAAGTTGAAGTCACCGATATTATATGGGAGCTTGTGATTTTATTTTTATTTTTTTTGAGCCTGTGATTTTATTTATTTATTTTAAATTTTATTTTTTTATGTGTATGAGCGTACTGTCTGCATGCAGTTTTGTGCACCTATGTTGTGCAATGCTGTGGAGGTCAGAAGAGGGCGTCGGATTCCCCTGGAACTGGAGTTAGAGACGGTTCTCAGCCGCCATGTGGGTGCTGGGGGTCGAACCCAGGTTCTCTGCAAGAGCAGTCGCTGCTCTTAACCGCTAGGCCATCTCTCCAGCCCTTAGTTTTATAATCTTTAAAACATGGACAGCCCTACTTAAATTGTGTTCTTTCCTTTCCTTTTCTCTCCATTCGAATTCCACTCATTACGCTTGTAAATTTTATTCATAGGTAGATGCTCTCCGATTGCGTTTGGAAGAGAAGGAAACCATGCTGAACAAAAAAACAAAGCAAATTCAAGACATGGCTGAGGAGAAGGGGACACAAGCTGGAGAGATACACGACCTCAAGGACATGCTGGACGTGAAGGAGCGGAAGGTGAATGTTCTGCAGAAGAAGGTGAGGTGCAGGTCTGTGCACAGGGTTCTCCGCCATGCTTCCTTGTCCCCACCACCAGGTTATACCTGCTTACAGTGGCAGCTCCTTTCCTATTCCTCTGTTCAGATTCTTTCAAGGAGAAATCAGAACTGTCATTGTAGTAGGCAGATTGTTAAAACTGTTCTGCATTTAAAATTTTGAGCTCAGCAGTCTTTCAGTGGTATTTCTCATGTTGTTTCTGAAAAGTATCTTATAAACTGCCATAGTATCTATCCTGCTAATCTTCCTCTCCACTTTAATTAGAACAGCAATAAATTAGCATAGCACATGAACCATCTTTGATTACTTAGGTGACAGTGTGCTGCTGTAATCAGCATATGATGTATATGTGTAGACCTGCAAGCACTTTAAGAAAACATGCTCAGTTGTACCACTCCCTGTAACACAATAATATGCAGCAGAGGGAAGGACTTGCTTGCCTCATTGACTGTCAGTATTGAAAGAGGCCAAGTTTGGATTAAAAATAAAACTGCAACTAATTTTCCCCATTTTTAACTTTTTCTTTTCTTTCTTTCTTTCTTTTTTTTTTTTTTTTT
>VZQC01002907.1:745116-759019 GCA_009823505.1 Rhizomys pruinosus
ATTTATTTCTGTATGTGTATCAATGTACCGTCTGCATGCAGGTCTGTGTACCCGTGTTGTACAATGCCACGGAGGTCAGAAGAGGGTCTCGGATTCCCCTGGAACTGGAGTTCTCCTGGAATTGGAGTTTCAGACGGTTCTCGGCCGCCATGTGGGTGCTGGGGATCGAACCCGGGTCCTCTGTAAGAGCAGTCGGCGCTCTTAACCGCTAGGCCATCTCTCCAGCCCTATTATCTTTTTAATAGAAGGTAGAAAGTACTGATTTGGTCAGAGCAAGAGCAGAATTAGCTAGATATCTAAGTACAAGTGGAACTTTCCTTATGTACTGATGTGCTTTCTTGTCAGGAACGGACAATTGAACGCTTAAAGGAGCAGCGGGACAGAGATGAGAGAGAGAAGCAAGAGGAAATTGACACCTACAAAAAAGATCTCAAAGACCTAAAAGAAAAAGTCAGCCTGTTGCAAGGCGACCTCTCAGAGAAAGAGGTTAGGATTACCAAAGTGGAGTTATTTGGTTTTCTCAGTCATTGCATTTTGTGTACACAGCGCATATAATCAAGGAAGATTTTAATTTTCTGACTCCAGGTTTTCTGGGTATATCACTTTGCAGCGATACAGTAGACTGGGTCATCCATTTCCCAAGTCTTTTACTGCCTCTTTCACTGCCGATCATAGAATAACTGAAACTTATTTCCATTTGGAGAAATATTATGCTAGCAGTAAGAAAAGTGACAAAGGAGGAAAGCCTGTGTATAACAACTGTGAAAAGTGTGACAATCTTTAAATTAGATGACAATGAATTTTGATCTTGTTTTTGAATATTCTTGTTAGTTTAACTTAAGTAGCAGAAAAGTCTGTTGCTGTATGTTGAAGTAACCGGGAGTTTGGAGTTTTTCTCTGGATTATTTAATAATTAGCAAAACTTGTGAAAATAAGTTTTTAAGAGAATTTCCTTTTAAAAGGAAAAAATTTTTATATTTATATAGCAGCCAAAATTGGCTACTTATAATCTCAAAGTTCAGCCTACTTTTATTTTATGAGAATGAATACTTTTGCTTAGAACTCTGGTCTGGTTCAGTTTGGTTTGGTTTGGTTTGGTTTGTTTATAAGACAGGGTCTGCTGGCTTTGAACTTCTGATCCTCTACCTCCACTTTCTAAGTGCTGAGATTACACATGTGTTCCATGCCTGGTTTATGTGGTACTGGGGATTGAACCAAGGACTTTGTGCATGCTAAACAAATACTTTAGTTGAGTATATTTTCAATCTTTGGTTAGAATTCTTTATGTGGCTATTTATTCTATACCGAGAATCTACTTAATTTTAATTCATGTGTGAAAGCTAACACTAATATTCTTTTATAGTTAATAAATGTTCTTGAAATAGAAGCTCTTAGTTACCATTATTAAAATTCAGTCTACATTTTATTCCTTTAGGTATTTATTGTAAATATGTCCTGTTTCCTTTAGGCTTCTCT
Organism: Rhizomys pruinosus; assembly: GCA_009823505.1. NCBI lineage: Eukaryota > Metazoa > Chordata > Mammalia > Rodentia > Spalacidae > Rhizomys > Rhizomys pruinosus. The sequence continues at coordinate 746,593 of VZQC01002907.1, forward strand.
CTTGGATCTGAAAGAGCATGCTTCTTCACTAGCTTCCTCAGGACTGAAAAAGGATTCACGACTCAAGACCCTGGAAATTGCTTTGGAGCAGAAGAAGGAGGAATGCATAAAAATGGAATCACAGTTGAAAAAGGTTAAAGAAAAAGTTCCCTTTCTTCCTTTGCTTCACAGGAAGAACATTGTAGATCATTCTGAGTACTTGAAAAAAAAATTTCCACTGATAATACAGATTGAACAGCTGGTTTCACTTTTGTTGTAAATTAGAGGTGTATTCATTTTTGTAACTGTACAAAACACTTAAGATAAACAACTTTATTGTGGGAAAGATTTTATTTTGGGCTCACCGTTTTTGAGGTTTCCGTCCATGGTTGGGTGTTGCAGCTGGTTGCACTCTTTCAGGCAGAGGAAGGCTGATCGTTGCAGTGAAGGGTGGGGACAAGGTGTACCTTCAGAGACATGCCCCTAGTGACGTACTTCCTCAAATGAGATCCTGCCTTGGAGTTGCTACCTCTCACTAGTGCCATAAAATTATGACTTTATCAGTGGATCAACCCACTGATTAGGTCAGAGCCCTCTTGATCCACTCATTTCTCAGTTATCCCTCTTCTGAGCAGGGTATTGGCAAATCAAGCCTTCAACACTTGGGTTTGAGAAGACATTAAATTTCTAAGATGTAATAATCTGGAACATTTCTTCCCTCTTCTTTTTGTTTGCTTTTTACCCTCCCCAATCAGTGGTCGACTATTGTCAGATCCAGCCTTGTGCAAACCCATTCTTGGCAGGCTCTGCTACTGTGAGATTATGATTGCATTGTCTATGTCATGCCTATAGATAGCATTTCATGGCTCTTCTTCCTGTTTTCCAGGTCTCCCACTCTTCCACCCTCTCATCTTTGTTGTTCTCTGAGACTTAGCAGGCATGGTATGAATGTCTCGTTGAGGACTGAGCACTTCATAGTCACTTATTCTTTATATCTTGAGCCTACCATGTGCCTTCTGCATTTGCTAACTTTAATTCCAAAGAGAAGTAACTCTGCTTAAGACTGAGAGTAGCATTTGTCTCTGGGTATTAGTATTTAGAAGGCAGCTTGGCACTGTTAGTTAATAGGTTCACCTATGGCCTAAGACCTTCTCAGCTATGGGTTTTTGTTGTTGTTGTTGTTGTTGTTGTTGTTTTGTTCATTTATTTATTTATTTTTAATTGACATATTTTTTGTTTTATATATATATTTTTTATAAGATTATGTTACAAATCGAATATAGACCTGTGTCCCCCTCTCAACTCCCCCAACCCACAGATTCACTGTTCCAGTCAGTTCTTTGATGCAGTCTTTTCTGTTGTTGTCGGTGGTGTTGTACTTTCCAATATGCATCACTCCCAACAAGAAATATTTACAACTAGGTTATTGGCGCTAGGATACAAAGATGAGGGATACCATTCGTTGTTTTGTTTTTCTGAGACTGTGTTACTTAACATAATATCTTCTAGTTCCATGCATTTACCTGCAAAGTTCATTTTTTTTTTTTTGTATGTGTATGAATGTACTGTCTGCATGTAGGTTTGTGTACCCGTGTTGTGCAGTGCTGCGGAGGTCAGAAGAGGGCCTCAGATTCCCCTGGAACTGGAGTTACAGATGGTTCTTAGCCGCCATGTGGGTGCTGGGGATCAACCCTGGGTCCTCTGCAAGAGCAGTCGGTGCTCTTAACCGCTAGGCCATCTCTCCAGCCCAATGTGGTCTTTCTTTACTGCTGCATAGAACTCCATTGTGTAGATGTATCACATTTTCTCTATCCACTCATCCACTTGTCAGTTGGGGGCATTTGGGTTGGTTCCAGCTTTTTGCTATTGTGAACAGAGCTGCAATAAATATAGCTGGTGCATGTATCTCTGCGGGAAGATGAGTCTTGTGGGTATAACACAGGAGTGGTATGACGGGTCAGGTGGTAAGCCCATTTTGAGTCTTCAAGGTTCCTCCACACGTGCTTTCCATAGGGGCTGTACAAGTTTACATTCCCACTAGCAATGGAGGATGTTCCCCCTTTCACCACACACTCTCCAACACTTTGGTATCATTGTTGTTCTTGATCCTAGCCAGATCTTTTTTTCGATTTCCAGAACAGGGTCTCCCTGTAGTCCCGCTGTTCCTGGACCACTCTGTAGACCAGGCTGGCCTTGAACTCACAAAGATCGCCTGCTCTGCCTCCCAAGTGCTAGGATTAAAGGCATGAGCCACCCAGCTCTGGCCTTTTTTTTTTTTTAACTTTTTTTTTTTTTTTTTATATTTTTTTTATGAGTATGAATGTACTGTCTGGATGCAGTCTGTGCACCTGTGTCGTGCAATGCCAAGGAGGTCAGAAGAGGGCGTCGGATTCCCGGGAACTTGGAGTCAAAGACAGTTCTCAGCCGTCATGTGGGTGCTGGGGATTGAACCCCGGTCCTCTGCAAGAGCAGTCAGCGCTCTTAAACCGCTAGGCTATCTCTCCAGTCCAGCCCCTTTGTTAAAACTTTTTTAAAAATGTGATTTATTTATTTTTTTATGTGTATGAATGTACTGTGCTGCATGTAGGTTGTGCACCAGTGTCATGCAATGCTGCGGAGGCAAAGAGGGTCTTGGATTCCCCTGGAACTGGAGTTCTCCTGGAATGGAGTTACAGACAGTTCTTAGCCACACGTGTGGGTCTGGGGATCGAACCCGGGTCCTCTGCAAGAGCGGTCGGTGCTCTTAACCAACTAGGCTATCTCTCCAGCCCTAAGGACCTAGCCAGTCTTATAGGAGTGAGATTATCATAGGAGTGGTTTCCCTAATAATGACATTGAACACTTCTTAGATGTTTTCAGCCACTCTAATTCCTCACTTGTGAAGTCTCGTTCAGTTCTTTGCTCCATCTTTTTGAGTGGGTCATTTGTTTTTTCCTTCTTNAAAAAGAAAAGAAAAAAGCTTTCTTTTGTCCTAGTGTTAGAGGTTTCGTTCATGGCTGGTTAGCTCTGTGTCTTCCGGGCTTGTGACAAGGAGCTTGCTATGGCGGGGAACAAATGGCAGACACACCTGGAAAACTCCCGGACTAGAAGGAGGGAGATAGGAGAGAAAAAAAGAGAGTGGGGAGACAAAGGAGAAGAAGTAAGGGGGGAGAAGGAAAGGACGAGAGAGAATTTGAGGAAGAGAGAGGAAACACAGGGAAAGGAAGAGGAGGAGGAGGCTGCTCTGGAGATGCTGCATCCCCTTCAAAGGCACAGCTCCCGGGATGTAAAGACACATCACTAGCCATCACTTCATTTCAAAAAATATTTCATTTATTATTTTTTATTTTATGTGTCTGAGTGTACTGCCTGCATGTGAGTGCACCCATGTCACAGCACAATGCCCATGGAGATCAGAAGAAGCCATGGGGCCTCTTGAAACTGGAGTTAAGGACAGTTAGCCACCATGTAGGTGCTGGGATTCAAACCCAAGTCCTCTGCAAGAGCAGCCAGCGCTCTTAACCACTGAGGCATCTCTCCAGCCCCATAGCCCTCACTTCTTAAAGTTCTCGCACCTCTCAATAGTGGCATCCTTCAGATCAAGATTTTATTTTTAATTTTATTTATTTTTTTATGTGTATGAATGTACTGTCTGCATGTAGGTTTGTGCACCCGTGTCATGCAATGCTGCGGAGGGCAGAAGAGGGTCTTGGATTCCCCTGGAACTGGAGTTCTCCTGGAATTGGAGTTACAGACAGTTCTTAGCCACGATGTGGGTGCTGGGGATCGAACCCGGGTCCTCTGCAAGAGCGGTCGGTGCTCTTAACCACTAGGCTATCTCTCCAGCCCCGATCCTAGCCAGTCTTATAGGAGTGAGATTTATCATAGGAGTGGTTTCCCTAATAATGACATTGAACACTTCTTAAGATGTTTCTCAGCCATCTCTAATTCCTCACTTGTGAAGTCTCTGTTCAGTTCTTTGCTCCATCTTTTGAGTGGGTCATTTGTTTCCTTTCTTCTTTGTTTTTTGAGTAGTTTATATACTCTGGAAATCAATGCTTTGTCAGATGTATCTGCTGTGAAGGTTTCCTCCCACTCTGTGGGTTTTCTCTTCACTTCCTTGATTGTTTCTTCTGATGTACAGAAGATTTTGAGTTTTATGAGGTCCCATTTGTCAATTGTCAGCCTTAATTCTTGCACAGCTGCTGTCTGATTTAGGAAGTCTTTTCCTACGCCTATGTCTTATAGTCTGCTGCCAACTTTTTCTTCTATTGCCTTCAGAGTTTAGGGTTTCACGTTGAGGTCTTTGATCCATCTGGAGTTGACTTTTGTACAGAGCGAGAGGTAGGGGATTAATTTCATTCTTCTAGAAGTGGTGATCCAGTTTTACCACCACCACTTACTGAAGATGCTGTCTTTCTTCCATTGTGTCTTCTTGGCCCCCTTGTCAAATATGAGGTGGCTGAAATTGTATGAGCTCAAGTATGGATCTTCAGTTTTGTTCCATTGGTCAACAGGTCTGTTTTTGTGCCAGTACCAAGCTGTTTTTATGACTATAGCCCTGTAGTATAGTTTGACGTGTAGTATAGAGATTCCCCCCTGTGTTGCTCTTTTCACTCAGGGTTGCTTTGGCTATTTGGGGTCTTTTGTTTTTCCAAATGAAATTAAGGATTTTTTTTCCAAGTCTGTGAAGAAACTCTTGGGGATTTTAATTGGGATTGATTGCATTAAATCTATATAAGACTTTGGGTAGAATGGACATTTTTACTACATTTATTTTTCCCAATCCATGAGCATGGGAGGTTTTTCCATCTTCTGATGTCTTCTTCAATTTCCTTCTTCAGGGGTTTAAAATTTTTGTTGGAGAGATCTTCAGTGTCTTTGTTTAGGTTTGTTTGTAGGTATTTTATTGTTTTTGAGGCTATTGTGAGTGGGTCAGCTATGGGTTTGTAACAAGGTTTATAATACCAGACTTGGATTCTGTCTTCTGTGGGCATCAAAATGGAACAGAGAGGACTTGGTTGCCTTCCTTATAGTAGTGTTACTGTTGCACCATTGGGCATATCTTGCCTGGAAGGTTCGTAGGATTCTCAGCTGAATAAGATCATTGATGCCTTTTCCTCTTTAGCAGCCTGCATTGCACCTTCCAGCACTGTAAAAGCTTTCCAGCAAGAAGGAAGCTTCTAGCATTGTTCCAGTTTTATTTCTCTGTATCTTGCACCCAAGGTGTATAGTGTCTTCAGCAATAGAATCTTATGAGCTAGTTCTGGTGGGCAGCCAAGAAGAATGGCAAGAGCCTGTATTGTTTTGGGAGCATCTGGGACCTCCCTGAACAATAGCTCAACAGTATCTGTGGCACCGAGAATTTGGTGAATTAATAGTTCACTGTTATTTAGCTATTTAGGCTATTATCCTTTTAACTCTCTGGTTTTTAGTTGGTTTAGAAAGTAGTAGCTTTCTGTCTGGTATGGTTGCACATGCCTTTAATCCCAGAACTCAGGAGGCAGAGGTAGGGGGATCTCTGTGAGTTCAAGGTCAGTCTGGTCTACATAGTGAGTTTAAGGAAGAGGTGGAACTACAGGGAGATCCTGTCTCCAAATGATCAAACCAAACAAACAAATAAAGAAAAAAACCAAAGTAGTAGTTTTCCATGTGGCTTTTTCATTTTGGCTAATCTTTTTTTTTCTCCCGTCACCTTCCAACTCTCCCTACCCTTATTCCTGTTTAAGGTCTTCCTTGCCAGTGTTCTTCTCTATTTTCTCATCTCCTGTGTTCTGTCCCCCTTCCCTTGAGCAGTCCCCCACACCAATGACCCTTTTCTAGCTTCTATAAGTGTTCTAAGTTAAACTTAGAAATCTAAGGCAAGCAGGGCGTGGTGGCGCACACCTTTAATCCTAGCACTTGGGAGGCAGAGGCAGGAGGATCTTTGTGAGTTCAAGGCCCGCCTGGTCTACAAAGTGAGTTCCAGGCCAGCTGGGACTAAAGGGAGACCCTGTCTCAAAAAGACCAAAAAAAAAACAACAAAAAAAAAAAAAAAACCAAAAAAAAAATCTAACAGCTTAGTCCTCATAGCTTTGTGAAGGAGAGGGATTACTATGCAAGCCACTACGGGAGATCATCAAAGAGATGGTTCCAACATTCAGTCCAACGACCCCAAAATCATGGCCGCTGAGAACCGTCTTTAACTCCTTCCAGGGGAATCCGAACACCTCTTCTGACCTCGTGGGCATTGCACAACATGTGCCTCAACTCTACATGCAGACAGTAAATTCATACACATTAAAAATATAATGAAAAAAAAAAAAAAATTTAAAATAAAGAGACTAAAATATCCACTTCATTGACCAGCGCAGCCTATGACATTGGCGCAAGTAGTGGCACTTATATCTTGGGTAAATCAAGCAATGTCTTAACCAGTTGGATCTAAAGCCCACTCAATGGGAGGAAACTCATGTGTGGTTTCTTTTTTTTTTTTTTTTTTTTTTTTTTTGTCTTTTCGAGACAGGGTCTCCCTGTAGCCCCAGCTGTCCTGGAACACACTCTGTAGATCAGGCTGGCTTTGAACTCACAAAGATCCACCTGCCTCTGCCTCCCAAGTGCTAGGATTAAAGGCATGCGCCACCACACCCGGCGTAATGTGTGGTATTCTTAATAGCAGCTTTATTTTTTTTTAATTTTATTTATTTTCGTATGTGTTTGAATGTACTGTCTGCATGTAGGTTTGTGCACCCGTGTCGTGCAATGCCGCAGAGGTCAGAAGAGGGTCTCGGATTCTCCTGGAACTGGAGTTACAGACAGTTCTCAGCTGCCATGTGGGTGCTGGGGATCGAACCCGGGTCCTCTGCAAGAGCAGTCGGTGCTCTTAACCACTAGGCCATCTCTCCAGCCCCATGTGTGGTATTCTTAACATAGCCAGATGCACACATCTGGAGAGGTCATGCACATGCAGCAAAAATACCCAAACATATAAAATAAGTTTAAAAATTGATGTATTAATAAATGCATATGCTGAGAAAAGCTCTGGTGGCAAGCACTTGGAATAAAGATGTGATTATGCAAACTGAGGTAATGGCTTGAGGGAAGCAGCAGTTATGATTTGAAGATTAGTCTTTACCAAATTTTTTTTAATTTAGTTTTCATTAGTTGCAAAAATACACAGACCAACACCTCCCTAGAACCCCATCCACCCTTCCCTAGCTCAAGCTATAAGAAATGTGATGATCTCTATTAGAACAGCTTAGAGGAAACTCAAGACACTAAAATTTGAGAATTTATAAACATATTCAAAGAGTTCAAACCATTCAAAGAATAAACAAACAACTAGGGGCTGGAGAGATAGCCTAGTGGTTAAGAGCACCGACTTCTCTTGCAGAGGACCCGGGTTCGATCCCCAGCACCCACATGGCGGCTGAGAACCGTCTGAAACTCCAATTCCAGGAGAACTCAAGTTCCAGGGGAATCCGACACCCTCTTCTGACCCCCGCGGCATTGCACAACACGAGTGCACAAACCTACATGCAGACAGTACATTCATACACATATGAAAATAATAATAAATAAATTAAAAAAAAATAATAAACAAACACCTGAATAAACTTAAAAAGGACAGCATACAAGTCCAAAAAACCACAGCAGGATAAATGAAATAATGAAGATGATTCAGGATATGAAAATTGAATTGAATTAAAATATTAAAATGAAGAAAGCCTAAACTATTAAACTGGAAATGAAAAATTCTATAATTCCAAGAAAAATTCAGTCAAAAGCCTCACCAAGATGGTATTACATAGAATACAGAGTATTAGTCTTGAAGACAATGTAGAGAAAGTGGATCATGCATTCCGAGAAAATGAGAAAATGATAATTACAAATAAAACTTGAACAGAATATGCAGGAACTTTGGGGTATCATATAAAAACCAAATCTATAAATTATGGACATTGAAGAAGGAGAAGAATTCTAGGTCAAAAGCATAGATAATATTTTCAGTAAAATAATAGGAAAAAAAAATCCAAACACAGTTAAGGAAATCTATCTAGGTACAAGAGGCACACAGAATACCAAACAATAGTTCCAGAGAACAAATTTCTCATAACCATATTATAGTTGAAACACTAAATATGGAGATACTGGAGAGATGGTTAAGAGCACTGGATGTTCTTTCAGAGGACCTGAATTCAATTTTCCACATGGTGGCTAACACCCATCCATCCATTTCTGGGGATCTGACTTCCTCTTCTGACCTCCATGGGCACTGCACAATACAGGTGCACTTATGTGTAGACAATACATTCATACAAATAAAATAAAAATAAAAAAATTTAAATCCTAAATATGAAGAACAGAGATAGCATATTGAAAGGTGTGAGACAGAAGGCCCAACCACATGTAAAGGCAGCTGTGGAAGAATAGCAGCTGAGCTCCTCATGGAAACCGTAGAAGCCAAGAAAGGCTTGGAGCAGTGTGATTCAATCCTGAAAGAGCACACATACAAACTTTACTCATACATAATTGAAGAAGAAAAGCTGGGCTATGTTTAACCCTGTACTTATACTTAATTGCTGATCTTTTTTCTCTTTAGTCATTCTTTTATCCCCCCAACATTCATTCCTGTGTGTTGTTTTATTTTATTTTTACTTTACAGTATTTTAAAGATTTATTTGACTTTTTTATTAATTTTATTTATTTCTGTATGTGTATAAATGTACTGTCTGCATGCAAGTCTGTGCACCCGTGTCGTGCAACACCGCGGAGGTCAGAAGAGGGTCTCGGATTCCCCTGGAACTGGAGTTCTCCCGGAACTGGAGCTTCAGACGGTTCCCAGCCGCCATGTGGGTGCTGGGGATCGAACCTGGGTCCTCTGCAAGAGAGGTCGGTGCTCTTAACCGCTAGGCCATCTCTCCAGCCCTGATTTATTTGACTTTTATGTGTATGTGTATATGCTTTTATACGTCCATGTGGGTGCCCACAGAAGCTGGAAGATTGAGTTCGGATCTTCTGGAGCTTGAGTTAAAGGCAACAGTGGGCCTACTGACATGGGTGCTGAGAACTGGACTGTCCTCTGAAAGGGTAGGAAACTCCTTACCCCCCAAGCCATCTCTCTAGTCCACTATGGGCTGTTTAAAATCAAATAGAAATGATCTCTACTGCATTTTATAGAGTCATTTTATAAAAACATTTGAGTTTTTGCCTATATCAGTTAACATGATGAGCACTGAAACATAGTGGTGGCCAATACACAACTCTGTCCATTGGCTTCAGAGAAGTAATAGTCTCAGCCAGGTGTGGTGGCGCACACTTTTTAATCCCAACACTCCGGAGGCAGAGGCAGGTGGATATCTGTGAGTTCAAGGCCAGCCTGGTCTACATAGTGAATTCCAGGACAGCTGGAACTACAGCGAGACCCTATCTCAAAAAGACAAAGAACAACAAAAAAAACCAAAAGAAAACAAAAAAACCCCAGAGAAGTAGTAGTCTCTATCAAGGAAACTAGATACTTATCTAGGAAGATCTTGCAAATTACAGGCATGGATGTAGAGGGCCTCTTTCTTTATACAAGTGACATTCAGTTTTCATATTTATAGCATATAATAAATTATTATATACAGTTATGTCAGGGGCATTGATTAGAAACTGATGTTTGTATTTGTTTATCTGTTTAGTTTCTCTTACTGTTGCCTGTGCTCCAAACCTATTTTTATTTCCCATTTACCAGTACCTTTGTACCTTTTCATGTGCCTGTGTGTGGGCAGTGGAGATGTTCTTACTCATTCCTGCTATCCTTTGCATCTTCAGAATGAGTAAGAACATCTCCAATGATTCAGAGAATTCTGTTGTTTTTCCTCCTCTTGATGTATAAATATGGTTAGCTTTCTGTAAAATAGCTCCTGATCTCATTGTACACCAATCTTATCTTCCTTGCTGCTAGGCATTCTGTTTTTATTTTATTTTATTTTTTGTCTTTTTGAGACAGGGTCTCCCTGTAGCCCCAGCTGTCCTGGAACTCACTCTGTAGACCAGGCTGGCCTTGAACTCACAAAGATCTGCCTGCCTCTGCCTCCCAAGTGCTAGGATTAAAGGCGTGCGCCACCACGCCCGGTAAATATTTTATTTTTATTTATGTGTATGAATATACTGTCTGCATGTAGGTCTGTGCACCCGTGTTGTGCAATGGCGGAGGTCAGAAGAGGGTCTCGGATTCCCCTGGAACTGGAGTTCTCCTGGAATTGGAATTACAGATGGCTCTCAGCTGCCATGTGGGTGCTGGGGATCGAACCTGGGTCCTCTGCAAGAGTGGTCGGCACTCTTAACCGCTAAGCCATCTTCCCGCTAGGCCATCTTCCCAGCCCCGACATTCTGTTTTTAAAGAGTGTTCTCCCACCCATGAAAGAATGATCAACACAAGAATTTCCCTCCAGCCTTCAACTCCAGAGCTGGCAAAACAATGTGAAACAAACTGATTTCAGACATGGCCACATCCAGCAAAGAACAGTGACCTCTTTTTTACCTTCCAGAGATGCAGAGTTGTTTCTTAATATACATTTTGCAAGTAACTTAAAGGCTAGGTTAGCTGAAGCTCAAAGAGAATAAAATTTTTTTTTCTTTCACTAGGAATGGAGCCTTAAACAAACTTTGGGAAGGATTTACTTGCCAAACTATAGCTAACATTTCCATGAAAGATTTACCTCTGCTTACATGAACATTCTTATTTATTCAGGATACTTTATATCAGACCTTTCCAACATGTTTTCTTAAGAACTTATCTTTTCGCTGGGCGTGGTTGCGCACGCCTTTAATCCTAGCACTTGGGAGGCAGAGGCAGGCAGATCTTTGTGAGTTCAAGGCCAGCCTGGTCTACAGAGTGAGTTCCAGGATAGCTGGGACTACAGGAAGACCCTGTCTCAAAAAGACAAAAAAAAAAAGAACTTATCTTTTCCTCTTGAATAGATTTTAAGAGATTCAGTATATTTTACTGCTTATTGCTTAAGAAAAAAAATGCACCCTCTTAATCTTTATTTTCTCATTATGTGCATTATACATATGTGGCTTTGGAGATTTAGGAACAGATTTAGGAAGAGAATGACTGTGTTGGTCTGAAATTTGCCCCCACAGGCTTGTGTGTTTGAACACTTGGTCCTCAGCTGGTGGTGCTGTTTTGCCAGTTGCAGAAACTTTAAAAAGTGAGGTCTGTTTGGTGGATGTAGGTCACTGGGGCCAGGCCTTGGGTTTTAGCCAGACCACACTTCCCTTTGAGCACTCTACTTCCCATCTGTCCCCAACATGTGAAAGGTTCTGCTGCGTGTTCCCAGTTCCTACCTTCTGGGATGCAACCCCAGCTGCTAGTCCCTCTCTACTGTGATGGACTTCATCCTCTTAAATCATGACCCAAAATAACCCTCTGTTTTCTTCATTTGTTCTTTTTAGTATTCTGTTATATTAACAAGAAAAGTAATGAAAGTAAAAAAGTAAAAATTTGAAAATAAATTTCAAATTATGAAAACTGTATTCTAAAATGTATGGACAATTTTAGGTACCTTTTACAACAGAATCCTGAATAACATGTTTTTTTCTTAGTTCTTAGAGTACTTCTTGATTTCTAACTATTTGTCCATCCCATCTTATTTTTTCTTAAATCTTTGTTTTGTAATATTATTATTATTATTATTATTATTATTATTTTATGCATATGAGTGTATTGTTTGTATGTAGGTAGGTGCACCTGTGTCGTGCAATGCCGTGGAGGTCAGAAGAGGGCGTCGGATTCCCCTGGAACTGGAGTTAAAGATGGTTCTTAGCTGCCATGTGGGTGCTGGGAATCGAACCCCGGCCCTCTGCAAGAGCAGTCGATGCTCTTAACCCCTGAGCCATCTCTCCAGCCCCCAATCCCAAGTTATTTTGTGAAATTCTGAACTTTTAGCCAGGTGTGGGGGTGCACACCTTCAATCCCAGCACTTGGGAGGCAGAGGCAGACGGATATCTGTAAGTTCAAGGCCAGCCTGTTCTACAGAGCAAGCTCCAGGCCAGCTGGGATTAAAGGGAGACCCTGTCTCAAAAAACAAAAACAAAACAAAATTCTAAACTTTTGCTTTAGGGAGATATACCTGAGAATAGTCACTTTATTAACCTAAGTCCATTTTTGAAGCATCACAATTATACTGTTTTTATGAGTGTAGATGCTCTATGCCATGTGAGTTATACATTTGGTAATGCAACAAATCGTAGAAGGAAATGGAGGTTAGGGTTTATTGGAAACTGCATCACAGCATAGTTGTAAGCTACAGGAAGATTCGATAAGAATTTCTGGTGGGGCCTTTGAGCTGTGTTGGGAAAGCTTAGAGCATTGGAACGACTTATTTATGTCACCAAATTAAGCATCAGTTGGGTTGTGATCATTTTTGGCCTCATTATAAGTATTTTGAAATAATTTTTTTTTTTTTTTTTTTTTTTTTTTTTTTTTTTTTTTTTTTTT
>VZQC01002907.1:764373-823000 GCA_009823505.1 Rhizomys pruinosus
CAGCCGCCATGTGGGTGCTGGGGATCGAACCCGGGTCCTCTGCAAGAGCGGTCGGCGCTCTTAACCGCTAGGCCATCGCTCCAGCCCGATTTACTGTTTGTTACACTACTCTTTTTGATCTTACTATACTTTCAGAAGAGAATAAGGCACACCCATCTCTATAGTGTGAGAAGTATTTTTTCCCAGTTTTTTTATGTGGGGATATATCTCACCTATATATTGTGAGAAGTATTTTTCCCAGTTTTTTTTTTTTTTTTTTTTATGTGGGGATATATCAGTTAAAATTCAGTAAGAGAAAACAATCTAGTAGGAGTAGGGGGAGTGGGAAACAGGGTGATGCGTTGGTTGAGAGAGATTACAAGGCATTGTCTTGCGTGATTGTGATGATTGTGGAGGCCATCGCCTAAGCAAGTCTGAAATCTGGTTTCAGCAAAGGAGGCTGATAAGCAGGATAGCACTTTCATAGGTAGTATAAGCCAAAGCAGTGGAACATAGGAATTCCTTCTCTCTTATGGAAACCTCAGTCGTTTCCAGAACCTGTAACATTCTCTTGTGCCCATTGAGATTAGGAGTAATGTCCTCTATTAAAATGATTAGAAGTTTGTCTATATGTACACACATATATGCATGTGCACATGTGTGAGTGAGGTTGTAGAGCCCTAAGTTGAACATTGAATGTCTTCCTTAATTGCTCTTCTCCTTATTTTATGAGACATAGTCTGTCACTGACCGTGAAGCTCACTAATTCACCTTGACTGGATCTGTACCCAGATCCTCATGGTTGCACAGCAAGCATTACAGAGACAACTCCTCAACCCCCAGTTAAAGCTTTAATTATGTCAGCATAATGTGGCACAGCAACAGCAGATAAGGTTTGCTTGACTCAGTGTGTCCTTGTTGAGTTAATATTCATGGAAGCCATCCTCTAGTGGCTATGGATAGTCTTCATAGATAAAGTAAACCCGAGGATGAACTGCATCTCTATGAGTAAATAGGTTTAGATTACCTCACAAACTCTGAATACTCTATTTAAAAATTTATCTTCTACAATAATTATGTTAGAGTTTCTATTGACAATGGATGAAGGCTAGTCACAATGAATAGACTTTTCTCTGGTGTAATGTTTAATTTAGAGAGAAAAGTAATTATAGAAATCAGATAGAATGTTTTCAGATTTCTGAAGTAATTGTTGCTTGTCTGTTTGTTCACCTCGTGTCTTTTAGCTAAATATCCATGTGGTGGCAGTGCCTTGGAGGATATTTGTCCCCTGTGTATTCTATTTGCCTGACAATTTTGTGTTAGCTTTATCATCTTGTTTAGAGAATGGCATCTGTTACTTGAATTTTGTCTACTTTAAGTAGCAAGGCTTCCTTTTCATTTAATGAGGTTAGGAATCTTCAGATCTCTCAAATATCTACAGATTTTTTTTATTAATTTTATTTATTTTTTATGTATATGAATGTACTGTCTGCATGCAAGTTTGTGCACCCATGTCGTGCAATGCCATGGAGGTCAGAAGAGGGTCTCGGATTCCCCTGGAACTGGAGTTCTTCTGGAAATGGAGTTTCAGATGGTTCTCGGCCGCCATGTGGGTGCTGGGGATCGAACCCGGGTCCTCTGCAAGAGCGGTCGGTGCTCTTAACTGCTAGGCCATCTCTCCAGCCCCATATCTACAGATTTTAAAGAGTAATAGAATCTGTTATTGTATTGAGTTACAAGAAAAATGTGGATTTGCTCTATTTCTGCATGGAAGGAAACATAATTGGAAAAAAAATAAATTTATGTGCATGAATGTTTTGCTTATGTGCATGTAAATGTGCCACCTGTGTGCCGTGTCCATGCAGGCCAGAAGAGAATATCAGATCCCTGGGAACTAGAATTATCAACTGTTGTTAGCTGCCATGTGGGTGCTGGGAACTGAATCTGGGTCCTCTGTAAGAGCAGCCAGTGCTCTTAACAGCTGAACCATCTCTCCAGCCCTGATAATTGAAATTTTGATATTTTATCTGGGGATATGTTTTAAAACTTAGTATAGGGATTATTTATGGGTTATTTAGGAAAGACCTGCCTGAAAAATGTTTTAAACAATCACTTGAAGAAGCCCTGTTTTCTAGGAGTCCCCAGAGGCCTTTGGAAAAAAAACCAAAACCAACTTTATTACACCCATTTTAGCTTGTGATTTAACAAGTGTATGTACCCATAGGTATACACCACTACCAGAATACAGAATATTCCCTGTACCCTAAGAAACATCCCTTGGTAGCAGATGTCCTCTAGCTGTAGGTACTACAGATCTGAGAAGCTCTCTATGTGTTAATTTGGCCTATTGTACTTCAGATCCTTAAGTTTTAGTTTTCTGGATTTATTTATCTATTTATTCATCTATCTATCTATCTATCTATCTATCTATCTATCTATCTATCTATATTTATTTATTTATTTATTTTGGAGCTCAGCATAAGATAGATTAGCTCATTGGTTAAGAGCACTTGCGGGCTGGAGAGATGGCTCAGCGGTTAAAAGCGCTGACTGCTCTTGCAGAGGACCCGGGTTTGATTCCCAGCACCCACATGACAGCTAAGAACCATCTTTAACTCCAGTTCCAGGGGAATCCGATGCCCTCTTCTGACCTCCGAGGCATTGCATGACATGGGTGCACAAACCTACATGCAGATAGTAAAAAAAAAAAAAAAGAGCACTTGCTGGGTAAGCATGAGAATCTAAGTTCAAGCCCTGGCATTTGTGTGAAAAAAAGGTGTGGGCACATGTGCATCTGTAGCCTTAGCACTGTGGGTGAAGAGACTGTAGGGTTACTGGAACTGAGGCTGGCTTTCCAGCCATTCTAGCCAAATCAGTGTGCCCAGATTCAATGAGAGATGCCCTCTGGAAGAAATGAATACAGAGAGTGCTAGAGCAGACGCCTGATGTCTTCCTCTGGTCTTCACATGGCATGTGCTCTTACACTCCATATACACATGTACACATATGCATATACACCACACACATACCCAAAGCTGTGCCTTTATTTTCGGACATGTCTGTAGAGTTCCTATATTTCCTTTGTTTTAGTCTGGCTGTTAATAGAATTATGGCCCTTCTTTGAAGAAGATACTTCTGACCTGATTTGGGGGGGCTAAGCAGTTTGTGAATCTTGAGGCGCTGTTTGGCCTCTTTTCCTTTTGCTCCTTATTGCCTTCTCCCTTTAGTATTTGTTTAGAATATCAAAGTCATCTCTGCTCTAGTACTTGAACTATATAACAAAAGCTCAGTTTGCCATGTGAACAGTACATTTATCATTGTGGGAAAATAGCCCCAAGGCCTATCTCTAGATCATATATATTATGGAGAATGTATCCTCTCTCAATCCCAGGTTAACTCAAAGCCACTGGTTTTCCTGGGCATCTTCTTGCTCTTACACTTTCCCTAGCTTTCCGTGCTTTGTGGCTTCCTTAAGTCCCGACACTTGGTCTCCTCTCCAAACCTTTCCATTTAGGGTGATGAAAGCAGTGGTCATATGGTAGAACCAGTTTATCTGTCAATGGAACATTGAAGTCCTCTCATGACTTGAAAGTTTGTGAGAAGTCTTGTCCAGTATGCCTGGTCTACCTTGAACCTGGATATTTTTCCTAGATCACCCTCAGGTATGTGCAGCTTACTAGGAGCTGGCTTCCTAGAACTTTTGTCTGTGACTAGAGAGGAAGACGATACACTCTGATTTGGGAATGGTGTGCCCACACTGCCACAGAATCCCTACTGCTTTGCCTGCTGCCTTCTTTGTTCTACAGGATTCCCATGCAAAGTAAAAATCAGCATTGCTTTTTATCTACAACTTGAATTTATTAGCTTAGGGAAGTGAGAGATTGGAGCTGAAAATTGGCTTCCCTTGCTAACTGCAGGTGGGCTTCACCTACTTCATAGATACCTATCTTCCTAGGCCTCAGGAAAAGGAGATGAAGACACCTTATCCGTGATCATGAAATGAGCTTGTGCACAAAAGGCCTGTATTTGTGTGTGTGCCTGTGTGTGCTCCCAGAGTGAGATGACCAAAGCCTTACCCTGGCCTTAAGAGAAAAAAAAGAACAGTAAACATTTATTTTTTTTAAAGCAAAATCCAAAGGTTACTAAGGGGATGCCATGCCCTAAACACAAAATTTGGAGGAACCATAACTTTCTCATGTTTTACTTTTAAGAAAAGTGGTGTTGCATAAATGTCAGGAAATCCGGATCTTGGGAGTTGAACAGATAATCATCAGGTAATAGTGGATATATATGCAAAGCAACCCATGCCAAACAAGATGATCACAGTGGACATGGTGCTAAGGACATAGATGGATAACTGCTTCTTGGAGCTTTCCCAGATCTGGCAGAGATAGGGGCCAGGGCAGCTGTTGGTGCTGCAGTTAATGTCGTCCTGGCTCATCACAGGCAGGTGTTCAAATATGAGCAGGCACAGAAGCACAATCTGGATGCTGACCTGCAGGAGGAAGTGGAGGAGATACAAACACAGCAGCCTCTTCTATGTCCAAATTTTGAGCAATCCAAGGTTCCCATAGTCCAGTTGTATGCACAGGCATGTTGATCAATTAGGAGTCCAGTCTATACTGCTATAGTCTCATGATTCACCCCGTTCTCTCTGCAGCCCTTACATTCTACCACGCCTCCTCTTCCGCAATTTGTTCCCTAGGCTTTGGGAAAGGGGCACAAGTGGGTGAGAAGCAAAACAGTCTGTTTTCTCTGGAGATGTCATTTTGGACTCTAGTCTGTTCCGGTTGTTTCCCTTCATGGGTTGACAGCTTATCCAGTGATACCTTTTTAGTCATACTAACAAAGCACAAGCAATTGGATGTACAGGCATGTAAGCAGTACTAATTATTATGGCAAGCTAAGCTGTGAGCATAGACACAGATGCTTGGATGGTATGCTAATCCACAAACTGTGGTTTCTCTATAAAGGGTGACAAGTTCTTATTGTGGCTTATAACATCACCTAACCACTAGAGGACATAAGCTTGTGGCATCCGCTGTGAGTTATTCCTCCAAGGAGAGAGCTAATAGCCAATTAGATTTGGATATATAAATAGACACATGGCTGCCACTGTTGCACAGTATCTTCAGGCAGTTGAGGTGTAGCTGATACTGAGGGAGGAGTCTTGCTTGTCTCAAGGGGACCAATATTTTGCTGTATTGCTTTAGTGGCCTTTGGTAACGTTCTCTGGCATTTCAGAGGCCAGTTGTACATTAGGAAGTAAAGTCTCATAACATTCTTTCATGCTCACACCAGGTCTTCGACAACAGGGACTTACTGCCTTTCTCCTTGCATATATCCCACTTATAGGCAAAAGGCCTTTATAATTTTTGGGGGGGGGGTTTGAATCCCCTAGCCAACATCTCTTAGGCAGAATAATTCATTGCTGATATCAGAGCTTTCCTGTACTAATATATTTTGCTTAATTATACAGCTTATAAAGACTTTACTATTGAATTTGGCTCTAGATAGAAAATTATCCTTTCACAGTTCCTATACCTATCAGTCAATTTAAAAAGGGTAGTTATACCTGTTTTATAAGAGATTACCACTATAACAGTTGGCTCTAGTTTACAGTTAGGGAATGACTTCATTACCATCATGTTTTTCTTTTTCCTATAAAGGGGAGAGGTAGGAAGTTTCTCAGCATCTGGAAGGTAAACTTCATTAGGGCCCATTATAAACAGTTAACCCCAGTAGAATTCAGAGAGATGCTCAGTGTCTGAGACTCAGGCAGTCTGAGGTTCCTCTTTCTTTAATGTTCAGATAGGTCAGCCTCTCTGCTGGCATTTCCCAGTCCATCCTACACAGCCAAAAGTTGTATGTTTTCAGGCATTTAGATTGGTGTTTTTACCTGTGGGAACATACAAATCTCCTCCCATTGTTAGTTTCAAGATCTCAAAATTGAAAATTTTTCAATAGAATTGGAACACAGATTTTTCCATTTGTATCCCAGAAGGGATACTACCACACCTCCCACCTCCCTCTTTTTGTTTTTTAAATTTTTATGTTTTGACCTATAGATGCCTAAGTTGTATTACACATACCCATAAACAGGAGCCAAGGCATAAGTTTTCATTAAATTTACCCAAACTGTTTCTCATTGAGTGTATGCTACTTATTTGGGAAGTAAATTTAAACTTAATTCCTTTAAATTGTCCTACAAGTAAAAGAAAGTGTTACAATGTGATGTTGTATAATTCAGGAAAATATAGAAATATTTGTGTTCCTTAACCCCAAAGTTACTGTTGGAAGTTCAATACAAATTATAAATAAAACAATTAACATTTTATATTTCTAATTAGTTCAAATGTATTACCATTTTCACCAAAACCTACCAAATTTAACTAATCTAAACATTTCACTAAGCCTTAAAATATCGTATAATATGTGGATAAAGCTTGGGCAGAGTTGAGTACCTGCCAAATAAATTTTACCGAATATACACTTTGCTCTTTAAAGCTATATGACTGGACTATGACTTCAGAGAAGTCAAGTCCATTAACATATATGGTTTATTTTATATTTCTTTATAAATCTCTACTGAAATACCTCTCTATATAAATATGTTATTTTTAAGTATACCCTTTTAAACTGCAAATCTTACAGAGTGGATTTTAATGACTATCTTCCTCCAAGCTCTTGGCCTTCTTCAGGCCTGGCATGAAAACCTGATTTAAAGACTTCAGTATCTAGCAAGAAAAGGAAATTAAAGAAGTTCTATTCGGAAAAGAGGAAGTCAAGCTATCCCTTTTTGCTGATGATATGATTGTGTACTTAAGGGATACTAAGAACTCCACCAGGAAACTCCTAGAAACGATTAAGAACTTCAGTAAAGTGTCAGGATACAAAATAAATCTAGAAAAATCAGTAGCCTTTCTTTACGCCAACAACAAGCAACTGAAGAAGGAATACAAGGAGACCTTCCCACTCACAATAGCCTCAAAAACAATAAAATACCTAGGAACAAACCGAACCAAAGACACCAAGGATCTCTACAACAAAAATTTTAAACCTTTGAAGAAGGAAATTGAAAAAGACATCAGAAGATGGACAAACCTCCCATGCTCATGGATTGGGAAAATGATAGAATCATTTGGGCTGCCACAGCCTTGGGCATCAAAGTGCTGCCTGCAACCCAGAGTGTCTCCCAGTCCAGCTCCACTCTGCATGTAGGTCTTCTTAACTGGTTTCTCATAAGCATGGGATCCTCAGTGTCCTGGGATTTTCATTGCAACTCATGTTTCACTTTCACAGCTTCATGTTTTGGTCTCCAAATAAGGACCCTTTGCAGGGAATCTTAACCTGCCTCACATTGTCTGGATTCAGGAGCTTTCTGGGACCTTAGTGAAGCCTTTTGTCTTTCATTTTTCATGCTACATTTTCCATGCCTGCAATACCACTTGAGTGTGTGATGCTGCCAAATTCTTCCCTGAGGTCAGGATGTAGCACAGCCACCTTTAACAGTAATTACTCCCACTTTCTGCACCTCTCCTTGTTTGTAGCTTTAAATTTACTAATGCTCCCTTTTTGCCAAACTGCACATTTTTCATGCAGAAGCTCTCATTGTAAATCTGAAGAGCAATCACTAGTCTGTATATTATGCCATCTTGAGATTTTCTCTGGCACACATCTCAATCCATTTTAAATCACTTCTGTTTTGATGACAGAGGTATAACACAAATTCCTTGCTCTAATATGGTGACCTCTAGCTCAGTTCCCGATAAGAGTCCTAGTTTCATCTGAAACCTTATGAACCAGGCTTTTACTGTCTGCTTTTCTGTGGGCATTGACACCTCCCAAATTCCCACCAAAGTGGCTTGTTAAACTTTGTTTATGTTCTTGCACATCTCTAGCCTACAGCTCCATACTCTTGAACATTCTTTCCACAAATCTATTCCACAGCATGAAGAACCACATGGCCAAGTTTATTAACAGTGCCAACTCCTTGGTACCAATTTTCTGTATTACTTGGTTGCAGTGACCAAATTCTTTACAATAGGCAATATAAAAGAAGGAAGGTTTGTTTGGCATATGGTTGAGGGATAATCATGGTGGGGAAGGCATTGCGGTGGGAGTGTGAGGCAGCTGGTTCTGTTGTATCTGCAGTCAAGAAGAGGACTCAGAGAGAGATGAGTGCTGGTTTTGATTCTTGAAGTAAAAATTAGGTCATGAAAGTGATCATGATGGCATTGTGTGTTAGAAGTCTTAACTATTTGGGAGATAATACTAATTTAAGTGAAATTGATTCACTTTCTGAAAGAAACATTTTTATTTAACATTTTATTTATTTTTAAAAAGTTTTTTTAAATTTATTGTTTTTGTATGTGTATGAATGTATTGTCTGCATGTAGGTTTGTGTACCTGTGTCGTGCAATGCCGCGGAGGTCAGAAGAGGGTCTCGGATTCCCCTGGAACTGGAGTTCTCCTGGAATTGGAGTTACAGACGGTTCTTAGCCGTCATGTGGGTGCTGGGGATCGAACCTGGGTCTTCCGCAAGAGCGTCAGTGCTCTTAACCGCTAGGCTATCTCTCCAGCCCCGAAACATTTTTATTTAAGAAAGCAATAGCCGGGCGTGGTGGCGCACGCCTTTAATCCTAGCACTTGGGAGGCAGAGGCAGGCAGATCTTTGTGAGTTCAAGGCCAGCCTGGTCTACAGAGTGAGTTCCAGGACAGCTGGGGCAACAGGGAGACCCTGTCTTGAAAAGACCAAAAAAAAAAAAAAGCAATAGTGAATTGTAGAGGCTCTTTGCTGTGGAGGATTATTATACACGGCTACTTGCAGGTCCTACTGCTAGACAGTGTTGGAAATTAATTGTGTTTTCTTAATTATTTGTATGTAGGTGTGTGTGTGTGTGTCTACATAGGCCAGAGGAGGGTGTTGGATCCCATGGAGCTGGAGTTATTGTTAGTTGTAAGCTGCCCTATATGTGGTAGAAACTGATCTCAGGTTCTTTAGAAGAGTAGGAAGTGTCCTTGGCCTCTCCACCCTTTCTCCAGCCATTTTTGTTCATTATTGCTGTTAGATTGTTCCATTCAAGGATTTTGTAAATGCCGTTTGAGAAATATTTGTTGTATTTAACAAAAAAAAAAAAAGGAGAAAATTATTTCAGATTCTTCCAAGAAAATTAGTTTTATAATACAGAGTAACTGAAGCTGTCAGTGTTTTTCTGCTTTGCCTTTTGGGTGACTTGGATCTTCTTCATGGAATAGGGTGGCCAAGACCATAGCCATTGTAAAGGTGGAGAACATACAACTCAGCTGACTGAAGTTGTCAGACCTCTAATTCTGGATCTGAGGATTATTTGCCACCTGGGTTTCCAGGAAAGATCAGCAAGGTGGCTCAGCAGGCTTTCCACCCAGCCTGGTAACCTTTCAGTTCCTGGAAACCCATGTGATGGATGGATGGACAGAGAGAACAGACTTGCAGGCACACACAACATAATAAGAATAAATCAGTAAATGTTAAAAACAAAAACCAAACCACTCCCCAAACTTCAATGACATTACTTTAACTTTTTTCCTTAATTTTTTATTGAGCTTTTGTGCATTTCATACAATATTTCTTAATCAAGTTTATGCCTGTCCCCCTATCCCCCCCCACCCCCTTACTCATGCATTCTGCCTTACATGTTAAGTCCTGTCTTGTATCTTTTTCTCATCTTTTTTGATGCAGAAGTTTACTGTTTGGGTCAGTTCTGTTTAAATGAGAGAATGGACATCTTTTCCTCTAGAATTTAAGAACTTTCCCTGCCTCTCCTTGCACAGGAAATGGTTTGTTGTAGACAAAAACTTTTGAGGAAGTTTCATTAACTACAGTATTCAATCCTACCATAGCTCTTTTGAAAAAAAAAAAAGACAGTATTCAAATCTAATAAGAAATATATTTGTTGAGATCCAAAGTTACTGAATTTTAGTGCCTGTGCATAGTCTGTACTATCCTCTTCTTTACCCCTGTTTCATGTTTTGTCTATGTCCATGAATGTTGCTAGTTTTGAATATTGTCCTTACTAATTCTTTCTAAATTTCTCTTTCACGTTTTCTTCTGGATTTGCTGTTTCTTCAGTCTCACCTCAAGGTCAGTATGCTTCTACTAAAACAAAGATCATGTAATTGAGGATCATGAGCTAACATTATTTTCCATTCTTACAGGGAAGTAAAATGATAGAACTTATTCTAGGAAAAGTGATAGAAGTACACAAAATGTTCAGAATGTAAGGTTTACTACAATAGCAGATACAACCTTTTGTGTTTTGGAAGATACTAAGAAGAGTCAGAGTACTGAGCAGGTTTTCACCTAGAGAACTGAGATATAAAAGCCTACCAGGGGAATAATGAGGAAAATAATTGTTCTCTTGTTGTTCACACTTTATTGGAGATGCCATGTTATTAAGCAGTGTAAAATGAGCAATAACAGTTAAATTGAAGTATGAAAGTTTTGACAGGGTTAAAAAATGAGCTCGTTAATGAATACCGTATGCATTCTGCCTAGCAACTTTGTTCTCATGACAGTGAAATTATACATAGTTCCTGTTCCTATAAGACCCCATCTCATTGATTCTTATCATGAACATGACTCCTTAGGTTCTTAATTATTCGTAAGAATAATAATCTGCCAATAATAGTAACCAAGTGATGATATTTAGTTGGTGTTTTGTTTTAGTCCTCCCTCTCCTCCAAGACAGGGTTTATTTAACTAGGTAATCCACATTGGTTTCAAACTCCTGATCTTCTTGCTCAGTGGCCTGAGTATTTAATTACAGGCATGTTTCATTATGCTCAGCTTTTAAAATTTCATCTTCAGGTATCTTTATAATGTATGCACTCTAGCTTAAGAAATACCTCCAGATTCTTTTCCTCTGTAACATTAGGACAGTTATCATAGCTTATATATAAACATAAATGAAAGCTGCGCATGGTGGTGCACACATTTAATCCTAGCACTCGGGAGGCAGAGGCAGGCAGATCTTTATGAGTTCAAGGCTAGCCTGGTCTATAGAGTAACTTCCAGGACAGTTGGGCTACAGGGAGACCCGGTCGCAAAAAAAAAAAAAAAAAAAAAAAAATGAGCTAATACAAATCCTGCTACAACTGAATGGCACAGAATTAATAGCTATCAGGTGGCACTATTATGATTGCTCCTTGCCTTTTTAAAAACCATTTGTTTTTATTTTTATGTGTATGAATGTATTGCCTGCATGTGTGTAAGTGCACCTGTGACATGCAAGGCCCATGGAAGTCAGAAGAGGGCGTCAGATCCCCAGAACTGGAATTATGAATGTGGCTAGCTGCCATATATGTGGGTGTTGGCAATCAAACCCAGCTGTTCTGCATGAACAGCCAGTGCTCTTAACTTCTGAGCTATCTCTCTAGCCTCCCCCCTCCCTTTGCCTTTTTTAATGGAATGCCATTTGACCCATTATATTGTAGCACAATGCCATGTTTTTCAGATTTTTTTAATCCCACTGCACGATTTTTACTGATTCATACTGGTATTAATAATTAAGTACAATTATATTCCCAGTTCAAAGCTTCTCTGAAAAGTGTGTCATTAGGTTGTTTGTTATTGTTCTTGTTGTTGTGATTGTGATAATACCGGGCAGTGTAATTTCATGCAGCACTGGACTGGGTAGAAGATGACCTGTTTCATATGCAATGATTGATACTTGAAGGCTTCACTTACCTATTAAAAATTTTTTTGGATGTCTTTGTTTGCCTCCATGTATTTATATGTACCACATGTGTACCTGGTTCCTATGGAGGTCAGAATAAGGCATCAGGTCCTCTGGCACTATAGTCTCAGACAGTTGTGATCCACCACATTGGTGCTTGGAATTGAACCCAAGTCCTCTGCAAGAGCAGGAAGTGCACTTAGAAGCAGAGGCAGGCAGATCTCTATGAGTGTGAGATCCAGTCTTCCTTGGTTTACACAGGGAGTTCCTAGCCTGCTGGAGGAACTGGGGACCCTATGTAAAAAAAAAAAAGCCCACAAAAAAATAAACCAAAAAACTTAAAGGTATAGAATAACCGTCACATTGCATTATTTCAGAGTGCTAGGATTAAAGGCATGCACCACCACACCCGGCTAACAACAGTTTTGTTCAACCGTATAGAAGAATAAAATTAGGTTGCTTTCAGGAAAATAGGAGCCCATCTTGTTAGCCAAAATCAACTAGATTCAGAGACAAATATTATAGTCTTTTCTCCCATATATGAGAGAAAGTTGAATTTCTGTATTTACATCTGTTTATATCATCTTTAAATAATATTTTATATCTAACTATATCTATCTCCATATGTACACATCATACAAGTAGAAGAGGAACCACTTAGGAATACAAGAAATACTAGAGGGAAAGGAAGGGAATCTGAAATAGAAGGAGGGAGATGGTACCTGGGATACTGGAAAGAAGATGCCTTTATTAAATATACCACTTTGTACAATGAATATGCATTAATAAAATATTCTTAAATTTTGATTTATTTTTATATTTATGTGTATGAGTACTTACCAGAATGTATATAAGTACACCCATGTTGTGCTGTGTCTGCAGAGGCCAGAAGAGGTTGTCAGGTCCCCTGGAACTGGAGTTGTTGTGGATGGTTGTTAGCTACCATCTGGGTGCTGAAAACTGAATCCTGGTCCTCTGCCAGAGCAGCCAGTGGTCTTAAGTGCCGAGCCATTTCTCCAGCCCCTAGCAAAATATTTTTAAAAATGAGTGTCCAGGTTTGAATAACCAACTTACACTTAATAAAGTTGGATCACAAGACACAAATTTTTTTCTTTTTGGTCTTTTTGAGACAGGGTCTCCCTGTAGCCCCAGCTGTCCTGGAACTCACATTGTAGACCAGGCTGGCCTTGAACTTACAAAGATCCGCCTGCCTCTGCCTCCCAAGTGCTAGGATTAAAGGCGTGCGCCACCCTGCCCAGCAGACTTTCTCCTTTTCTAAAAGCTCCTACTTGGTGCTGATGATCTGCTTAACTTATTTCAGTTTCTTTCCTCTGTATTTTAAAATTCACATTTAGCATTATCTCCTGACTTTCCTATGCTTACTCATATATGAATGCTAATGTATTATAAACATCTGTATTTCCTTCAATTCAAGATACCAAGATAACTCTGACTGTTAGAGGTCCTGTAGTGTTTCATAGTAACCCCTTCACAAGAGGCAAGCTAAGATTTCAGGATATTAGAGTGAAAACACTGTTTTCATTGGCACCTTTATTCCTATTACTAAAGGGTATGAAAATATGTTGAGTGGTGTAAGAAAGAGTCAAGGAAATAGAAGATCACAGTCTTTAGAACAGTTTGATATGTTAGTTTTACAGAAAGTGCCCTTCCAACTTCTAGTTTCTGCTGTCACATACATGGTGTATATGCATGTATGTGTCCCTGTTCTCATGTATAGAGGTCCAGGGGAATGTGTTAAGTGGAGGCCAGAGGTTGATGCCATGTCTTCCTTCATCACTCTCCAACTTATATATCGAGCCTTGCCAATGTGGCTTTGAGATCCCCTGTCTACTTCCTGAGTGCTATGATTCCAGGTGGGCTGTCCCAAACCCCGGATTTTACTTGGATTCTGGGGATCCAAACTCTGGTGTGCACTGTCTCCTTGGCCCCATGTATGTGGCTTTGAAGTCCTAGACTTTGAGATTATAACAGATGAAGAAAGTGGTTATCTTAAATGGCAACCAGGAAATCTGTAAGGGAACTTAGTTTGTTTATATATGTACTATATTGATCTCTTTTTAATTAGTGAATTATTTATTTAGGGGTGCTAGTGATTGAACCCAGTCCTCATGTGTGCTAAGTAAGAGCTTTATTATTATTATTATTATTATTATTATTATTTCCTTATTGAATTTTTGTATATTTCATACATAACTTTTCAATCATATTCATTCAATCATTTCATATTGCCTTTTAGACCCCCTTCTCCATTTGCACCCCCACAGCCCTCCTGGAGTTCATACGTTCTCTCATTTGTGTTAGGATCTACTGTACCAAACTAATCTCCCTGGCCACTCCCCAGTGCCAGTTCATCCTCTGAGCTCCAGTCAGTCTATCTGGAGTCCCTCACATAAAAGGAGGCCAGTTTTCCCCCACCCAGCCATAATTGTCTTTCTTCAGCTAAGGTTGGGTTCTGCTACCCATTTCTGTAGTTCCATGCTGGCTTTTTGTCTGGTAGAGTTTGCTATGTTTTTTGAAGAAAAAAATGTGTTTTTTAAAAAATGTAATTTTATGTGTATGAGTGTATTGCCCACCTGTATGTAAGTATACCCATGTCCTGCAGTGCCCTTGGAGTTCACTGGAACTGGAGTTATGGACTGATGGTTTTTAGCTGCCCTGTGGTACTGGAATTCCAACCCATGTCTTCTGCAAGAGCAGCCAGTGCTCTTAACCACTGAGCTATCTCTTAAGCCCCCAGATGTGCTTTTAAAATGAAAATAGTCATGTACATTCCCATGCCATCCCTCTCATTAGGTCTGTTCTTTAATAAGCAGGATGTGTAACTGCCATCCTCCAACTCACTGGCAGACTTCTTCCCAATTGAATAATTTTCATTGTACTTTAACTAATTTGGGGGAGGGGAGAAACTTATTTTTAATGAATTTTCGTGGTTACTCTTGTCTGTAGATCTGGCGATCCATATTTTCCTGCTGTCTTAGTTCCTCAGTTAGCCTCCAGATGGCCCTCCAGCATGTTAAGTTGGGGCTTGTGCATCACATGGTGAAAACATGATGGCCACTGTGTTGCACATACCTTTTCACACACTCACAGAGCCTTACTAAATAGGAATGTCCGTAGCAGTCTTTGTTACTGTAGCTGAGGGGGAGTGAATCAAGAGTGTCTTAGAAATCACTTTTCAGGGGAGATCACTTAGAAAGGGGAGGATGAGACACCTCAGCATCACAAAGTGAACTGTCTGGTGCACGCCTTTAATCCCAGCACTCGGGAGGCAGAGGCAGGCGGATCTCTGAGTTCAAGGCTAGCCTGGTCTACAGAGAGAGCTCTAGGCCAGCTGGGACTAAAGGGAGGCCCTGTCTCAAGAATACCAACCCCCCCCACACAAAAAACCCAAAACAACAACAACAAAGTGAACTGTCTTTTCATGTGAGAATAGTGCTTTTCTTAGGTCTTGTAGCCAGTAGTGTCCGTATATCTGACTTCTGCCAAGAAGGGTTGAATCCCTCATTAATTTTGTGAAGCTAGAGACAAATAAATAGAAAAAAGTGAAATAAGGAAGATAATTTAAACGTATAAGTGATGGAGAAGAATAATATTAAAATGATGGCAGTGGAACTAGGGATTGTACTTCTTTATAAACACTTTATTCTAAAATAAGGATTTCATTTGCTAGAAATGATAATGGACAACACAAATGGATGCTTTCCTCCATAAAAATGTTGGATCCTTTCTTTTGCCACTATGAATAAACCAGTGAGATAGATCCAGAAACGAACAGTGTAGTGTACAAGTTGCTCACAATTTCTTTTTGTTTGCTTTTTAAGACAGTTTCTCCCTGTAGTCCTAACTGGACTTGAACTCATTATGTACACCAGCCTGGCCCTCCATCTCACAGAGATCCTCCTACCTCTGCCTCTTGAATCATGGGATTAAAGGGATGTGTCACCATGCCCACCTTCACAACTGTTAACATTTTTTTTAATGTATATGAGTGTATTGCTTTCATGTATTTGTGGAAGCCAGAGGAGGTTGTTAGATTCCCTGAAACTAGAGTTACAGATGGTTGTTAACTGCCATGTGGGTGTTGGGAATCAAACCCAGGTGCTCTTAAATGCTAAGCCATCTCTTCAGCCCCTTTCCTTTTTTTATGTTTTGACAATTTCATACATGCATAAAGTGTGTTTTTATTAAGTCAACCCCCATTTCTTCACCTATATCTCCCACCACTGTGCCCTCCCAGTTTCACATTTATTTTCTTAACACATTGAATCTACTTAGTGCTGCCAGTATGTACAGGGGTGTAGGGGGCATCTGTTGGAGCATGTGTAGCTTATCAGCACCCATATGCTTGAAGAAAACTGATTCTTCCTCTCCCAGAAGTCATTAATTGCCAGTATTTCCTCAGCTTCCCATGAAACTTCATGACCACCTCTCGCCTCCATGCTGGGATTTTGTCTGGCTTGATTTTTGTATGTCTTGTGCATTTAATCACAGCCAGTGTGAGTTTTTGTGCACAGCCACCCTGTTGTGTCTGGAAAACCTTGTTCCTCTGTGGTTAGCCACTGTGACTGTGTCGCTTAAGTTTTCGGCCCCTTCTTGTGCCTTGAGAGCAGCAGTTGTGATATAAATATCTCATTCAGGGCTGAGCATTCCTTATTAGTCTTTGATTCTCTGCATGTTAATCAGTTGTGGTCTCTGTATTAATTACTATCTTGTACAAAAGGAAGTTTCTCTGAGGATGGTTGATAGATGCGGTAATATGTAGATACAAGTATTTAGGAGTTAAATACTATGTCTGTTTACCAGAATAATAGTAGTATGTTCTCTCCTAGGGCCTATGACCTACCTTGTATTAATTTGCTGGCCCCACTGGGAGTGGTAGCACACACCTTTAATCCCAGTGCTTGAGAGGCAGAGCCAGGCAGTTCTCTGTGAATTCAAGGCCAGCCTGGTCTACATAGTGAGTTCTAGGCCAGCTGGGGCTATAGGGAGACCCTGTCTCAAAAAGACAAAAACAACAATAACAACAGCAACAACAACAACAAACAAGATTTTGGCCCCTTTAACATGAATTCTGTCTTGTGGAACAAGCCTCACATCCAGTCAGAAGGTGCTTGGGTTACTCCCATAACATTTGTGCCACTATTGCACCAGTGGGCGTGCTATGCTAGGGCGGTTGTTATAGAGCATGGGGTTTATGGGTGAGTAGACTGTTAATTGCTTTTCTCTACTGGCTATATGAATAGTACCGTCCAGCACTATGAAAGCTAGCCAATAGGGATGAAGCTTTGAAATCAGTACCAATTGATCCTCCCCCCCACCATGTTCTATGATTCAAGTATATGGTATCTTTAGCAATTGGATCTTACTGTCAAGTTATGGAAGGTAACCAAGAGCAGTAGCAATAGCATGTAATGTTTGGGAGTATGTGGGACCCCACTGATCAGCAAGAGATAACCCATTCCTGGCATTGGTCTTTTTATTTGATGTCATATAGTCTAGGAGAGGAGTTTCTTCTCTTATAGGGTAACTCCATTTAAACTCTTTATATATATATGTATATATTTATACATATTTTATATATTAGGAAGCTTCTACAGTAGGTCTCCATATGGCCTTTTCAAAGGTCTTTAGTTATCCACCTCCATATTCCTAGTACAGTAGGTAGAGCATCAGTCTCAAAGTCAGTATTTTAAGACGTTGGTGTCTGTTTCCCTGTGCCACCTTAGATTTCTTACCACTACACTGGAATAAAATTTTGTCCTAACCCTGGTCTGCTTTTTGGACTTTATGTTGATTTTCACTCTACCATTCACACTGGATTTTTATCCTTACAGAATTTGGAAAACAGTATTACAGAAAAATATTTCTCCAAATTTACTGTGTAGTATATGAGAAGCCAGTAGATCTCCTGTTTTCCTTTTCCTCTACTCTGATGCTGTTCCTAGGAATCCATGTGTTCTGTTGAGACTAAAACCTTCCTGTTCTCATTGCTTCATGATAAAGTACACGTCAGTTATTGCTGCATCCATCTTTATGTGGGTTATGGGGATCCAAACAACCTTATCCAAGCTTTGCATAGGTTCCAGGATCCTAACTCAGGTCCTCATGCTTGCATGGCAAGAGGTTTACCTGCTTAGCCATTTCTCCACCCCTAAAGGAAAGGTCTTTATAGAGAATATATTTACTCTCATAGGTCCTAAAAGCTAGGTCAGTATTTTAAGACAGGTTCTTTGTTAGTGTTGTGTCTCATTGGAATTCGTCACTGTAGTCTGGTGATGCTGTCAGCCACACTGCAGCTGTACCCCCCACCTCTGCTCCTCCCAGCTCCCTGACTCAGAGGTTTATAGACCTGAGTGGGTCCTTGTAATGAGTTTCTAAACGCTATGTCCTCACACTTCCTTCACCTGGCTGAATTTTATGGCCTAACACTGAAATCACTTATTTTAAAATGCCTGTCACTTATTTGCTTTTTCCTCTCATCTGTCCTACTGGGCTTGCCACACATAATATGTCTTGTCTGTTTCTCCTTATACATCACGAATTCTCAGATTTAGTCTTTTGAATGTGTCCTAGACTTGGAAATATTGTTCATATTCCTTAAAATTTTTCCTCTTGATCTGTCTGTATCAATGTCTGCATTTTGTCTTCCATCTCTGGAGTTCATTTTCTTCATGTTCTTGTCTATTGATAATGCTTCCCAACATGGTTTCTATTTGATCAACCATTTCTTTTTTTATTTCATTTATTTATTTTTTTATGTGTATGAGTGTACTGTCTGCATGTAGGTTGGTGCACCCGTGTCGTGCAATGCTGTAGAGGTCAGAAGAGGGTATTGGATTCTCCTGGGTCTGGAGTTAAAGATGGTTCTCAGCTGCCATGTGGGTGCTGGGAATCGAAATCAGGTCCTCTGCAAGAGCAGTTGGTGCTTTTAACCACTAGGCCATCTCTCCAGCTCCGATCAACCATTTCTTTCACTCCAAGTATTTTTGTTTGGTTATTTTTCAGTATTTTAGTTTCCTTGCAGATTTATTTCCTGTGTCTTAGATTTTTCTCCTCTGGTTTACTAATTCACTGTATAAACCATCTTCTTGAGGATTTGTATAGATTTACTTAGTTCATACATCTGTTCATTTGAATCTTTTTTTTTAATTAAAAAAATTTTTTTTATTTATTTCCGTATGTGTATGAATGTACTGTCTGCATGCAAGTTTGTGCACCCGTGTCATGCAATGCCACGGAGGTCAGAAGAGGGTGTCGGATTCCCCTGGAACTGGAGTTCTTCTGGAATTGGAGTTTCAGACAGTTCTCGGCCGCCATGTGGGTGGGTGCTGGGGATCAAACCTGGGTCCTCTGTAAGAGCGGTCGGCACTCTTAACCGCTAGGCCATCTCTCCAGCCCCTCATTTGAATCTTTTATGTGATCATTAATTCTCTTAAAAATGAAGGCTGAATTCTTTTTTAAAAAATTTTTTTAATTAATTTTATTTATTTTTGTATGTGTATGAATGTACTCTCTGCATGCAAGTCTGTGCACCCGTGTCGTGCAACGCCGTGGAGGTCAGAAGAGGGTCTCGGATTCCCCTGGAACTGGAGTTCTCCTGGAATTGGAGCTTCAGATGGTTCTCAGCCGCCATGTGGGTGCTGGGGATCGAACCCGGGTCCTCTGTAAGAGTGGTCGGTGCTCTTAACCGCTAGGCTATCTCTCCAGCCCAGGCTGAATTCATTTTAAGACATTTCAGCTCTCTGTGATTTTGGATTCCATTATAGGGGAATTGGTTGACAACTGGTCATGTTTGGGGTCATATTCTTTGTTTTTTTGTCATGTGTTGGAGTGGGTTTGTCTTTTGGTTTTTCTTTCTCTTCTGCTTTACTTTGCATGTTGTTTTCTGTGTAGTCTTCCTAGGTAGCTGTCTACCTGAAGTTGAGCTGTGGACACTGATGAAACTTGATGTTGGTTGTCTAATGGAGTTGCTAAGATGATCCTGTCTTGATTATGTGCCAGCAGGGCCAGTGGTGGGGCTGCCAGCTGAACACCAAGGCCACCCTGGTCATGCCTTGGATTCTGTGAACTCTCTTGCAGCAGGAGTACAAATCCAAGACCCGCCAAAGTCTGTGAACTGGCTGGGGTCTATGGTCATAAGCCATGGGCTCAAAGTGATCCCTGGGATCACAGAAATCTACATTACAGTTTTATAGTGACCTCTGTGGCTACTGGAGCCAAAGTACAGGACCCTGGGCCCACTGAAGTTGAATCTCAGGCTCTTTGCTGAACTCTGAACTCCAGCAAGACCTCATCTTATTGTGCTCTTAGGAACTGCCACAGCCAGAAGGCATATCTCATGATGCTCTCTGGTCCTGCTGTGGCTGGAGGCCTGTTCTCATGGTGGTCTAGTTTTATATCTCTACATGTAGATAATCAGTTTTCCTATCACCATTTGTCGAAGAGGCTGTTTTATTTTTTTATTTTTGTCGTCTTTGTAAAAGATCAGGTAGCTTCAGTGTGGGCTTCTATCTGTATCCTCTGCTCTGTTCCACTGATATACATAGCTTTTCTTTCTCTTTCTCTTTCTCTTTCCCATTCTCTCATTCACATTTGTTATCTTAGAAAATAGGTTCTAGGGGCTGGAGAGATGGCCTAGCGGTTAAGAGCGTTGACTGCTCTTGCAGAGGACCCGGGTTCGATCCCCAGCACCCACATGGCGGCTGAGAGCCGTCTTTAACTCCAGTTCCAGGGGAATCCAATGCCCTCTTCTGACCTCCGCTGCATTGCACGACATGGATGCACAGACCTGCATGCATACAGTACATTCATACACATAAAGAATGAATAAAATAAAAATAATAAAATAAAGCTTAAAATTATTAAAAAAAGGAAAATAGGTTCTAATCTAAGACTTTTGGTATCAGTCCTTCATTAATAGCTCTCAAATTAGTATATACAGCACAGTACTCCAGAATAGAGACTGATTATCTGTATAGCATGTTTTAATTTAAATATCACATGTAATTTTCCCCTTAGTGTGTCTCTCCATTTCCTCTTGAATGGCTTTCTCCTGCAACTGTTACCTACCAATAGTGATACAGAAAGGGGTGGGTCCTGTGAGCTTCTCCCCATCCATGGTGGCATGTTGATGGCATGTTGAGTGCTTTGAGGCAGAGTCTCATTTTGTTGCCCTTGCTGGCCTTGAACTCACTCTGTAGTCCAGGCAGACCTTGAATTTGTGTTCCTCCTGCCTCAGTCTCCCAAGTGTCTGGGATTACAGGTCTACACAGTTCATTTTAAAAGGGTTTATGTGCCGGGCATGGTGGCTTACGCCTTTAATCCTAGCACTCTGGAGGCAGAGGCAGGCGGATCTTTGTGAGTTCAAGGCCAACCTGATCTACAGAGCGAGTTCCAGGACAGCTGGGGCCACAGGGAGACCCTGTCTTGAAAAAGACCAAAAAATAACAAAATAAAATAAAAGGGTCTGTGCGTGTGTGTGTGTGTGTGTGTGTGTGTGTGTGTGTGTGTGTGATATTTCAGGTGTGTGCCATTACACCTGGCACTGTTTTTAAATTACTGCCATACAGTTTACCAGCATAGCTATATCACTTTAGGATTCTGTTTTGTCCACATCTTCACTTACACATGCTCTCTTTTGTCTTTTATTATAGCCATTCTAAGAGATGATATTGACAATTAGATAAAAATTTGTTCTCTGATGGGATACACTATTGAAAAGGCACACTGTAGATTTTCACTTTGTCATCTGAAGTAGTTACAGGTTTCAGCCACAAACAATACAATAACCGGTTACCACTAGACGAAATCAAATCAAAAGTAACATTTAAATTTGATTCTTCAACTTCATAATTTTATGTTCTAATATTTCCAATTATAATATTTTATCAACTAATGGAAAAAAAAACAGATTAGGATCTTCACATTAGAAAAGTTGAAGACATGAAGAAAAATTGTTTTCATGAACCAAACTGCTCATTTTAAAATTTGTTCTTATAATGTTCGTATATTATATGAATAAATCCTTTTCACCTGGTATCTGTGAGTTATTCCAGATGGTGCTGGCATCCAGCAGTGTCTGTAGCTTGCCTGTTTGCGGCACTGTGACAAGTAAGGAACACACGTAAAACCACTGGACTACTTTTTGGACACAAGGCAGATATTATAGGCTAAGCTTTTGATTCAATCAAAGTCATTTTTATTCTTCAGTAATGTTTAAAAAATCATAGTTATATCTTGAAGTTATTTTTTTATATTAACTTTATTCCCCAAGTCATAGAACTAGGTCACAGTTTTCATTTCAGAACAGAATTTAGGATGTTCATTGTTCCCACCATAGTCTACCCTTATACCCCACTTGGGTGTGTTTTAAAAAATATTTATTTTGACCTTACAAATAGTAGACATATCAGCTGAATAAGTACCTAATAAAAAAATAAAGGCAAAATGCTAATAATATAGAGAATTGTCCCAAACAATGCATATGTATAAAAAGAAGATATCTAAAGAAAAAAAAAGATTAGGATATGTATATTTTTTCTTTATAATTTTCTGTTTCTTGATTTCTAGGGAAATTACTTTTTAACTTTTGTTTTTTTAGCAATGAAATATCTGTATTTTTTTTTTTTTTGTCTTTTCAAGACAGGGTCTCCCTGTAGTCCCAGCTGTCCTGGAACTCACTCTGTAGACCAGGCTGGCCTTGAACTCACAAAGATCCGCCTGTCTCTGCCTCCCGAGTGTGAAATATCTGTATCTTTAAGGGCTGTATATATCTGTATCTTTAAGGGCAGGACACAGTATATGGGACATACTACTAGTTCCCTGTTTTCATATTCTCAGTCTCCTTTCTTTACCTTCGTTTTATGGTTATTACTTTTACATTCTACAAACTAAGAATAACACCTGTGGCCTCTAGTGCCTTTCCTCCCTCACTTTGTATTGGGTGTGTGCATGAACATGCATACAGATGCAAGTAGAGCACAGCTTCATAAACTAACTAGAATGGAAGAAAACAGTGATTTTCTTGCCTCACTAAGCATCCTTTCCATTTTCTATAGTAAGTGACATAAAAGGGAATATCACCAAAATATATGGTGAAAGGAAAATGGTAGGTATTTCTTGGATGTGTATGTAGGAACAAACATGAAACAGCAGAACTGTGAAGTAGAAAATTTCTCTTTTTCCTTATAAGCTGATCAATAATTAAGACATAAATCTAAGTTTGTAAGAAAACCCAAGCATGTCAGAAACTCCACAATGTATCTCTGTGATTTCAAGACCAGCCTGGTCTACATAGTGAGCTCCAGGCCAACTGGGACTAAAGAGAGACCCTGTCTCAAAAAGGAACCAAAAGAAAAAAAAAGTTAGTTTCTTTCAAAACACTTCTGTAAACATCAGCTAACTGCTGTTAGTAGCCTGTACTTCTGATGTGTGAAGCTGCAGCAGTAAGATGCTCAACCTCAAGGGCGTCAGTGTGGTCGTGAGAGGAAACATGGACTGTGGACTCATTTCATGCCGTTCCAAATATTTATGAAAACTACATTATTAATGATTTTTATATTCTGTACCAGTATTTTCTTTCTTTTTGGTATGGTGTACTGTCTTTAAATTGTTAGGGATAGTGTTCTATGAAAATCAGATCTCTCTTTAAAATGGCTTTGAAATACCAAAAAAATTTTAATTAGACCTAGAATACATGAAAGTACTATCATTTTATTTATTTTTTATATAGCTTAATGGCAGATACAATATGAAATTCTCATTTTGAGGCAAATTATACTCACTGAGTATTATGTAGTTTGTGGGGGTATTTGTATGTGTGTGTGTGTGTGTATGTGTCAGTGTGCATGTGTAGGCCAGAGTCCAGCCTTAAGTTTTATTCCTCAAAACCAGTCTACTTTGTTTTTTGAGACAAAAATTTCTCAATGGAGAACACCAGATAGGTTAAGCTGCCTGGCCAGTGAGCCCCATGGACTCTCTTGTCTTTGTTTCTCCAGTGATGGCATTGTAGGCCTGTGATTTTGTGTTTTCTCAGGTATATTAGGAAGTTTTCAGTGCTCACATTGTTTTAGACCTCTAAACTATATTTTTGCCTCAGAGTTCTGTTTTTGGTAGGTTTGCCAGTAGGCTGGTATACTTAGTTTGCCACCGCCCACCCCCCAGGTCTTTTTGAGACAGGGTCTCCCTGTAGCCCCAGCTGGCCTAGAACTAACTCTGTATACCAGGCTGACCTTGGACTCACAGAGATCTGCCTGCCTCTGCCTCCTGAGTGCCTTTTATATGTTTGTCTAATGCTTGATAATTTCTTACACATGAAACTGTGGTAGGCATTATGAAAGTTTATCAGATTTGGGCTTTAGACTTTAGGAAGACATCTTCATAGGTTGAGTAAGGTGTGTAAACAGATCACCCTAACTCAGAGACAAATGATCTTGTCAGAAGGAAGATACATGGATATAGGAGTTAGCAGACCAGTAGTAGTTCCAGCCTAATAGACAAACCCACTTAAGTTTGTGTTTTAAGACACAGAGGTTTGTGGCAATAATAACAGCATATACAAGAGTATAGCCCTACTAATTTGAAGGTCACAATTTAGTAAATCAGTATTATATAAGCCTTTTGGTGGCAGGGAGGGACCATGGAAACTTAACTTGCTCTTCCTTTCCTGTCTTTGTTCTCTCCCCTTACACTTCTGTCTGCCCCCAGTGTGTGTGTGCAGAGTTCAATTTGTTAGCAATCATTTCTCTTTTATGTTATATTTTCTTTTTTTTTTCAAAATTTTTAATTTATTTTTGTATGTGTATGAATGTACTGTCTGCATGCAGGTTTGTGCACCCGTCTCGTGCAATGCCTCGGAGGTCAGAAGAGGGAGTCGAATTCCCCTGGAACTGGAGTTAAAAACGGTTTTCAGCCACCATGTGGGTGCTAGGGATCGAACCCCGGTCCTCTGCAAGAGCAGTCGGTGCTCTTAACCACTAGGCCATCTCTCCAGCCCCTATGTTATAATTTCATTACAGTAGTAGGAAATTATCAGTTGTTAATTATTTTAAAGGTTTAACTTATTAATCACATTTTCTTTTCTTACACTTACCTAAATTTATCTGATTAATTGAAGTACAACAGAAGTCTGAGAGTTGTTTTGTTTTTAATATTTTTTTATTTATTTTAATTTTAAAAAGCCATGGATTCTTTTTGTTTGCTATGTAGCTGCTTTTTAGTTCTGTAAAATCTTGTTTACTTTTTTTTTCTTTGTAGTATGTAGTTACCATTTTCCCAGTACTGCTTATTGAAGAAAGCATGCTTTCCTCACTGGATGTACCTGACAGCTTTGTAGAAAATTAATTGACTCTGAATACATGGGCTGGTTTTTCTGCTCTGTTCTGTCCTAGTGGTGAATGTCTGCTTGTGTGCCATAACCACTATGGTGTTTTTTTGTTGTTGTTTGTTTTTTTTTTTGTCTTTTTGAGACAGGGTCTCCCTATAGCTCTGGCTGTCCTGGAACTCACTCTGTAGACCAGGCTGGCCTCTAACTCACAGAGATCCGCGTGCCACTGCCTCCCAAGTGCTAGGATTAAAGGCGTGCACCACCATGCCTGGCATTTATTTATTTATGTATATGTATCAATGTACTGTCTGCATGCAAGTTTGTGCACCCGTGTTGTGCAATGCCGCGGAGGTCAGAAGAGAATGTCGGATTCCCCTGGAACTGGAGTTCTCCTGGAATTGGAGTTTCAGACGGTTCTTGGCTGCCATGTGGGTGCTGGGGATCGAACCCATGTCCTCTGTAAGAGCGGTTGACGCTCTTAACCGCTAGGCCATCTCTCCAGCCCCACTATGGTGTTTTGTTACTATAGATTTGTAATATGGTTTAAAATCAGGAAATGTAAGATTTCCAGGTTTTTCTTTTCTTACTCAGGATTGCAAGGGCTACTCAAGGTTTTTCCTGGTTACTTACAAACTTTAGGGTTGATCCCCTCCCCGACATATTTCTGTGAAAAATAACACTGGAATTTTTATTGGAATTGGCATTGGATCTGTAGATCACTGGGTAATATGGGCATTTCACCTGTATTGTTCCAATCCATGAACATAGGCTCTCTTTTCAATTGTTTGTGTCTTGAAAATAAAACATTCACATTTTATAGTTTCAAATAGAAACACCTTACCTCCATGGTTAAATTTATTTCTAAGTACTTGTTCTTTTTTATTTCATTTTTAAAAATTTTTATTTATTCTTGTATGTGTGTGAATGCACTGTCTGCATACAGGTTTGTGCACCTGTGTCATGCAATGCAGTGGAGGTCAGAAGAGGGTGCTGGATTCCCCTGGAACTGGAGTTAAAGACGGTTCTCAGTAGCCATGTGGGTGCTGGGGATCAAACCTGGGTCCTCTGCAAAAGCAGTTGGCACTCTTAACCGCTAGGCCATCTCTCCAGTCCCTTTTTAAATTTCATTTTAAAATGAGATTTTAAAATTCCTTTTTCAGATAGTTTCTCCTCTCCCCTCCTCCTCCTCCTTTTCTTTCCTCCTCCTCCTCCCCTCCTCCTCCTCCTCCTCCTCCTCCTCTTCCTCTTCCTCTTCCTCTTCCTCTTCCTCCTCCTCCTCTTCCTCCTCTCCCCTCTGTTTCTGATTGAAACAAACCAACTATTAAGTTTTTGCTAGCACTTGGGAGGCAGAGGCAGGCGGATCTTTGTGAGTTCAAGGCCAGCCTGGTCTACAGAGTGAGTTCCAGGACAGCTGGGGCTACAGGGAGACCGTGTCTCGGAAAAAAAAAAGTTTTTGAGATGCGTAGGGAAATTTGAATATACATCGTACAGTGCACATGGTTTGACCAAGGAGTTATCATTAGTCTTGTTAATATTTAAATTGTTGTGAGGTCTAAACAACGAAAATAGCCATAATAGCCCTGGATAAGAATAATAAAATATTAAGGCTTCTTAGAAAGTTATGCTGCTTAAATTTGTAAAGATTTTATACAAAACATACAAACATCAGAATTGATAAACCTCAAAACAGTCCACATGTTTATAGAATCTTTGCATGGGTTTTCAGGTATTTCTGGGACAGTTATTAATATATGAGACAACATTTTATTCTTTCACTGTATACCCCCTACTCAGTTATCTTTATTATTATATTCTTTTTATTTTATTTTATTTTATTGGTCTTTTTGAGACAGGCTCCCCTTTAGTCCCAGCTGGCCTGGAGCTCACCTGCCTTTGCCTCCCAAGTGCTGGGATTGAAGGTGTGTGCCACCATGCCCAGCTGTTTATTATGTTCTTAACACCAGTGTCTGGTGAATTAATAACTTTAGTGTGAGTGACAAAGTTGGTATAGTTTTTATGGGGATATATGAATGATGGACAAGATTTTTTTCAGAGTTATAAAATTAAACTCCATAAAGGAGAATATTGGAATATTTGAGATAATTTTAAATTCTATAACATTAAAAAATTAAAGAAATATCTCATGGGTAAGAGCATATATTTGAGTAGCATATTACAGTTAAATATATAAAGAATACTTACAAGCTGTTACTAAAAAGATAAACTAATTAAACAATAAAGGAAAGATCTATTTATCTAACAGCAGTAGAAATAGGAATGGTCAGATACCATTTGAGAAGTTCAACCTTAATAACTAGGAAGCTGTATTCAAAAATTATAGTGAAGTGGGCTGGGATGCAGGTCAGTAGATGCTTACATAGCTTGTGTCTGGGGCCCTGGGTTTGATACCAGCACTCCAACCCCCCCTCCCAAAATAAACCCAACCATTCCCAAAATACTGTGTTAGATAGTGCCAAGTGTTAATGGATATGGAAAAGTACAGTGGATAGGCATTCTTGTGAGGGTAGTTAGTAAAAACTTGATCATAAGGCCTTACAATTCAGGTTGTGTTCCTGTCCCTTAGAGACACTTTTGCATAGATCTCTCTGTTTTGTACCTAGTAGCATTGTTTGTCTTTTTTTTTTTTCATTGTTTATCTTAACAAGGAAGTGAAAACAGTCCCATTGTTCATTACTTTTTTTGGGGGGGGGGTCTTTTTGAGACAGGGTCTCCCTTTAGTTCCAGCTGGCCTGGAACTTACTCTGTAGACCAGGCTGGCCTTGAACTCACAGAGATCTGCCTGCCTCTGCCTCCCAAGTGCTGGGATTAAAGGTGTGCACCACCATGCTCGGCATCCATCACTTTTAAAATGGATGTTTTAAACAGTTGCCCTCCATTGTTTGCAATAAAAATCAAGGGAATTAAAAAAAAAATCTTATCATCTTCATGGATAAGGCTGAATCTCAGACTATCCATTAACAAGAAGTAGTTTCTTAGTATATTTTATAAAAATTTAAAACATGTAAACTAAATGAGCCATCTATATTTATGTGCATATGTACATATATATGTGAGAAAACAATAATAAATAGGACATTTTATATTTTATTTTATTTTTTTTGTTTGTTTTTGTCTTGACATAAGATCTCACTCTGTGTCCAAGGCCTGCCTATAATTCAGTATATAACTTGGGCTGGCCTTAAACTCACAGCAATCCTTTCTCAGGCTTGCACGTACTCTGATCACTAGGCATGGTGGTACCAAAGGTGCTGTAGAAGAAATAGAGTCTGGGGCTGGAGAGATGGCCTAGAGGTTAAGAGCGCCAACTGCTCTTGCAGAGGACCAGGGTTCGATCCCCAGCCACCCACATGGCGGCTGAGAACCGTCCATAACTCTGATTCCAGGAGGACTGCAGTTCCAGGGGAATCTGATGCTCTCTTCTGACCTCTGCGGCATTGCACGACACGGGTGCACAAACCTACATGCAGACAGTACATTCATACACATATAGAAATAAATAAATAAAAATTAAAAAAAGAAATAAGTGTTCAGTTCTTCTGTTGATTTCTTAGATATATATATTTCATGATTTTCATACAAATAACATTTTAAATGGCCTCTTAAATATTTGAAGCATTTAATATTGATAAAATTATGATGATTTTTCAAAACTTACATTAATTAGCCTACTAGGCATTTCAGTGCCTTGATGTGAAGAGACTGCCTCTCTAGTTCTAATGTAAATGCGTGAATTGGTTACTTTTTTGTCATTTCAGACCTTCGCATGCCTTTCTTTTATTCTGTAATTTCATTGTATGTACTGAATATGTACATGTAAATACATGCCCTGTAGAGGAAAACCAGAACATTATTACAGTGTGTTAGAAAAGAATTTGTTAGAGGAATATTCTGCTGCTATTTCTTGTCACACATGAAGTATGTAAATAAGCATAGTCCTTTCTTTGCGTACATGTGAAAAGTTTTGTCTTTCTCTATCTATAGGCAAGTGAAAGACCAGAACAAGAAGGTAGCCAATCTGAAGCACAAGGAGCAGGTAGAAAAGAAGAAGAGTGCACAGATGCTTGAGGAGGCCCGGCGAAGGGAAGACAATCTCAACGACAGCTCTCAGCAGCTACAGGTCAGCAGCCTTGGAGTCTGAAGGATCGAATAAAGAGCTCTGATCCTTGATTGCATGTTGTTTTCTCCTCATCTTTGTCCTTTCTTTTTCTCTTTTAACTCTGCCTGTTGCCTTCCTCTAAAACCAATTATTTAGCAAAAAGGGAATGGCAGTAAATAGAAAAGGCACGTTTTATTGCACAGCTTTGTGAGGATACCTCAGCATAGGAGGAATCATCTTTCTTCAAGTTGGTCACACTTGATTGGTAAGTTAATTGTCAGTTTAATGAGTATGTTCATAATAAGCTTCAGGTTGTCAGTAAAACTGTTGGCCACATTCCATCCATTGAAGTAGTTGTTAATTTTCATTTGTGTCTGTTGTGTTTTTGCTTTCTTTGTTTTTTGCTCCCACTTTTTTTTTTGTTTTTCTTCCTTTTTAAAAATACAGTTTAGAAATATATTTTACCATCATAGAGGACATATTTTTTCTTGATGTAATAATTATTAATGTATAATCCTAACTATTCACAAATTAAACCAGACCCAATCACAGTAGTAGCAGCTATAGTATGGTAAATGTCAATTAGCTTTTTCAGTATTAGAGTTAGGCCTAAAGCACTTGGGGAATTCACTTCAGAAGCACTGAAGTACTTTCGTAATGCACACAGCTTTCTAACTGGCTTGACTTAGGTCTTAATGGGATCTCCTGTGTCTGTAGCCTGGTCTCTTTTTCTTGGCTATAATACTTAAGAAGGCTTAGGTTTTAGAGAATGCCACAGATGTTCTGGATCTATGAAGACAGCAAACTACTGCTGCCTTGATTTTCTATCCTTACAGCTTCCATTTGGGTGTGACACAGTGCGCACTCCACAGTTGGCATAATTACAAAATTTTGACTGGACAGATGTGGAGATGTTAAGGTCTAGAAGTGGCTTTTTTTCTTCTTCTGTGTGTGTATCCTACTTTTGCATTCTGTTTTAATATATCTTTTCCTCATGAACTCCTTACTGAAAGAGTATTATTTCCTCAAGTATACAAACTTTGGGAAAAACAAAAAGCATATCTGTTTTCTCCTGCTAAAACTTTATGTTGGCAATTTTACCTTCCATTTGCATTTCCTCCTCCTTTGAAAAAGTGAATCCAATGGATGGGAAGTAGTTTATTTTTGTTTGGATTTATATTTCTCTGATTACCAGTGACACTGAGTAGTTCAGAATAAAACTTATTTAAACTATTCATTGACATAGTTCCTTACCACTTGTACTTTACTTTGCTATTGCCTTAGAACTAACATTCCTAAAGTGAAACAGTTTAAAAGTTCTACATCTTATGCCAAAATTAATATGTGCTATGAATCTTAGGCCTTTTTTCCTGTACCATTTCTAAATTTTCAGTTCTCATATTTTCAACTTCTACAGATTATACACATTCTAAAACCATTGTTTTTTAATTTCTTTAAAATTTTAATTAGCTAATAAATTTCTTACAG
Source organism: Rhizomys pruinosus (assembly GCA_009823505.1). Lineage (NCBI taxonomy): Eukaryota > Metazoa > Chordata > Mammalia > Rodentia > Spalacidae > Rhizomys > Rhizomys pruinosus. The sequence goes on from VZQC01002907.1 coordinate 795,020, forward strand.
TGTTTGCACAAATAGTTTTGGTTGAACACACAGACACAGCCCTTTGCCCATCTCCCCTTTCTCCCCCTTCTTGTACCCTTCTACTCTTGTCCACTTTCATGTCATATGTATTTTGTTACTTTTCTAACTCTCCTCTCTTAAAGCCTCTTTTATCCCCTCCCACGGGCCTCCTGTTAGTTTTTTGGCTTCCAGTGTGATCCCATCATCAATTTGATTATTCTGAGGTTGGACACAGATCCTTAGGCTGTGATGATACCACATAGCTTTTATTATAATCCCTGTACCTCCACCTGTTTATATCATTCCAGCACATTAGGTATAAGTGTATTCATTTGCTTAAACATTATATGATGTCTTTTATTTATTTGGTTTAAATTTACTGAATTCTAAGTATTAGATACTTGTTAATCTTTGATTATAAGTGAAAGGAAAAAGAAAATGGTCCATTGCTGATATCAGAGCTCTCCTTTATTAATATATTTTGCTTAAAAGCACAGCTTAAAGAGACTTTAGTATTATATTTGGTTCTGAATAGAGAATAATCCTTTTCACAGTTTCTATGTCTATTAGTCAATTAAAGAAAGCAGTTTTACCAGTTTTATAAGAGATTACCTCTATAACAGTCAGCTCCAATTTACAGTTAGAGAATGACTTCATTACCATCATATTTTTCTTTGTTCTATGAAAAAGAGGTAAGGAAGTCTCTCATATTAAAACTGTGCAGCACCTAGAAAGTAAGGTTCATTAGGACTCATTATAAACAGTTGTTACGAATAGGATCCACAGAGATGTTTGCTGCCTGTAGCAGTCTGAGGCTTTTTTTCCTTTTAATGTTTAGATGGGCCAGCTTCTCTGCTGGTATTTCTTGGTACATCCTGCACAATGCAAAGCTGTATCTTTTCTTTCTCAGCCATTGAGTTGGTGACATTTTGACCTGTGAGAACATACAAATCTTTTCCCGTAGTTAGTTTTAAGATTTAAATTGAAAATTTTTTTTGACAAAAAGGTTTAATATATAACTATATTCCCCCTTTTTTATTTTAGGTTTTTATTTTTTGACCCATGAGTCTCAAAAAGGCAGTTGTAGTACACATACCTATAGGTAGGAATCAAGGTATAAATTTCATTAAATTTACCCAAGCTGTTTTGGGTGACTGTATGTTGTTAATTTGGGAGGCAAACTTAATTCCTTAAGTTAATTATCCTACAGGTAAAAGAGAATGTTACAAGATGATACTGTATAACACAAAAATTATAGAGAGCATTTGTATATGTTAATCCCAACATTATTGTTACACAGATTTTAAGTAAAACAAATGTGGACAACAACAATTTATATTTCCAATTAACTTAGATGTATTACCATTTTTGTTAAAAACCTTTAAACCAATGTTGTTTAATATAGACATTTTTACTTTTTCTAAGTCCTAAAATACCATGTAATTTGTAGCTGTGATCTTATTTGTGACAGATAATTTTCTTTGTTCTGTTATTCTGGTATTTATACTAGATTAATTATGGCTTGGCAACATAAATGAAAAATCACATTTCAAAAGAAAAGAAATAACAGTATAGTGACACTATAAATTCCTTCCTAAGAATATTGTCTTTCAATTTTAAACCAGAAAAGAAATTGGGCCTCCAGTAGGAGCTATTTTGTAATATTGCTTGTTTACTTCTAATTATCAAAATATAAATATTGTTTAGTAATTCTTTTCTGTCAGTGCTCATGTCCTGTGGGGTACTTTGAAGATGCGTTTAATTGGGAAACAAGTGTTCTTAAGGTATAGTTGCTTTGGTTATAAGTCCACTCTTTTCTGAAATTGCATTATCTCTGTATTCCCTATACTTAACTTTTTTTTTTTCACTTCTAGCAAACTTTGTCTATCCTAAAATTCCTACTCTAGTAATCTCCAGGAAGGTCTCATGTTGCTTTAGCGTTTAACTGAAAACACTGAATGTTGCCCTTGGAAAATGATTATTTTTGTATACCTTGGCTAAAAAGAGTTAACCCAGTGATTTTGGGTTTCCCTAACAAGAGAATCAAAGTTCCTCCAAGGCAGGCTGAAGGCTAAGTCTGACACAGGGCTTCTCAGAGCCTCTTAGGCCTGATGACACATCTTTAATATTTCTAATCTCATAGCAATTCAGTTGGTTGAGCCAAGTTAAAATTCTTTCTTTTTTTCTTAGTAGGAAGAACTTCTATTGGTTTTAGCCCCAGGAGTTTGAATCTAAAATGAGTTACCCCCAAATGGAGTTCCTTTTGGAAGTCTTAAAATGTGTCTTACAATCCAAGTCTGGAATATTTTACTTGATCCAAATTATGTTGAATAGTAAGTGGATTTTTAAAAGGAAGTTATTAGAAAAAAATTGAGTATTTCCAAGCATGTGGGCTTGGAAAAGGTCTGCTTCAGAAATCACTGGTAACAGAGCATAACTAAGAAGAGGGCGTCGTTATCCCTCTTTGTAGTTTCACTGAAACCAAGGTCAGCATGTTTTTAATATTTAAGAAAATGTGCCAAGACAATATTTATTAGAAGGTTAAAATATAAAATATAAAAGGATTTTAAAAATAGGTTATAAGGGCTGGGGAAGTGCTCAGTGGGTAAAGTGCTTGTTGTGCAAACGTGAGGTCAGATCCCAGCCCCCAGGTAGAAACCTGTGAGTGGCTTGCCCAGTCAGCCACTCGACCTGAATCACAGATCTTCAGGTTCATTCAGAGACCCTGCCTCAGAAAATAAGGTAGAGAGTGCTAAATATCCCCGACTTCAGCCTCTGGCCTCCATACACATGCAGAAGCACATGCACCTGTGCACCTGTACAGATATGCACAACCCACATACATACAAAATACATTTTGGGGGCTGGAGAGATGGCCTAGCGGTTAAGAGCGCTGACTGCTCTTGCAGAGGACCCAGGTTCGATCCCCAGCACTCACATGGTGGCTAAGAACCGTCTGTAACTCCAATTCCAGGAGAACTCCAGTTCCAGGGGAATCCAACACCCTCTTCTGACCTCTGCGGCATTGCACAAAAGGGGTGCACAAACCTTCATGCAGACAGTACATTGATACACATAAATAAATAAATAAAAATTTACTAGTATTTTTTAAAAAACAAAATATATTTTGGAACAGTAAGAGTTATTAGAATTGTTATCAGAGGGGCTTTGAATTCATTCATTTGGGACATGCAGTTTTTGATATGGTTGATGTTGAGTACCACCTGATTCTGTATGGATTTGTCCTCAGAAACACTTGAAAAAGTCAAGGTTAGAAATATAAACCCATGTGTCTCTTGAAATTTTGTACCACATAACCTCGAAGTATCTGATAGGATCCTTTCCTTCTGGGCCAAAAGGTGTCTGATTTTTAGCTCTTGTTCATTTACTTCTTTGTCTCCCAATAGCTCACTGTGGAAAAGATTGTGACTAATTCTTAACTTATAGTTGTTATTTCATAAATTCCTTTATAGTAGCATAAATTGTCTCTTTAGTAGAGATGGTTCATATAGTCATTTTTATAGTATGCACAGCAATTATAAGATTATAATAATTTTTTTAAGGGACTGATCTTAGATTTAGGAAAAAAATTTTTTTTTTTTTTTTTTTGGTCTGTTCGAGACAGGGTCTCCCTGTAGCCCCAGCTGTCCTGGAACTCACTCTATAGACAAGGCTGGCCTTCAGCTCACAAAGATCTGCCTGCCTCTGGCTAGGTGCATGCCACCACGCCCAGCTGCACCTGGGTTTTTATGTGGGTTCTGAGCAATCCAGATTCTGGTAACTGAATGAGTCATCTCCCCACCCAGGAATAATTTTTTAAATTTTATTTTTATGTGTAAACTGTATTGCCTGCATGTGTATGAGTGCACCCGTGTTGTGCAGTGCCTGCAGAGGTCAGAAGAGGGCATCATATCCCCTGGAACTGGAGTTATGGACAGTTGTTAGTCACTATGTGGGTGAGGAGAATCGAACTTGGGTCACCTGCAAGAGCAGTCTGTGGTCTTAACCACTGAGTCATCTCTCTAGCTCCAAATAATTCTTTTTTTAATAGGGGCCAGTGAAATAGCTCAGCAGATAAATCACTTGCTGCTAAACCCAATGCCCTGATTTAAATATTTCTAACCCACACATTGGAAGACAGACAGACAGACAGACAGACACACACACACACACACACACACACACACACACACCAAACAAACAAATCTCTCTTTTAAAACATTTTTATTAATTCCGTGAGACTTTGATACAATGTACTTTTACCTAATTTCTCTCAGATCTACCCCTACCTCCAACCACCTTTCCAACTTTGTGCCCTCTAAAAAAAAAAAGGACTGCTGTTTATATATTCCTGGGTGTAGGAGCATCCACTGGAGTGAAGTTAATTTACCATGAAGCACAACCTTGATTTAAAAAACAAAACAAAAAAGCCAACCTGACTCTCTCCCCCAAGAAGCTCCTCAGTTAGGGAGGCTCATGAACTCCTTCCTCCTCTCCAGTAGATTGTTGACTGGCTTGATCTTAAGCCGCTCTTGTACAGGCAACCACAGGTCCCTTGAAGTCATGAGTAGAATAGTCTTGTCATGTCTGGAAGACACTATTTCACTCTGGTGCTCTTTGACTTCTGGCTCTTACAGTCTTTTCTGTTCCCTCTTCTATAATGCTCCCTGAGTCTTGGAAGGGGGATTTCACACAGATGTCCCCTTCATGGCTTAGCACTCAGCACTAACACTCTCTGCACCAGTTGTGAGTTGCTGTGTGAACCATCATCCACTGCATAAAGAAACTTCTCTGATACTACACTAACTTATACAGGAGCAGAGAGATGAATTTAGATGGATCTTAAGGGAAATAAAGGTACCCCAAGATAATTTGGCTCTGAATCTACAGCATTCTAACTCTTCATATTCACCAAGTTACAGACATTCAGCCTTTTAAAATTTCCGACACAAATGTGTTGTGTCCCTGCCCCTTGGAGAACTTCAGTTTATAGGTGAAAAACAGAAGATACTTGTTTCATGTGGCCTCATTTCAAGAGGAGGAAATAAGTTCATTGATTTACCCCTTCCCCCAGTTTGCTTTTTGGGATCCTGACATGAGTTTTTAGCTTAAACAGAGGAAGAATTGAAGCAGAGGAGCTATACATAATTAGCATCCAGCAATAAAGAAGTATACATAATTAGCATCCAGATCAGTCTGGTCCTACAGGATGAGCTCTTCTTCAGGGGACAGCTTATGCTCTGCTGCTCTGTCTTGCAAGGTTCTGCTCTTCTAAGGACTGAAGGTGACTCATTGTTGAGGACAAGGACTATCTCTGTGTTTCAGGGAAGCAAAAGTAACAGAAAGGCATAAAATGAAGTCATAGATACCAGGTTTTCATCTTACTTCATATTGTGTATGTCCAAGTAAGGTCAATGCCAGTACATTTTAGCAGAAGTAGCTTCTCATTGTCTGTGTCATTACCTCGAATAATTCATGTGATGTTTGAATTGGGTTTCTTCTTGTTGAAAAGGGAAAAGCTTTATATCTATAATTATCAATTTTTTATGTTCCTATATCTTTGGTCCCCCTTTAATTTTGAGAGAAATGTTTAAAGAGAACAACATAAAATTTCACTTTGCTATTACTCCTTTTTAGTTTTTTGTTCTTTTCCTTTCTTTTTTTTTAATTTTATTTATTTATTTTTAATGTGTATGAATGTGCTGTCTGCATGCAGGTCTGTGCACCCGTGTCGTGCAATGCCGCGGAGGTCAGAAGAGGGCGTCAGATTCCCCTGGAATTGGAGTTCTCCTGGAATTGGAGTTACAGACGGTTCTCAGCCTCCATGTGGGTGCTGGGGATCGAACCTGGGTCCTCTGCAAGAGCAATCGGCGCTCCTAACCACTAGGCCATCTCTCCAGCCCCCTCTTTTCCTTTCTTAAGAGTGTATGAAAGGCAGTTGGAAGCTTGAGTTTTTAACAACTGTAGTGAAATTCAGCTTCCTGTAGACATTTATTCTCCTAGGAATTAAAGCCATAAATCTGCCACCTTAATTTACTGATATTTTAAAAGAAATTAGAACATTAAAATTGGTAAACGAAAATATATTTATTTACAACTTCAAGTAGTGGTAGGGCCAATTTCCTTTGTACCATGTCTGTGGCTTAATTTATAGAAAGCTAGAACAGATGTAAATTTAGCTGTGACATAGTCTAATGGGTGCTTTGGTGGCTGGGGTAGGGGGTGTTAGGCACCAAACTGTCTTTTCTTGGTTATAGATACAAGTTTTTGTTCAAGTTCAGTGTAGGAAAATGGGGTCTTTAAGGTTCGTAATTTTTTAAAGAACATCATCTTGGGTTTTTCTGTGGACAGTAAGATCTGGACTCATTCTGGGGTTAACTCAGTTCTTTGCTTCTCAGTCTATACCTTTGGTAGGTATGGAACAGCCTTTTGTATTCCTTTTTTATTGGTCAGCTTCAACTCATTTCTTCGTGCCTATTAAGCACACTTTATTTTCTAAGCGGTAAACAAGGTAACAGTCTGATAGCCAAAGGGAAGGACACAAGTATTTCTCCTAAGCATGTCTTCTTTCTTGACAGGGCTTCAGGATGTTTGGTTATATATAAGCTTTCTTTGAGAAATAAAATTTAGAAAAGTAATATATTAATTGGAGTTAATTAGGTTCCCATTAATTTGCCTCATTGAACTCACAGGAATGTGGGGTCTTTTATTATTTAAGGAGATGAGGAATTCATTAATGGCTTCCAGCTTCTCTCCTGCTCTCATCCCCTATAAAGTACTCACATATTCATGCTTTTTATTTTGTACTTAGTGTGTCCTTACTTGCCCTCACTGAATAAATGTGTTTGTTAAAATAGACTCAGTGGTATGAATAGTGGTGTGTGTTACTTCCAGTCAGTGGCTGGTGGGGGGGGGTAATTGCAATGGAAGTAAAACCCTATAGACACTGCTCTACTTTAAAGTGTTTGAAAGTAGAGCATATTCATTCACTATCTCCAGATAGCTATTGTTTTGTCTATGGTTATTATGTTGCGTGTCCAGATTTTGGTTCCTACCTTGGTTAAACACAGTGTCTAATTTATAGTAGATAATAAGATTGAACTCTTCCCACTTAATCTTATCCAACTATGCTGCCAGTTTAATTATTTTCCTCTAAATAATGGGTGCTTTAGAATTTTTTTATTTTTATTTTATTTAGTTATTTATGTGTATGAATGTACTGTCTGCATGGAGGTTTGTGCACCCATGTCGTGCAATGCAGCGGAGGTCAGAAGAGGGCCTCGGATTCCCCTGGAACCGGAGTTCTCCTGGAATTGTAGTTACAGACGGTTCTCAGCCGCTATGTGGGTGCTGGGGATCGAACCCCGGTCTTCTGCAAGAGCAGTCGGTGCTCTTAACTGCTAGGCTATCTCTCCGGCCCCATAATGGGTGCTTTAAAAGTGACTAACTCCAGCTTAGAATGCAGTTCAGTGGTAAATACCTGCCTAGCATGTGTCAGGCCCCAAGTTACATTCCCAGCCACAACAAATAGAAAAAGAACAACAAACTAACTCATTATATAGCCCACATATTTTGTCTATAGTTTTATTTTTAATTGAAAAATAATAGTATGTATTGGTGAGGTATGAGCTGCTTTTTAATATATGCATGTTGTAGAGTAAGGTGAGTTAGCCTGTTTGTCACTTTGCATCCTTATTTATTAGCAGTATGAACATTTAAAATCACACTTGTAGCAGTTTTAGTGCTGGGTATGGTAGCCCTTTCCCGTAATCTCACACCATGCACTTGCAAAGCTGAAGTAGGAGGGTTGAGAATTTGAGGTCAGCTTGGAGTACTTAATGAGAGCCCATCTGAAGAAAAGAAGAAAAACAAGTTAATTTTGGAATTAGATAATATGTAATTTTAAAATAGACTATTTTGGGGGCTGGAGATTGGCCTGGTAAACAGGGCTGAAGCTCTATTTACAATAAAAGTGGATTCAGTTACAGTGAAAGTAGTGTCAGTTCTTGGGGCATGACTTGGTAGAAGAAGGATATCTTTACTCAGTGGAGCCAGCAAGACAGGTTTGGTCTCATCATTCTTTAAAATTGGACTCACTAAAGTATCCTGTGACCAATTTTTTTTTTTTTTTTTTTTTTGGTCTTTTTGAGACAGGGTCTCCCTGTAGCCCCAGCTGTCCTGGAACTCACTCTGTAGACCAGGCTGGCCTTGAACTCACAAAGATCTGCCTGCCTCTGCCTCCCAAGTGCTAGGATTAAAGGCTTGCGCCACCATGCCCGGCAACTTGTTTGGTTTTTAAGATAGAGTCTCAAGTAGCCCAGGGCTGGCCTCTAAGTCACTATGTAGCCAGAAGGTGATCTTGAATTTCTTCCTGGTTCTGTCTTGTGCTTGCTGGGATTACACTGCATGAACAAATCTGATTATATGTGACGGTTTTGGGGATTGAATCCAGGGTTCATGCATGCTATAAAAGGGCTCAATGAACTAAGCTATATCCCTAGCCCACAAGGTTTATTAATAAATCCCAATTGTGGGTTTGGAGAGATGGCTCATTGGTTAAGAGCACTGGCTGTTCTTGCAGAGGACCTGGGTTCGATTACTAGCACCCACATAGTGGCTAACATCTGTCCATAACTCCAGTTTTAGGGCCTCTGTGAACATTGCATGCATGGGAACACATATACATGTGTGAGCAAAACGTTCATAAAATAAAAATAAACCTCCATTATACATATATATTTTAATAAAATGTGATAATTGTATCATTTTGTATTTTGTGAGTTGAATGACTGATGTTTTAAATCACAACTCCACGAAAGCCTTTCTTTAGCACTCAGTTCAATTTCAAGTTTTATTTTGAATAATTTCTTAGAGCATATTCTGCTGATTTCACTTCTACTGATATCCTGATCTACATTCCAATTGTATAGTTTCCTTAATTCCTGCTTTTTACCTTTTAGGTAGGTTTGGGTCCCATTTTAATGTTGTTTCATAAAAGGCTATGAATAATAAAGATCTTGTACAACTAGTAAGCTGTTTTTTTTCCCCTGAGAATAAATTCTCATCATTGATAATCTATTTTTGTTCCATTGGAAGTGCATCCTCAGATATAGTGGTAACTGTCTTCCAGCTGGGCTGGAAATCCTGCCCAATTCCTGGTGGTCACACCTTTGTGTAGTCCTTGTCTGATCTGATAACCATGGTTGGACTCTGAATAGTAGAGGAAGTCAGAAGAGATGGTGTGTGACTTCTGACACAGGCATTAAAGATATTGATGCTTCTGCCTTGCTGTTCTATAATACGCTGCAGTGGAAGCTAGCCTCAGTTTTTGTTACTCAAGCAGTCCTGAGGAAAGGGACAGAGGCCCTTTGTCAATAGTTGCTCCAGCACGCCAGCTGTGTACATAGGAGAGTATTGAAACCTGGTTGAATCTTGAGTTCAACCCTATGAGTCACCTGGACCCAGAAGTATTTTTAAGCTAATTTGAATTTCTAGTCCACAGGAATTGAAAGATAATGTTTGCTGTCCTCTTTAAGTTGCCGAGAGGGAAATAACTTGTTATAAAACAACAGATTGGGATGTTAATAGCTTTAAAGTTATAATGATCTACCATATCCTAATTTTTTCCAACTCTACAGTTTGGTTTTCTCTACTGGCATAAGAGTCAGTGATATATGAAATTATTTTATTAATATCACAGTAATTATCAGGGCTGAGTATTTTTGAGCTGTTGCTGATGTTATAAGAATTATATAGCTGGGCATGGTGGCACATGATTTTAAGCCCAGCACTCAGGAGGCAAAGGCAGGCGGATCTCTGTGAGTTCAAGGCCAGCCTGGTCTACAGAGCAAATTCCAGGCCCTGTAGGGAGACCCTGTCTCAAAATGACTCCCCCCCTCCAAATTATATATCCCCTCGGGAGGCAGAGGCAGAGATAGGTGTGGATCTCTGTGAGTTCAAGGCCAGCCTGGTCTACATAGGGAGCTCCAGGCCAGCTGGGACTAAAGGGAGACCCTGCCTTGAAAAGACCCCCCCTCCCCAAAAAAGGAATTATATATCCCTTTTAACATATTTGTGCTAATAGTCTGTAAATTAAGAGTCACAAACTTATGTAATATACACAGGAGTGTGTGTGTGTGTGTGTGTGTGTGTGTGTGTGTGTGTGTGTAGCATTTTATAGGAACCTTTTGTGTAAAATTCCTCTGATAAGAGCCTTCTGTAGTAAAAATCTGTGAACTACCTGTGTAGTTTTTTTTTTTGGTCTTTTTGAGACAGGGTCTCCCTATAGCCCCAGCTGGCCTGGAACTCACTCTGTAGACCAGGCTGGTTTTTAACTCACAGTGATATGCCTGCCTCTGCGTTCCAAGTCCATGATTAAAGGCATGTGCCACCATACCCAGCTAAGTTTGTATTTTCTAAATTCTTGTTAAAACCAAAAGGAATCAGATGATATCTATTTTAATAATATATTTTAAGATGATTGATCCATGATATTTTAATATATAATCAATATGAAAACTATTAAAGAATAGTTTTTGTAGTTTTGAAGGTTGAGTTCAAAATTCAGTAAGTATTTACATTCCATCTCAGTTTGGACATTTTTTTTATTTATTTCTGTATGTGTATGAATGTACCGTCTGCATGCAAGTTTGTACACCCATATCGTGCAATGCCGCCGAGGTCAGAAGAGGGTGTCAGATTCCCCTGGATCTGGAGTTCTCCTGGAACTAGAGTTTCAGATGGTTCTTGGCCACCATGTGGGTGCTGGGGATCGAACCCGGGTCCTCTGTAAGAGCGGTTGGTGCTCTTAACCACTGGGCCATCTCTCCAGCCCCAGTTTGGACATTTTAACTGCTCAGTAGTCTTCTATTTTTAGTGGCTGCCACATTGGACAGTTAATTCTAAGTTGAACATCTCTAAGATGAAATTTAAACTCCAAAATGCTCTAAAGCCCAAATGTTTTGAGGCTGATATGATTTACTACAAATGGAAAGTTTCACATCTGCTTTTCAGTGACAAGTCACAGTTGCAGCACAGGCACACTGAAAAGAGTACAATTTCCTTTGGACTGTACTTGCTCTTAAGTATGTCTGTAATATCAGCACTTGGGAGACCATCAGGAGAGTCAGAAGTTCCAGGTTATACTTGCCTAAGTAGGAAGTTCAAAGCCAGCCTATGCTGTATGAGACCCTGCCTGAAAAATACTCCCACAGCCCCCCAAAATAGGGAGAAAAGATATACATGTAATTGGTCATTTTCTCAGTTAAAATTGTTTCAAACTCTCATTACCAATTTGTAGTCACTACTGTTTTAGTAGACCTGCAAGAAAAATAATTTCCAAAAGTAAAGTGATAGTAAAACTTCCTGGTTTTATAAAACAGAGAAAATAAAATTGAGCACATATTAATGAACAGAAAGGAAAGTGTCTGGTGCTTCAGACCTTGTAATGTCTAGCACTTTGCCAACCAGCCATTTTCTTTTCTTTTCTTTTCTTTTTTCTTTTCTTTTCTTTTCTTTTTTCTTTTCTTTTCTCTTCTTTCTTTCCTTCCTTCCTTCTTTCCTTCCTTCCTTCCTTCCTTTTTCTTTTTCTTTTTCCTCTTCTCTTTCTTCTTTCTTCTTTCTTTCATTTTCAGTGCTGAGAATTGAACATAGGGCCTCACACATTTTAGGCAAGTGCTCTGTAACTGAACTGTATTCCAAGCCTTGCAAACCCATGTCTTATTGGCGTACTAAAGGAAACTGGTAATAACTGACAGCAGGTGGTAATCAGATGCCATCTTTTTCCTTTTCCTTCAAAGCCAAATACACATTACATAAATGAGCAGTTTTGTCATTAGAATTCTGTGTCTACCTCCATCATCAAATTGTACACGGTCCTATTTTAGTAAACATGAAAATGAAAGAAACTGTTTCCAAAGACAAGGTGATGGTGAAAAGAAGCTTGGAACCTCTCTCTCTCTCTCTCTCTCTCTCTCTCTCTCTCTCTCTCTCTTTATTATGTTGTATTTTTCTCTGGTGTTGGGTTAAGTTTTAAATATTGCCAATATTTGCAAAATGACAGCAGCTCTTATCATAATGTAATGTCCCTTTTAAAAGCATTTTTATGTATTTAAAGAAGCTTCTATAGTAGTAGTTTTCCATTTGACTTTTTCTTTATTTATACATATATTTTTTATCAAATCTAGACCCGTGTCCCCCCCCCCGTCCCCCCACCCCACCAGAGCTCGTGCATTCTGCCAAACATGCTGTTCATCTTTCTCAGTCTTTCTCAGTATTCTCCATGGGGAAGTTGACTGTTTTGAGCAGAAGTTCACTGTTTCAGTCAGTTCTTTGATGCAATCCTTTCTGTTGTTGTTGTTTCCAATATGCATCACTCCCAACTGCTTTGGACAAAAGCTCAACGGGCCATGCACAGGAAATACTTACAACTGGGTAATTGGCACTAGCATCCACAGATGAGGGATACCATTCTTCGTTTGTTTTTCTGGGACTGTGTTACTTGGCTCAGCATGATGTCCTCTAGCTCCAGCCATTTTCCTGCAAAGCTCGTGATGTCATCTTTCTTTACTGCTGCATAGAACTCCATTGTGTAGATGAACCACATTTTCTTTATCCACTCATCAGTTGAGCGGGATTTGGATTGGTTCCAGCTCCTTGCTATTGTGAAGAGAGCTGAAATAAACATGGCCATGCATGTATCTCTGCGGTGGGGTGAGTCTTGAGGGTACATGCCTAGGAGTGGTATGGGTGGGTTGGGTGGCAAGTTCATTCCAAGTCTTCCAAGGGTTCTCCACACTGCTTTCCATAGTGGCTGCATGAGTTTACATTCCCACCAGCAGTGGATGACTGTTCCCCTTTCCCCACAACCTCTCCAGCACTTGGTATCATTTGTTTTCTTGATCCTATCCAGTCTTATTGGAGTAAGATGATATCTTAAAGTGGTTTTGATTTGCATTTCCTTAATGATTAGTGATGTTGAACACTTCTTGAGGTGTTTCTCAGCCATCTCTAACTCCTCACTTGTGAAATCTCTGTTCAACTCTTAGTTCCATCTATTGAATGGGTCATTTGTTATCTTTCTTCTTTGTTTTTTGAGTACTTTATATATTCTGGAGATCAATGCTTTGTCAGATGTATGTATGGTGAAGGTTTCCTCCCACTCTGTAGGATTTCACTTCACTTCCTTGCTTGTTTCTTTTGATGTACAGAAGCTTTTGAGTTTAATGAGGTCCCATTTGTCAATTGTCGACCTTAATTCTTGCGCAGCTGCTGTCTGATTTAGGAAGTCTTTTCCTACGCCTTTGTCTTGTAGTCTGCTACCAAGTTTTTCTTCTATTACCTCCAGAGTTTGGGGTTTCATGTTGAGGTCTTTGATCCATCTGGAGTTGACTTTTGTATAGGGCGAGAGGTAGGGGTTTAATTTCATTCTTCTACAAGTGGTGATCCAGTTTTGCCAACACCACTTGCTGAAGATGCTGTCTTTGCTCCATTGTGTCTTCTTGGCCCCCTTGTCAAATATGAGATGGCTGAAATTATATGTGCTCCAGTTTGGATCTTCGGTTTTGTTCTGTTGGTCAACAGGTCTGTTTTTGTGCCAGTACCAGGCTGTTTTTATGACTATAGCCCTGTAGTATAGTTTGAAGTCTGGTATAGAGATCCCCCCTGTGTAGCTCTTTTCACTCAGGGTTGTTTTGGCTATTCGGGGTCTTTTGTTTTTCCAAATGAATTTAAGAACTTTTGTTTCCAAGCCTGTGAAGAAACTGTTGGGGATTTTGATTGGCATCGCGTTCTATACAAGAGTTTGGGTAGAATGGACATTTTTACAATGTTAATTTTCCCCATCCATGAGCATGAGAGGTTTTTCCATCTTCTGATGTCTTCTTCAATTTCTTTCTTTAAAGGTTTAAAATTTTTGTTGTAGAGATCTTTGGTGTCTTTGGTTAGGTTTGTTCCTAGGTATTTTATTGTTTTTGAGGCTATTGTGAGTGGGAAGGTCTCTTTGAATTCTTTCTCCAGTTGCTTGTTTTTGGTGTAAAGAAAGGCCATTGATTTTCCCCACATTTAGCTTCTACATTCTGTCAATGGGGCAGGCACATATGCCATGGAATTTAAGGGGTCTGAGGAAAGCTTTAGAGCTTCCACCTTTATGTGGGTTCCAGGGATCAGATTCAGGCTGTCTGGCTTTTATGGCAAGTGCTTTTACCTGCCAAGCTGTCTCACTGGCCCTTAAAATTTCTTTATGTGCTGAGGATCGAACCCGGGTCCTCTGCAAGAGCAGTCGGTGCTCTTAACTGCTAGGCCATCTCTCCAGCCCAATGGAAACTCTTTTAGCTTACCTTGGAGCCAAATTTTGCTCATTAGTTAGTTACAGATTTTATCGGTAGAGTAGAAGTGAGTATTTCCTGTCTTATTATCTCATGTATATAATAGGTAATCACAACAAGGTAATGGTGTCTGTCACTTCAAGCATTTATCACTTATTTGTGCTGTGCATATTCAAAATCCCTTTACTAGCTGATTTTAGGTGAATGATTGCTACCAGCTATATTTGGCCTACTGTGCTGTAGAACATCTTCTTTCCATCTTTAATAACTACCATCCTATTTTCTACTTAAATCAGCTTTTTAAATTCTGTATTTGCAGTTTACCTGAATGTGCTTGCCTTATTTCACTTAATATCCTCTAGGCTCATCTACATTAAGGAAAACAAAGGACTTTCTCTCTTTCTAAGGCATGGTAGTAATTCTGTTTTATTTTTTTAAGTTTGAAGACAATTTTATTTCAGCCATTTCCCAGAGGAAGGAGATAGAGAAGGGAAAGCCATGTCATTTGAGTTAGGCAGGACCGGAGAATTTCAGAGAGAGAGAGAGAGAGAGAGAGAGAGAGAGAGAGAGAGAGAGAGAGATGGGTGGGGGAACATGTGTGCTACAGTGCTTTCATGTGGAGGTCAAAGGATGACTCAATTTGGTCAGTTCTTCCCTTCCACCTCTCCATGGGTTCTAGGGAATTGAACTCAGGTTGAGTGAACTCAGCCCACTGAGTCATCTATACCAGTCTGAATGGAGCATTTCTACTTTATCCATTCATCCGATGATGGACAGTTAGATTGAGTCCATATTGTGGTTGTTGTTAGCTGTGTATTGTGACACAGTGCTGTAGTAAAGGTGGCCAAGTTGATACATCTTCGGTCACTGATTTTCTTTCACTCAGATACTCAGGAATGGAATTGCTGAATAATATAGTACTTGAGGTGTAATTATTTGAGGAATCTCCATTCTGTTTGCTATAAAGTATGAGTGGAAGCATCCCTATCTCTAAATCCTCCACAACATTTCTTTCTTGTCTTGTTGATAGACTGAAAGGGGTGATGCCATGTCATTGTAGTTTTTAAAATATATTATTTATGTGTATGAGTCTATTGCCTCTGTGTGCACTTGAGCATGCATTTCGCAGTGCCCACAGAAGTCAGAAGAGGGCGTCAGATCCCCTGAATTGGAGTTACACATGGTTTTAGCCACCATGTGGGTGCTGGGAACCAAACTCAAGTCCTCTGCAAGAGCAACCAATCCTCTTAACCACTGAGCCATCTCTCCAGCCCTACATGTACATTGTGGTTTTGATAATTAGTGATGGTGAGCATTTTGTTTTCAAATGCATGTTGGCCATTTTTATGTTTTCTTTATGTTGTTTTGCATCTCTTTTGCTTATTTTTAAAATTGGATTTTTGTATTTTTGCTTTTGAGTTTTTTTTGTGTTTTTTGAATATTAACCTTTACCAGATGTATAATTTAGAAATTTTCTCACTTGGTAATTGTTTCTTTACTATTTTGATTATTTGCTGTGTTATGTAGAAAGTCTTTATGATTTGAGATAATCTTGTTTTTTTTGTCATCAATGTTTTTGAGGTTTTATATAAAAATTTTTTCCTAACAAAAATCATGAAGCATTTCTTCTTTTTCCTTAGTAGTTTTCGTTTTGTTTTCTCCTTTTTGTCCTTTCGCCTCCTGTTTTTTTTGGCTTTGTTCTTTGGAGACAACACCTCTCCCTGTAGCCCAGATGGCCTTGTACTCGTGGAGATTCTGCTCTCCTGCCGCAGCCCTGTGAATGGCTGTGTTCAGTCGTGAGCCACCAGGCCTGATTTTAGTTTCAGGTCTTTAGTCAGTTTTGAGCTGGCAGCTGTAGCAAGTTAGAGATAAGGGCTTATTTTATTCTTCTGCATGTCAGCATCCTGGCAGACCTGCTTGAGTATTTTTATGTTTTAATAAAGGGCAATACTTTATTATTAATACTGTATAAGAATTTGAAAAGAAAGTACTTAGAATAATGTGATTAATCCCATTTCCATGTTAGTTGACTACTTCATTTACTCTCCTTAATGCCTCTGCTGTCTTACCTGATCTCAGTTGTAGAATTTTATGTTTTGGATGGATCTGTATTCACCTTCCCCAAAATTGCGTTGGCTCTAGAGCTTGCTCAGCTGAGTTTCTCACTCGTCATTCCAGTCATTCATATATAGTTACTTGTTGGTTTCTCATGTGGGTAAGAGAAAATTCCACTTTCATAAAATGTTAGGAAACACCTTTATTTTAAAAAATATGTTGTCAGAATTGTCAGTAAGAAAGATCATGCTGTTCACTTTAATCTTTCATCTAGGTATAATATTGGAAAGGAAGAGAATGTGTGGTACTTAGTCTAAGGAGAAGCTTCATCAGTGCTGGCTTTTAGCTCAGTTTATACAGTAGTTCAGAAACAGCTTTTTTTTTACATAGTTAATCTCTTGCTGCCTATGCCATCTAACACTGATCGTTTCCTCCTCTCTGCTGCAGAGAGCAAATGCTTCATGTCTGTCTTGCTTCACTAACTTGATCCTATGCTCTTAACAATAGACTTCAGCTTCCTTTTTCTTCCTTTTTCTCTTTTTAATTCTTTCCTCTGTGAAGATACCTTTCTGGCCTACTTTGCTTCTGAAGGGAAGGATGTTTAATAAGCAAATGGCCTTTCCTTCATGAACAGGCTCTTAAGTTAACTGATAAGCCTACTTCACACAGTCTTCATCGTTTTCCAGGACAGTCTCCGTAAGAAGGATGACAGGATTGAAGAGCTGGAAGAAGCACTGAGAGAAAGTGTACAGATAACTGCAGAGCGGGAAATGGTGCTGGCACAAGAGGAATCAGCCAGGACCAGTGCTGAGAAACAGGTCTGCTATTTTATGTAGCTACTAGCACTGCTGCTGGGTAAAGATAAGGTAAAACCCAACCAAGGTAGCTGGAGTGCAACTCTACCTGCTGACTCTTCTGGAGTTAGAAAGCTACTTTATCAAGTATTAGTATTTAAACTTACATAGTGGCTCAATAAAATTGTGCAGGACTTGACTCATATTAATGTTGAGTTCTCTGACAATAATTTAGGTTTTATATGTTTATGTACTAAAAACTAATAATGTGTCTGATGAGCTGACATGTAACTTCTCTGCTATAAGACTATGTGAAACCCTAGCTTTTAAGGTGAGTGTGAAACACAAACATGTCTCTTCAAAGACATCATTTCATTTAGAATGTAGTTTATTTATATTCTAGTAACATACACTGTCAGAGAGCATTGAAGGTTATAGCAGTTAGGAGCATGTTTGAGAACATTATAGGTACTCCATCGCCAAGTGAGCTTGGCTCAGCCTCATGGTGAGTTGAAAGAGCTGTTCCTGCAATTTTGTATTCTTCAACTCACTCTCTCTTTCTCTCTCTCTCTCTCTCTCTCTCTCTCTCTCTCCTCTCTCTCTCTTTAAGCACGGGTTCCCTGTTACCCCCAGCGTGTCCTGGAACTCACTATATAACCAGTCTGGCCTTGGAACTACCGAGAGTCCACCTGCCTTTTGCGCCTAAGTGTTGGGATTAAAGGTATAGAAGGCCTGGATTAAAGGCTGGCCTGTGCTATCATGGTCTGCACTTTCAGTTTTTTAGGATTCTCTATACTGATTTCCATATTGGCTCTACCGATTTGCAATCCCACCCACAGCGAATGAGGGTTCCCCTTCCCAGAATCTTTTCTGGCTTGATTTCTTGATGTTAGCCATTGTGAATGGGGTAAGATGAAATATCTTTTTTTTTTTTTTTGTATGTGTATTGATAGGTACTTCTGCATGTAGGTTTGTGTACTTGTGTCGTGCAAGGGCCACTGCGAGTTGAAAGAGAGTGTTGGCTTCCCCTGAACTGGAGTTAAGGACTTTCCTCCAGCCGCCATGTGGGTGCTGGGATCAACCCGGGTCCTCTGCAGAAGCATCGGTGCTCTTAATGGTAGGGCTATCTCTCCAGACCCCAAGATGAATCTTATAGTAACTTTGTGTTAGAAATATCATCTCCTCCTATAGAGGAAGAAACAAAAGACTTGGATTACATAAGTTCCCCCATGAACACACAGTTAGCAAGTGGCAGAGATAAGATTTGAATGTAGAGAGTTAAACTATAAAGCTTCTGCCCTTGAGCACTCCTCTGTCCTAATTTATTTATTTAGGTAGTAGTAATTCCATCAACCTATTTCTATGAGATTCCAACATATGACTTTTCTTTTAAAAATGTTTATTTTTTGAAGTTTTGTGCATTTCCATTACATGTCTCAGTTCGTTAGACTTTCATTTCCCCTTCCATTGCCCCTTTACCCCTAACCTGAGCTCATGCATTCTGCCATACTGTCTTGCACTTTTTTCTCAGTCTTTTACACATTTTATTTGGGCTGGAGAGAATGGCCCTAGCGGTTAAGAGCGGCCGACTGCTCTTGCAGAGACGCGGGTTCGATCCCAGCACCCCCATGGCAGCTAAGAACTGTATGTAACCCATTCCAGGAGAAACTCCAGTCCAGGGGGAATCCGAGACCCTCTTCTGACTTCCGAATGCATTGCACGACACGTGTGCACAGACCTAAATCAGACGCTAATTTCTACACATACATAAATAAATTAAAAATTAAAAAAAAAATGTTCTCTTTGCCAGAGATTTACTGTTTGGGGCAGAAGGTTACTTTTTCAGTCAGTTCTGTTGACCCAGTCCTTTTGTGTGTTGTCCCTCCAATTTGTATTGCTCTAAAATATGCATATATATATATATATATATATATATCACATATACCTAAATTATGAAGACTGAAAATAATCTATAAGTTAATTCCAAACCACGTTTAGAATTCACATTTTTCCTTTAATTTTATATAACCCTAGGTTAATTCTAAGCCCATAAGGGATTCATTCTTTAAACCATACCACTGCTTTCCATTAAAAAAGAAATAGAAGCCGTGTTGGTGGCGCACACCTTAATTCCTAGCACTTGGAGGCAGAGGCAGGCGGATCTTTGTGAGTTCAAGGCCAGCCTGGTCTACAGAGTGAGTTCCAAGACACCAGAGCTACAGGACCCTGTCTTCCAAAAAGACAAAAAAAAAAAAAAAAAAAAAAAAAATAGAACGTGATGCTACTTTGCTTTTGCAGCTGGGGATTTTGCCCTAGCATCCAGAGATGAGGGACACCATTCTTTGTTTTTCTGGGACTGGGTCACTTCAGTCACTTCACTTAGCATAATGTCTTCTACTTTCATCCATTTGCCTACAAAATTCGTGATGTCTTCTTTACTGCTGCATAGAACTCCGTTGTGTAGATGTACCACTCGTTGATTGAGGGACATTTGGGTAGCTCTTTGCTATTGTGAAGAGAGCTGCAGTAAACATTGATATGCATGCATCTCTGCAGTAGGGTGAGTCTTAGGGGTATATACCCAGGAGTGGTATGACTGGGTCAGGTGGTAGGCTCATTTTCAGTCTTTTTTTTTTTTCTTCTTCTTTTTTTTTTTTTTAAATTAGTTTTATTGATGTTTTGTGCATTTCATACATTTTTCCAATTCAGTTCAGGCTTATTTCCCTTCCCTCTCCCCCCCACCCCCACCCCATCACAGATCATGCATTCTTGCCATAACTGTCCTGCATCCTTTCTCTCAGTTTTTTTTTCATTTTTAGCTATAAGTGATAATCCATGAGTACAAGCATCCTTCATGCAAAACCTATCTGCAGGCTGTTGTGCCCAAACACCTACAGCCCCACCATCCAGTGGGGGGTGACAGGTTGTTTGTTCAATCAAGTTGATCAAATGAGTGTCCAGACTACATTGCTGTAGTTTCACCATTCACCCCAATCGCAGCCCTTACATTCTACCACGCCCCCTCTTCCGCAGGTTGTTCCCTAGGCTTAGAAAAGGGGCACAGGTGGATGAGAGGTAAAACAGTCCACTCTCTCTGGAGCTGTTGACTTGGACTCTGGTCAATTCTGGCTGTTTCCTTTCATGGGCTGACAGTTTGTCCAGGAATAACCTTTCGATCCTACTGGCCTGGCGCGTTATGGCGTCTCCTCATTTTCAGTCTTTTAAGAGTTCTCCTGGGAGCTGAGAGATGGCTCAGTGGTTAAGAGCACCTACTGCTCTTGCAGAGGACCCAGGTTCGATTCCTAGCACCCACATGGTGGGTAAGAACCGTCTTTAAGCCAGGCAAGGTGGCGCACACCTTTAATCCTAGCACTGGGGAGGCAGAGACAGGTGGATCTCTGTGACTTCAAGGCCAGCCTGGTCTACAGAGTGAGTTCCAGGCCATCTGGGGCTATAAGGAGACCCTGTCTCAAAAAAAATAAAAAAGAGTTCTCCACACTGCTTTCCATAGGGGTTGCATGAGTTTTCATTCCCACCAGGAGTAAATGAGTGTTCCCTTTTTTCCGCAACCTCTTTAGCATCTGGTGTCATTTGTTTTCCTAATCTTAGCCAGTCTTACCAGGGTAAGGTGAAATCTTTTTCTTTTTTTTCTTCTTCTTTTTTTTTTTTTGTATTTTTTTTCTGCAAGAAAAAAACACTTGAATTTCACATCAGATCACAAACAAAAGGAATCAAATCCACATGCCAAAAGCACAAAGAAAGATCAACAACATGGGAAAAGCAAATAAGAAATCCCTACCAAAAACTATCAGTTCCATAGAGGACTCCCTCAAGGACATCTCTCTGGAGGTAACCTAGGACACAGATCTCTTGATTGATTGATTGATTGATTGATTGATTGATTGATATTCATTCTATTGATTCTAGTTTTTTATTTTTCTCTCTCTCTGATCCATCCCAGAGATGGATCCTTTTCTCTTTGACCCATCCTGGAGGCAGGTCCTTAGCTCTCTGATCCGTCCTGAAGACTGCTTCTTTGCTCTCTAAGGTGAAATCTTAAGCTGGTTTTAATTTGCAGCTCCTTAATTATTAGTGATGTTGAACACTTTCTGAGATGTTTCTCAATCATCTTCACTTCTTCATTTGTGAATTCTCTGTTCAGCTTTTTACTCCATTTTTTGATAAAGGCGTTTGT
This sequence comes from Rhizomys pruinosus, assembly GCA_009823505.1. Taxonomy (NCBI): domain Eukaryota; kingdom Metazoa; phylum Chordata; class Mammalia; order Rodentia; family Spalacidae; genus Rhizomys; species Rhizomys pruinosus. The sequence goes on from VZQC01002907.1 coordinate 816,388, forward strand.
TTTCTTGCTCCTTTGTTTTTTGAGTAATTTATATATTCTGGTTGTTAATGCTCTATCAGATGTGTCACTGGTGAACATTTCCTCCCACTCTGTGGGTATTTTCTTCACTTCTTTGATTGTTTGTTTAATGAGGTCCCATTTGTCTATTGTTGACCTTGTTTCCAATGCCACTGCTGTCTGATTTAGGAAGTATTTTCCTATGCCCATATTGTGTAGGTTACTGCTGATGTTTTCTTCTATAATTTTCAGGGTTTCTGGTTTCATATTGAGGTCTTTGATCCATTTGGAGTTGACTTTTGTACATGGTGAAGGGTTCACCTTCATCTTTCTATAAGTGGCCATCCAGTTTTGCCAGCACCATTTGCTGAAGGTGCTGTCTTTCCTCCATTAAGTATTCTTGGCCCCCTTGTCAAATATGAGGTGGCTGAAATTGCATGGCTCAGGTATGGATCTTCAGTTTTGTTCCATTGATCTACAGGTCTGTTTTTGTGCCAGTACCAGGATCGTTTTGTTTTTTGTTTTTTTTTCATGTGTATGAATGTACTGTCTGCATGCAGGTTTGTGCACCCGTGTCATGCAATGCCGCAGAGGTCAGAAGAGGGTGTTGGATTCCCCTGGAACTGGAGTTAAAGATGGTTCTTAGCTGCCATGTGGGTGCTGGGGATTGAACCCGGGTCCTCTGCAAGAGCAGTTGGTGCTCTTAACTGCTAGGCCATCTCTCTAGCCCCCAGAATGTTTTTATTGCAATAGCCTTGTAATATAATTTGAAATCTAGTATGGTTATCTCCCTGTATTGCTCTTTTTGCTCAGGATTGCTTTGGCTATCTGGGGTCTTGTTTTTCCATACGAATTTAAGGATTTTTTTTTTTTTAAGTCTGAGAAGAAACTCATGGGCAGTTTGATTGGGATTGCTTTGAATCTGTATATTAGTTTGGGTAGGATGGACATTTTTGTTATATTAATTCTTCCAATCCATGAACATGGGAGAATTTCCATCTTCTGGTATCTTCTTCAATCTCCTTCAGGGATTTAAAATTATCATTGAAGAAATTTTTTGGTTTCTTTGGTTAGGTTTGTTCCAAGGTGGTTTTTTTTTTTTTTAGGCTATTGTGAATGGAAGGGTCTCTTTGTATTCCTTCTCCATTTGTTTATTGTTGGTGTAAAGAAAGGCTACTGATTTTTCTAGGTTAATTTTGTATCCCAACACTTTACTGAAACTCTTGAGCATTTCTAGGAGTTTCTTGGTGGAGTTTTTTTGTGTGTGTCCCTTAGGTACACTATTACAGTTTCTGCAAAAAGGGAGAGCTTGACTTCCTCTTTTCCAATTAGTACTCCTTTAATTTCCTTTTCTTATCTTATTGCTTTAGCAAGCATTTCAAGCACTATATTGAAGAGGAGTGGCAATAGGGGGCAGTCTTGCCAAGTTCCTGATTTTAAGGGGAATGCTTCTGATTTTTCCCCATTTAGGATGATGTTAGCTGTGGGTTTGTTGTATACGGCTTTAATTCCGGTGAGGAATGTTCCTTCTAGTCCAATTCCCTGTAGGACTTTAAACATGAAGGTATGCTGAATTTTGTCAAAGACTTTTTCTGCATTGATTGAGATAACTGTGGTATTTGTCTTTCAGCCCATTTATGTGCTTTATAACATTTATTGATTTGTGTATGTTGAACCATTCCTGCATCTCTGGTATAAATCCAACTTGGTCATGGTGAATGATCTTTTTGATGTTTGCCTGTATGTGGCTTGCAAGTATTTTGTTGACATCTTTTGCATCTATGTTCATTAATGAAATGTGCCTATAGCTTTCTTTTTGCTTGTATCTTTGCCTGGTTTTGGTATTAGAGTGATGCTGGCTTCCTAGAAAAGAATTTGGAAGATCTCCCTCTTTTTCTGTCCTTTCAAACAATTTGAGAAATAGTGGTTGTATGTCCTCTTTAAATGTTTTATAGAGCTCTGCTGTAAATCCATCTGGGCCTATGCTTTTTTTTAGTTGGGAGGTTTTGAATTACAATTTCAATTTCCTCATTTGTCATGGGTCTATTTAAGTTGTCAATCTCTTCTTGAGGAAGCTTTAGTGAATTCCAGAATTTCAGATATTCATTTCTCTTAGGTTTTCAAATTTAGTAGAGTATAGGTTTTTAAAATATTCTGGTATGATTTTCTGAATCTTTTCCATTTTGTCTGTCATGATATTTCTCTTTTCACCTTGAATTCTGTTGATTTGGTGTTGCTTTGTATTTCTTTTGGTTAACTGGATTAGAGGTCTATCTATCTTGTTTATCCTTTCAAAGAAACAGCTTTTGGATTCATTGATTCTTTGTATTGTTCTCTTTGTTTCTATTTCATCGATCTCTGCTCTTTTTATTTCATCTTGTCTTTTGGATTTAGGATTCAGTTGTTGTCTCTCAAGTGTTTTTAGCTGCAGATGATTTATTTGTGTTCTATTTTTTTTTTCTTTTTGAGACAGGGTCTCCCTGTAGCCCCAGCTAGCCTGGACCTCACTCTGTAGACCAGGCTGGCCTTGAACTCACAGAGATCTGTCTGCCTCTGCCTCCTGAGTGCTAGGATTAAAGGCATGCACCACCACGCCTGGCTTAAAGGTTCTTAGCCACCATGTGGGTGCTGGGAATTGAACCCTGGTCCTCTGCAAGAGCAATCAGCACTATTAACTGCTGAGCCATCTTTCCAGCCCCCAAGTGAACAGGTTTTCTGTTTTTTTTTTTTTTTTCCTATTTTTTCATGTAGGCATTTAATGCTATAAATTTCCCTCTTAAGAATGCTTTTAAAGTGTCCATTTTTTTTGTAACTGTCCAGGTTTTGTTGTATTGTGTTAGTTCCTCAAAGACTTTTATTTCTTTATTCCTTGACCCATTCACTATTTAGGAGTGTGTTTAGTCTTCATGTGTTCCTATAGATAATAGGGCTTATTCTGTTGTTGATATTGAGCTTTATTCCACTGTGGTCTGATAGAATACATGTGATTATTTTGATCCTTTTGTATTTGTTGAGGTGTTTTCTGTGTCCCAGTATGTGGTCGATTTTGGAGAATGTTCTGTGGAGTGCTGAGTAGAAAGTATATTCTCTGGTGTTTGGGTGGAATATTTGGTAGATGTTTGCGAGGTCCATTTGGTGTATTGTATTGTTCAGTTTAGATGTCTCTCTGTGGAGTCACTGTACGCTGACCCTCCTTAGGAAGCAGAAAAAAAATAGATGTCGCTCTGTTTATTCTTTGTCTGGTTGACCTGTCCAAAGGGCTCAATGGGGTTATTGAATTCCGCTATTACTAGCGTCCTGGGATTAATCTGTGCCTTGAGGTCCTTGTGCTTGTAAAGTTCAGTGCACCAACGTTTGGTGTGTATATATTCATGATTGTGAAACTTTCATGGTTAATTGTTCCTTTGATAAGGATATGATGCCCTCTTTGTCTCTCCTGATTAGTTTTACCTTGAGGACTATTTTGTCTGATATTAGAATTGCAACTCCTGCTTGCCTTTTGGTACCATTTACTTAGAATATTTGTTTCCATCCTTTCACCCTCAAGGACAGGCACCAACTTAAGGTACCTTAAGTTGGTGCCTGTCCTTGAGGGTGAAATGGGTTTCTTGTAGACTGCATATAGATGGGTTCTGTTTCCTAATCCATTCTCCTAGTCTATGTCTTTGATTGGTGAGTTTAGACCATTAATTAATATTTAAGTTTATTATTGAGAGATGTGTGTTGCTTCCTTTCACCTTATTTTCTGTTCGAATTCTTGGTCTAGGTTTGTATTTCTGCAGTTATATTTTTATTCATTTCTCTCTCTAACTGCTTGGGGATAGTTGCTCTGACCTTTGAATTGGTTCAAGTATTCTCTGAAGGGTTGGTTTTCTGGACATGTATTCTTTCATCTTGTTTATGTCATGAAACAGTTTTCTTTGACCTTTGAATTGGTTCAAGTATTCTCTGAAGGGTTGGTTTTCTGGACATGTATTCTTTCTTCTTGTTTACGTCATGAAACAGTTTTCTTTGACCTTTGAATTGGTTCAAGTATTCTCTGAAGGGTTGGTTTTCTGGACATGTATTCTTTCATCTTGTTTATGTCATGAAACATTTTTCTTTCTCCTTCAACTATAATTGACCTTTTGCTGGGTATAGTAATCTGGGTTGGCATCTATAATCATTTAGTACTGGGAATACTTTGGTTCAAGTTCTTCTGGCTTTCATAATTTGCACTGAAAAGTCAGCTGTAATTCTGATGGGTTTCCCTTTATATGTAACTTTCTGTTTTTCTCTTGCGACCTTCAGAATTTTGTCTTTGTTTTCAGCATCTAGCGTTTTTTTTTTTTTTTTATTTCCAATATGTGTGTGAATGTATTGTTCGAATTCCAAGTCTGTGTCCATGACGTGCAACGCTCTGGAGGTCAGGAAGGGGCATCGGACTCCTGGAACTGGAGTTCTCCTGGAATTGGAGTTTCAGATGGCTCTCGGCCGCCATGTGGGTGCTGGGGATCGAACCCGGGTCCTCTGCAAGAGTGGTCTGCGCTCTTAACCGCTAGGCCATCGCTCCAGCCCTCAGCATCTAGCGTTTTAACTATGGTATGGCGTGGGGAATTTCTTTTCTGATCTTCTCTATTTGGTGTTCTATGTGCTTCTTGTATTTGTATGAGTTTGTTGTTTTTCAGTTTGGAGAAATTTTCTCCTATTATTCTGTTGGAGATCTGATCAATACCATTGTCCTGGGATTCTTCTCCTTCCTCTATCCCTATGATTCAGAGGTTTGGTCTTTTCATAGTGTCCCACATTTCCTGATTGTTCCACCTGTGTTTTTTTTTTTTTTTTAATTTTCATAATTTTTCCTTGAGCCTTGTAGTTCTTCCACATTATCTTCCAGTGTTGATATTCTATTTTCTGCTTCATCCATCTGTTACTGAGGTTTTTTCCCATCCTTTCCTGCTGATTGGATGAGTGTTTGATTTCCTTTTTCATTTCACCCTGTGATTTCTTTAGTTATTTCCAGTTCCTTCTAGAGCTTGTCCTTCTCTCCTTGTAGATCCTTGATTCTTTTGTCAGTTTCTTGTTGTATTTCAGAATGGGATCTTTTCAGTGTTTCCACTTCCTTCTAGAGTTTGTCATTCTGTCCCTCTAGGTCTTTCTGGAGTTTGTTGTTCTCTCCTTTTAGTTCCTTGATTTGTTCTCTGTATCCCTTGATTTCTTTGAGTATGTCTATGATTGTTCTTTTAAGATCTGTGTCCTGGGTTACCTCCAGGGAGATCTCATCGTTGGAGTCTTCTATAGGAGTGATAGCATTTGGTGGGGATTTACTATTTGCTTTTCCCATGTTTTTGTTTTTTTCCTTGTACTTTGGGCATTTGTATTTGTTTTGTTGTAATTGGATGTGAAATTCAAGTATTTCTTTGCTGCGTTGAAGGTTTAATTTACTTGTTTTCTTCAGGTACCTTCATTGTTTTCTTCTTGCTTATGAAAGGCTGGCTGGCCTAAGTTTCAGGTTTTGTCTTTTGGTTGTGTATTGGAAGGTCTAACTACCACTTCTCTTTCTGGTCTGAAGCTTCTCCAGAGATCCGAACAGGTAACAAATCAGGCCATCTAGCTGCTGACTGTGCCTGCTCGCTCACCCCAGACACTTCCCGCTGGCCTGTTCCTTTAGGTTGGCTGTGGAGTGGCAGGTTTGCTGTCCCTTCTGATGCCTTGTGCTCCGGAGCCACTACTGCTGTTCCCATCGCTTCGTCGCTGGGACCTTCACCTGACCCTTGCAGCCTCCGTGTCACCCTTGGACAGGTCGCTGGGACCTTCACCCAGCCCTTGCGCAAAGCAGGGCTGGGGCCTCCTTCTCACCTCGGGTCACTGGGACCGTTCACTATCTTACCCCATTTCTCTGGGACCTTCACGGCCTGTCTCTCACCCTGGTAGGGTGGCTGGGACCTTCCCTAGTCCTTGCGGAATCAGGGGCAGGGCCTCCACAAATACATTTTTTTAATGATTCCTTAATCTCAGGATCCTGTGTCAGTGAAATCTCCTCTTTGCTATTAATATTGAAAAATCAGTGCTTAATAATGAAATCAAGTTCTGCCAGGAGACTAGTAAGTTCCACTATAGATTCTAGATCTGAGGCCAAAGAGTTAGAATCTTCTTTATTTTGATGACTGGTTATCCTGAAGTGAGACTATTGAAAATATGTCACCCTCTGCCTTCATGAGGAGAACTGGCCTCAAAACAAATCCCACTAGAGCCATTCTGCACTTGACAGGGATCTCAAAGGCCAATAGTATTGTTGTTTCAGTGGACATTCTGCTATCTCTGGCCTCTTGAAAGAAGTTACATGATTGTACCCTACTGTGCAGGAATCGTGTATCTACTTCCTTTTAATCTGAGAAAGATGTGTGAAATGGTCTGAAGTTAGAAAAATAAAAGTTGTTTTTAATAATGGCAACCAAATATCCTATATTTCAATTCATTAGTGGAAATTACCCAAATATGTTCAAATAAGAGTAATTCTATAAATTGTGTGTGTGTGTGTGTGTGTGTGTGTGCCAGAGGTCAACATCTGGTGTCTTCTTCAGTTGTTCTCCTCCTCTTCTTTGGAGACAGTGTCTTTTTTTTTTTTTTTTTTTTT
>VZQC01002907.1:833257-980309 GCA_009823505.1 Rhizomys pruinosus
GGGATCTTTCAGTGTTTCTACTTCTTCCGGAGCTTGCATTCTCTTCTATACTCTCGTCCTCATTCTCTTTCTTATTCTTATTGTTCTTTAATAATATATTAAAAAAAAAAATCAAGATATAGTAAAATAGAACTATCTGTATTCTTTTAAGTATGTTACCCAATTGTGTTTTCTGATGTCTTGTGATCCTGGGGCATCCCGAAGAGGGATCCCACTGCAGAGAGTCATCCATAGGGTTTGTAAAAGCTTGGTAGGGATATATCCCTGCACGCTTTCCAGTGTAGGTCTCTCCGGATCTTGGCGAAGGTCTCTACCTTTGGCCTGTATTCCATGTCGTCTTAAATGCCTCTTCACTGTGTTGAAGGCGTGCTTTTGCTTGCCTCTTCTTCAGATCTTCCTTCGTAATTTCAGTTGGTGGGGGGGGGGCTTCATGCCCGCACCCCTGTCACTGCCGCTGCGGTCATCATGAGATGGAGATCTCAAATCTCAAGAGTCACACAAGCGTGCCTTTAATACCGGCTGGGAGGATAACTCCGCCCCCACAGCCACTAGATCTAATCAAGCCAAAGATCACACCTTTAATCCCAGCTGGGGGGATAACTCCAACCTCACAGCCACAAAGGCCAATCAAACCAAAGACAGCAGGACCAAACGATCAGCAATCAGCTCGCCAAGGCACCCAGTTCCTACCTGTCTTCCCCTCTTCCTGCCGCTGGGCTCAGGAGATCTCTCTTCCTGTAATTTTTAACCATTAAGCTTTGCAATCCTGAATATTTACAGTAAGAATATCAGAAAATTCAAATGTGTAATTTCAAGACTAATTTGCACAATTTAGCTGACATTTTCCATTTGATAACTGTCCTAAAATTTGAAATCAGCTTGCATTTTGTTTTATACTTATCTAAGTTCCCTGTAAACAATATTGAAATATTTAATATCAAAAATATAAGTCAGCATTTCAGTAAACTATTATTAATGAAAGACAAAGTACTACCAACCATCTTTAAGACAAAGAAGAAAAAAAAGCAACATAGTTTTTTATAATTAGAGTATTAGTGCTAAAAGATGACCACTTAACGGAGTAATTTTTAGAAAATTATGAAAAGAAAACAGGAAGTGTTATATAGAATATGGAGATTTAATATGTGGGAAGTGAGTGTGGGGATTGCCCAGAATTTAAAAGTCCTTAAGTCAGCAGCACAGTCTTTTCTTAGTGCAGTGGATTTTCCTCACTCTGTGTTACAGGAGGATAGCACTCTTAATCTTTAGATTCTTACATCCATATCTTCCATTTTCTTACTGCTCATAAAATATAAAAAGTAGATTGGCAGCTTTAGACATTGTAACTTCCTCTATAACTTTCCCAGTTGGGGTCAGTAAATAGCTACTAAAACAGTTCTGAAACAGACCCAGCACCCAGGAAGTCTCCTGATGAGATAATGTGATCCAAACTGCCTCTGGAAATGTAATTGGTTTCCAATAATAATTTCTTTTTGTATGCACCTTGATTTGTCTTTAGTTACTATCTTTGGTTTTTTTTACTGTCTTTGGTTTCTTTTTAAAATGTTTGAGAAAGTAATAAAAACTTATTTTTGAAATTCAGGAATTGCCATGTTTCCAAATTTTAGGCTTGAGTGTAAAATTTATTGATTTTTTTTTAATTGTAGCCAAATGAAAAAATTAACTTCAGTAGAACTAAAATAAAACTTTTGCATGCTCCAAAATAGTGCCTCAGAGGTACGTGCCAGAAGTCTGTTGATAGTGTTTTCATGGTAGACATGTTTTTATACTTATGTCTAAACCATGATGTCTACTGCACTGTAAAGCTTGGACATCTATTGCAGATGGTGTATATTTTGTAATGAGTTCTTGGGGTGCTTGACCATCATTTTGTCACCTCCTACTGAGAGGTTTGAAAAACCCAGGTAGTGATGGTGGCAGTAATCATCCAAGATGCAGCTGTCGGTAAACCTTGAGAATGAGTGGTAGCTTCCTACTGTTTATTTTATTATTTTTTTTTAATGTATGGTTTATGCACTGTGGCTGCATCTTGCTGGATGGTTTTAAGGAAAGGTGTTTTCTTAGAGGAATGTACATGATACAGTTTATCCTACTCAGTAGATATTTCTTAGGTATGCTATATCCTAGGTGTGTTCATTTTTGGTACTGATCTCTTTCTCTTTATTGGATCAGAAATCAAGTGGCCTGGATGTTATTTCTCGTTTTGTGTCCTAGCTGTGACTGAGGAAATTCCACAGTTCTCTTAGCCTCATCATTTAATGGAAGGAATCATTACCTTCACAAGCATCCACTCACTGCTTCCAAGACCGTTTTCAAGGACTGTAGTAATTTGTAAAGGCACCCTTTAAATGCCGAGTCTTATTATTGTGGCCAAAAGAATCTCCTCTGTGGGATCAGTATGCAAGCATGTATGTACACATCCATATGATGCTTATAAGTTCTCTCTTGTCATTCTTGAGTTGCCAAACAACCTTTTATTTGTTTTCCTTTGGCTAAATGAATTTTTGATAGATAGGGTGATTGTCTATCATTTCATTTGCCACAATTTTATTTCTAACCATTGTTTTTCTGTTACTTTCTAATACATTTTTCTACAGAGAAAATGTGCTTCTAATTAATGAAATACCAACTTTGTTTCTAGGTAGCAGTTTTGATCACCATTGATTAAAATTTCTAGGTAGAATACCAATAAGGTTTTATTTTTATTCTTTGAAAACTTAAGGAAAAAGTAAAAATTATTTTCTCAGATCATTTCAGTTGGCCTTCAGAGAAGACTTAAAGCCCTACATTTTCTGATCTGTGTTGGTGATTTTATGCTAGTGAGGATTGCTATTTTTCCATGGTAAAATTCAGTTAGTATTTTTCCATCTGATATGTCCAAATCATTTCAACCAAGAAACTTCTTTCCAAAACTTAGATACTTCATATGGAAATATGGCAGGGGAGGACCATCCTTTGTAGCAAGTTCCTCTCCTCCGTAGGCATGCCGTGGCAGGTCTCTACCACCACATCCCAAAATAAAGAAGTGTATTTTTTAATTAAAAAATTGTAGTTGGAATACATTCATTGTTACTGCTACTAGAGAAAGAAAGTGTAATCTGTTATTTAGGCTATTTACAACCTCGTTCCTTCCAGAAGTACAGAAGAACCATAAAATTACTACTTTTTTAATTTTTTAGTCTGGTGCAACCAGTTTGTTGTTGGAACAGGCAGATTGTAGAAGATGCTTAATCAAAAACAAAAAAGCCAATCTCCTTAAACAATAATTTTGACATTCATTTTTACTTCTGTTGTTATGTTACCAAAACTTACTTGAAATGAATGGTCAGTGGTTAAACTCTTTCCGACTTCGGTGACAGGAGTCACAGCAGCAGGGTGGTATTTGCTTTGAAAATGTGTGCCTGGTTTTATTGACCTCTGCTTTTCAGGCTCCACTTAGGAGTAAGGAGTGATTATTACAGATTAATCTACCTAAGCTCTCTGACTTGCATTTTAAAAGGAAAGAAAAATGAGATGACTTGAAAAAGAAACATTTTCTTCATACTGACATGTTTTCAATCTCCTTTTAAATTTATCTTGAGTTGGAGTTTTATTGCCAAAGCATAATATTACTGGAAACTTGAAAGCCGTGCCAGTGAAGAATGTGGCTGATCAGTGTGTGTTTTCGTCCTCGGCCAGCCATTGTACAGCTGTGCAGATGTTTGTAACTCATGGGCTGTTAAGAGAGAAGTGTCCTGCATTTTTAAGTGTGCATTGAGAATGTGAGCCATATTTTAGAGATGGCAAAATGTTTTGTAAATTGTATACCCAAGGAACATATTCATTATTTTAAATATCACTGTTTTTTGGGGGTTTTTTTTGTCCCAATTTTGGCGGTATTGGCTTAATGGAAAAATACTAAATTATTAAAAAAAAAAAACCAACAAGAAACCTACTGAAACTCAAAGTTACATTGTGAACATATGGTTTCTTCAATAATAGAAGATACAATATATCTGACAATTCTGAAGTTCAGCATAATGCTGAACTGTTTTCCATTACCATAAGCATATGTCAAAGCTCCATTGGAATTTCTTGAATAGAAATTTCAGGGAACAGAATATAAAATATGATAAATGTTCTTTTTTTTCTCTTTTTGGTCTTTTTGAGACAGGGTCTCCCTTTAGTCTCAGCTGGCCTGGAGCTTTGAACTCAAAGAGATCCGGATGCCTGCCTCTGCCTCCCGTGTGCTGGAATTACAGGCATGCGCCACCACGCCTGGCGATAAATGTTCTTATGTAAGCAACATGTGCATTATGGGGAGTATAAATAAGGAAAGTTTTCATTTTTATGGCACTGGATTTATTTTGAGGTTATAATCTATTAGGACGAGTGATTCTCTTCAAATAAACTAGTAAAGGTAATTTCACTTATCTCTCTTCCTGGGTTTTTTCAGACATTGTCCATGAAGTAAGATAGTAGTTATGGATGCTCTGCTACACTCATCCCTCTGATACACTGCACTCTCTCACCTTAACCCTCTGTATTAGTCAGTTTTCTGTTGCTGTGATAAAACACCAGACCAAGGAACTTATAAAAGGAAGAGTTTATTTGAGCTTACGATTGGCGGTTCCAGGGAATTAGTCCATTGTGGCGGGAGGCGTGGTGGCCGGATCCGGAGCAGCAAACAGAGGGTCACATCTCGCAAAGAGCACAGGAAGCAGAGAGGAGCAACTGTAGAGCACGAGGCTTGTTAAGCTCACTAAGCCCGCCCCCAGTGACACACTTCCCCCAGCATGGCCACACCTTCTAAGACCTCCAGAAACAGCACCACCAACTGGAGACAAATGTCTGAATACCTAGAGCCTATGGGGGACACTCATTCAAACCACCACATTCCACTCCCTGGCCCCCATAGGCTCCTGACCATATAAAATGCAAAACGCATTTAGTCCAACCTTAAAAGTCCCCATAGTCTTTACCAGTTTCAATGTCATTCAAAAGTCCACAGTCCAAAGTCTCTTCTGAGACTCAGGCCAATCTCTTAACTGTAAGCTCCTGTAAAATCAAAAGGCAAATTACATACTCCCAATGTACAGTGGAACCGAATACACATTCCCATTCCAAAAGGGAGGAATAGAGGCATAGTGAGGAAATACTGGACCAAAACAAGACCGAAAACCAGCAGGGCAAACGCCAAGTCCTGTAGCTCCACATGCGACTTCTGGGACTTGACTTCCAAAGGGCTTACACGGCTCAGCTCTTCCAGCTTTGCTTGCAACATACATCTCTTTCTTAGGCTGGTACCACTCCCCGTATGCAGCTCTCCTTGGCAAATATCTCACAGGTCTGGCATCTCGAAAGTCTTCTTGGGGTCTCCGCTGCCAACCAGGCTTCATACTCACAGCTTCACGCAGTGGCCTATCACGGCCTTCTTTATTCAGGGACACCCCTGCTGTACTCTTCCTGGCCTCTTTGGCTCTCTGAAACCGTGGAGGAAGAGCTGATGACCCCTTCACTCTTGCAAACTTCATGTCTCTAAAGCCAGCACCACGTGAATGAAATTGCCGAATCTGGCTGCAAGTTCGGGCCAGACCCTGGCCCATTTCAACCACATTTGCAACTTTTCTCTGCCCTGGACTTGCTGGAGGATTAGCTGGGTGTGGTCTTGCCCTGAAGGTACTGATTCTTTTGTTTACTTGTAAATCTCGAGGCCCTTCCTTAATCACTTCAATCTCCTTATCAAAAGGAAACTCTCCTTCACAAGCCTTGGCCCCACCTTTAATCTTCCTAGTGCAGTTTTCAGATCCAACCTCTCCTTTACATGCCTTGGCCCCACCTTTAATCTTCCTAGTGCAGTTATCAGATCCAAACTGTACATTTTGCATTTCTTTCTGCCCCATCTGCTCTTTTTCACTGTAGATCTGTATAATATTCACCATTAAAAGCCACGCCACCATTTCTACATTAGGCTGTCTTGAAATATCCTCCGCCAAAGACATCAGTCCACCGCTTTTCAACTTAGCATCAGGCAAGCATCTGGGCTGTGGGCAAACTGCTGCCAGACTCTTTATCAAAATATCCCAGTTGCTGCCTAAGACTTTATTTTCCCCTGGAACCACATCTTTTGCAGCCATGCTTTCTTCCAGGCCTCCACTAGAATGGCCCTTTAAGCTCTGCTTACAATAGTCAACAGCCTTTCCAGCCCAAAGTTCCAAAGTCTTCCACACTTCTCCAAACATACACATGGTCAGGTTCTTCACAGCCAACAGCCCACTCTCTGGTACCAATAACTGTATTAGTCAGTTTTCTGTTGCTGTGATAAAACACCAGACCAAGGAACTTATAAAAGGAAGAGTTTATTTGAGCTTACGATTGGCGGTTCCAGGGAATTAGTCCATTGTGGCGGGAGGCGTGGTGGCTGGATCTGGAGCAGCAAACCGAGGGTCACATCTCGCAAAGAGCACAGGAAGCAAAGAGGAAGCAACTGTAGACCACCAGGCTTGTTAAACTCACTAAGCCTGCCCCTAGCAACGCACTTCCTCTAGCATGGCCACACACTCCAAAACCTCCAAAAACAGCGCCACCAACTGGAGGCAAATGTCTGAATACCTAGAGCCTATGGGGGACACTCATCCAAACCACCATGCCCTCCATCTCAGATCCTTCTATACCCACCTTCTAAGTAATCACAATTCACAGGGACATCTGCATATGTTCTCAGTTTCCCCAGATGCTCATTGAGCATCTTCCCTGGGCCAGGTCTGGGCACATACAATCTCAACTTTGTTCAGGAGCCCCTTTTTACCTTCTTTACCCAAATGTAATCTCTGTCCTCTGGTTGCTCCCAGCAAACTTTTCTGGTGATACTGTGTTTGTTCTCTTATCCTCAGCAGTTAGGTGTAGGAGTTGTTCCCATTGACCTTCATGCTTGGAAGACCCGGCTCATGGCATTCAGCTATAGCATTGAAGACTTTCATTGAAGACTTAGTGAAAAACATCCATGTTGGTAACCTAGCATGAAACTTTGTCTTCTTGGCCATTGGCTTTTGCTTCCAGTGTCTTTCTTCATTCTATCTCAAGCAGCCTAGACCTTGTTTTAATATATTCTACCTTCATCTTCACTCAGTAAAATGTCTTACTGTGGCCAGGCATTGTGGCTTTAATTTCAGTACTTGGGAAGCAGAGGCAGTCGAATACATAGTGAGATCTAGGCTGGTTGGGGCTACAGGGATACCCTGTCCCAAAAAGCAAAGACAAAAAAAAAAAGTCTTACTGTAATCCCATTAGCTTTTTTGCCACATTTTCCTGCTGCACTATCTTCTATTTCTTTCTGATGTGTAGCTTGGTGTCTTTTTTATTTTTTTCTTCATCTTAATCCCTTAGTTCTGTCATTTTTAGTCTATTCTGCTGAGATTCCTTGCCGTTTTAGTGATTCTTCTTACTTTCTAAATCTCCTTATTCCTCTAATCAGATCTGTTTTTACCCTCCTGTTACTTTTGTGATAAAAGCCCAAATCTCTTCCCTGTCCCCGCTTCCCTCTCACGGAGCTGGTCTTTGTTCTCAGAGCTCACTAGTTACCCCAGCTGGCTTGGACCTTGATATGTAGACCATCCCAGGATGGCCTCTCATCTCCCAGTGATCTATCTGCCTCTTCTTCCTGAATGCCGGGACTTAATGAGTATAAACCACCATGCCCAACCATTGTGAGATTTTTAATAAGACAGTGTATGTGAAATATTTGGAACAGAGCCCTTTCAGAGCAATCACATAATATAAATATTGTTGTGGTAGCTGTTTGTTAGTATCCATAAAATACTGGCCTACTAATCAAAGAAGTACCATGCATTGGCAAAAAGAAATGGTGGAAAATAATTTGTAATGTAAATACTGGCATAAAACTCTAAAGGAAATATAAATTCAAATTCTTATTAATAGTAATCATGAGAAACCTAAAAGAGTTTGTTTAGAGAGGCTTATGGGGGATGTATTCTCACTAATATTTCAGAAACATTTCTCAGCCTAAGAACTTAATAACTTCTGTGTCTCCTCCCTGTTCCCTTAATTATATAACAGGTTTGGGTTTTTATATTTTGTTTGTTTGTTTTCTTTTGAGACAGGGTCTCACTATGTAGCCCCTATCTGGCTGGCCTAAACTTGCCTGGTAGGCCAGGCTCACTTCAAATTCACAGATTTACATACCTTGTTTCCTGAGTCCTGAAATTAAAGGTTTGTGCTACCATGCCTGGCCTCAGGGTGAGTCTTAATCTAGACTTTTTTTCAAGAAAACTTGAACTTTTCAGTCTTGTTTGGAAGGTGACTGATTAGCCTCTAGATAATCTTGAGGGGTTTTTGGTCTGGTTGGTTGGTTGGTTGGTCAGTGGATTTGGGCTTTTTAATTCTTAATTTTATGTGTATGCATGTTTTGCTTGCATGCATGTAAGTCCTTCACGTATGTGCAGAGGCCAGAAGAGTGCATTGGATCCCCTGGAGCTGGAGTTACAGACAGCTGATAACTGCTATGTGTGTGCTTGGAACTTGGATCCCCTGGTAGAACAGCGAATGCTCTTAGGTGCTGAGCCATCGCTCCAGGCCACTCTTTGGTTGTTTTGTTGTTGTTTTTCTGTTCCCTTTTTCTTCTAGTTGTTTTCTTCTTTTGAAAAGCAGTTTCTGGGCTGGAGAGATGGCCTAGCGGTTAAGAGCGCTGACCGCTCTTGCAGAGAACCCGGGTTCGATCCCCAGCACCCACATGGCGGCTGAGAACCGTCTGAATACTCCAATTCCAGGAGAACTCCAGTTCCAGGGGAATCCGACGCCCACTTCTGACCTCCGCGGCATTGCACGACACGGGTGCACAAACTTGCATGCAGACAGTACATTCATACACATACAGAAATAAATAAAATTAATAAAAAAAAATTAAAAAAAAAAAAAAGAAAAGCAGTTTCTTATTTTTTCAAGAAACTATAAGATATTCTATAAGCAACATGAAAACTGCCAAAAGTCCTTTGCTGTGTTGTGGAGCAGAGAGAAGGTGGTGGTGGGAAACCTGAAGGTACAGGTTTTGCCAGTACCTAAAGGACCTCCCGTTCCTTTGCTTTCTTAAGGAGAATAGGTCTGTGGTGGAGTTATATTTGCTCCCTTTTTGTTTTGCATAAAAGTTTATTAGCCTGTGATTTAGGCAAGCCATCTGGTCCTGCTAGCACCGTACACTGTCAGGCCCTGAGATTTCTCCTTAATGCTAATGCAGGCAGTTAGGTTACATGCTTGAATCCCAACTCTGGCAGGGTTTGTTTTTTGCATGTTTGTGTCTTAAAACTTTTGCTCTTAAAAATTGTACTATGACCTGAAGCACATTTAAAATGACGGAGAATTTATTTACTATAATATTTACCTCTTCTCAGTGAAGATGGCTTAGCACTGTCCAACAACTGCTGCATCATGGGCATAGGGAGCCAGGTTTGCTAACTGAATATGTTCTCTTAGGTTGCAGAAAAGAAACAGAAAACAATATAATTCAAATTTACATCGAAATTGTTCCCCTAACTTGGAGCCAGAGAGCAAATCAAGCCATTAGCTGGAAAACCTGGTTTATGGGTACCATTCTTGCTTTGTAGCCAAGATGAGTGAAAACTTATTTGGATGCAGAAATACCTTATAAATGTAGCATTCAAATGGATGAGGAATTAAACCATCCTTAAGAAAACTATACTTTATTAACTAACATGAAACTCTGGAACTGACAGTTTTGAACTCAAGGTAGGACATCTTATTAAACATGGCAGACTAGATGCCAGGAAGACAACATCCACAGAAACAGTTGAAGATAGTTTTCACATTTGTACAGGGGTATAAATAGGCAAAGAATTCAGGATATACTTTATCAAGTACTATAAACTATTGGACTTAAAACATTGAGCTTTATTTTTTGACAGTACAAAAGGAAAGATTCAAGGCAGCCCAAGGTGTAGAGGCTACTAGCCAACTAACTCTTCCAACCCTCTTTTTCAAAAAGCAATCCACAAAGGTCAGACTGTGTTTCTTTGAAAGCACTGGAAAAATTTCCTGGCCTCTGGTGACCTTAGATGACACTCGTAATGATTGCAGATTCATAGCTACTAGTCCTGAAGGGGTTAAAACGATACCAGGTATCTTTGCCAATAATTTAAACATTTAGACTAACTAACCCATGCCAAGCAAAACAGGACTTGGCAAAGCCTGCTCAATAAGAAAAAGGAAAAAAATAAAAATAAAGGCTTTTCCCACAAATTTCAAGTTCCGAGATTTATATTGGTGCCTTGGAAAGCTAACCAGGAGCATGGCTTATTTGAGAACACAACTGAGGCTCAGCAACTACTTTGAAGATTGTTCTTTTGGCAGTGGCTGGAATATAACTCATCTCAAGAGATTACCAGCCTCAGCCTGTGTCACATAAGCTAACAATCCATTGTTTAAGGCAGGTCACATAGCCTGGCCAAAGTCAGGGTCCTCTGTATGCCAGGAGAACCACTAATTCATTCTACCAGTAAAGCCAAGTAGGAAATAGCATAGGTATTTTAGGTAAAGAAAAGATTTATTAAACAGGTTCCAGTCACACATCTTAGAATCAATACTCAATAAATTATGTTTATATACGCCATCGAAAGGTTCTATAACAAAAGTAAAAAGTGAGCTCTAAAATGGGAGAATCGTTTCTTTATTGATGTGTAATTCAACAAGAATAACAGAAACAACCTGGTGACAGTATCCTGTAATTGGAGATAAATTAGACTTGGAATTTCAAGAAGGAAACAACATAGCTGGTCCCTAAAAATATATATGTTTAACTTCACAGATTATTAAGATAGCAGAAGGTGGGCCAGCGAGATGGCTCAACTGTTGAAAACACTTGCTCCAAGCCTGAGGTCCTGAGGCTGCTTTCCAGGACCCACATGGTACAAGGAGAGAACTGTAAAAGGTTGTCCTCTGACCTCCCATGTGCACTGTGGCATGTGTCTCCTCCCCTTAAATAATTTTTTAGAACGACAGTGAAAGAAGTTGCTAAAAGTTTGAGAAACATAAGGAAGACATACTGTTGTCATCTGAATTCACTAGTCAGCATTTCTCCTAACATTGTGTACTTTTCTGTCTGTTGTAATATGAACTGCAGCGTATTACCTACAAAGTAATGCTGTCCAAAAGCCCCCCCCCCCAAAAAAAAAAATCCGTGTAAATTTTTAGGTCTTTCATTTTACAGGAAACTTGAAGATGGGAGGAACATATTAAAATGTCACTGTAATATAAGGAGACCGCCAACCTAATCCAGAAAGTGTTGCAGATCGTACAGGACAAATGATGACCTTTCATCAGGAAATTAATGGCATGTGAAATTAAAACTACATTAGATGGAGACGTTTGTTGAAGTTCTGTTTATTCAAAAGAATATTCTTTCCTCTGCGAATCACCTTAGCAGTACTTGTGTAAAATCAATTGACCATAAAAGTCCCTGTTCATTTGGGGACTGTCAGTTCTTTTCCCTTGATCTGCATGTCCGTTGTGTCAAGACCAACCTGCATCTTTATAAGTGTCTTGAAGTCAAGAAGCATTGAGTCTTTCACAGTTTTTGTCTCCTCTGATAATTTTGTCTTTTCTGAGTCTCTTTTATTTTTGTATGAATTTGAGGATCAGCTTCTCACTTTCTGCAAAAAATTAAAGATACAATGTTTCTGTAAAAGATTTTCTTGACCTTATAGGTTGATTTGTAGTTTTGCCATCTGAACAAAATTCTTTTGTTTCATGAATTTGAATGTCTACTCATTTATTTAACTCATTTTTAATTTCTTTCAAGAATGTTTTATAGAGCCAGATGTGGTGGTGCACACTTTCAATCCCAGCACTGGGGAAGCAGAAACAGGTGGATCTTGATGAGTTCAAGGCCAGCCTGATCTATATACTGAGTTCCATGCCAGCAAGGGCTATATCTCAAAACAAAAAATGTTTTATAACTTTTAGTATATATGCCTTGCATTTCTTTTGTGAAATTTATACATATACATTTCATTATTTTTAAAGATATTTTAAATAGAATTGTTTTTCATTTTAATTTTTATTACTGTGTATGGTCATATAATTCATATTTAAAAGGAATCTTGAGTCTAGCAGCCTCACTATGTTTATTGATTATAACTGACCTTTAGTGAATTACTTGGGTTTTTCTCTGTATATGCATGCCCTTTTAAATGAATTTTCAAAACATTATTGTTATTATTTTAATTATGTGTGATATGTGGTGGGCAGGTGCAGTTGTAGAGGTCAGAGGGCAGCTTTGTGGGGTCTCTCCTACTTTTACATGGGCTAAAGGATCCACTCAGATCATCAGGCTTGTGTTACAAGCACCGGTACTTGCTGAGCCATCTCACCAGCCTCTGTATGGATGTTTAAATTTTTTTTTTCTTTTTTTAGGATTTGACACATAAGTATTAGGTTTCCATCATTTTACTCCTTCAAGTCCCCACCATCTCCTTCCATGCCCCCTCAATTTCTTGTCCTCTTCTTTGATAATTATTGTTACATCTACGTACATACATTTATAAATACACACATGTAATGCTCTGAGTCCATTTATTTGTGCTCAATTGTATGTGTTTAGGGGTGACTACTTGGGATTATGTAACCTACAAAGAAGTTAGTTTCTCCTGAAAACCGATTCTTCCTCCCTCAGTATCTATTTATATCCTGTAACTATTCTTCTATAGCTGGGACCCTGTGAAATTTCCCCTGTCCATATTGGCTATCATTGGTTTTGTCATTATGAAGGTCTTACTGGCCCAATATTTCAACAGGCATCTCCCAATAATCTCCAAGTGCTTAATAATTTCATGAAAAAATGCTGGCTATCAGAGATCATTAAGGGAATTCATTACCACTATGAAACAGAAATGCACATTTTTTAGAAAGGTCAAAATTCAAACAACCAATCATGTCAAGTGTTTGGAAGGATTTGAAAATTACGATGACCTTGTGTGTTCATTAAATGCTGCCACACTGACACAGTGCTTGCTAGTTTCTTACTGATATCTACGAAACCCACAACTTCAAGTCATAAAATTTGTAAGAAATTCAAAACATCTACCACATGATTGAAGACTACATGCATGTTCTTTATAAAGTATCTTTATGTACTTTGTATTATGTTATAAATTATAAGCAACAGGGGCTGGAGAGATGGCCTAGCGGTTAAGAGCGCCGACCGCTCTTACAGAGGACCCGGGTTCGATCCCCAGCACCCACATGGCGGCCGAGAGCCGTCTGAAACTCCAATTCCAGGAGAACTCCAGTTCCAGGGGAATCCGAGACCCTCTTCTGACCTCCGCGGCATTGCACGACACAGGTGCACAGACTTGCATGCAGACCGTACATTCATACACATACCGAAATAAAAAAAAAAAATTATAAGCAACAAAAATTTCTAATTAGGGCTTTGCATTTATTATTTCATTTGCTGTGATAAAATTTTAAATCTTAATTTCAATTGGACATCTATTCATACTTTACCTGCAAATTAGACTTTGCATCTTAGAAGTCTCCTCTTTTAAAAAATTATTGAATTCTGTGAATATCATATAATATATCTTGATACTATTAAACACTCTCACCTATCTTTACCCACCCTCTACACACATACTTATTTCCCCACAGGATGAAGGGCAAAACAGAGCCTAGGCCCAAGGCAGAAAGGGGGTAGTGAGGGAAGGAGCTTGTCCAGGAGCAGGGTAAACAAGACCCAGTGGGTGGGAACTGATTTAAAAGGCTACTGTCTCAGGAGGATGAGAGGAGGGAGCCTAGTTCCAAGGTTCCAAGGTGAGGATGGGACAGAATGAAATGCGACTAACTAGACTAGCTCCTCTTTTAACCTGTGTTAGGTACTTCTGAAAGTGAGCACACAATCCCTATAGCTATCTATGCTGTGTATATTTTGCACAACACTTCAAATGTCATTGACCTTTAAATAACTCAGTAATAGGACAGACAGCATGTCGGTTTTTTTTTTTTTTCCCCGATGTATACCCACGATGTATACCCTCTCTAAGGCTCAGGAAACCTCATGGAAGAGGGGAGAGAAAGATTATAAGAGCCAGAGGATGTTTTAATTTTTTTAATATGACCTTTGATTTCTGTCTCTCATATCTACTACAGTGTTAAAGAAGAAATGGGGGCCTGGAGAGATGGTTCAATGGCACTGGCTGCTCTTGCAGAAGACCTTGATTCAACTCCCAGCACCCTCATGTTGGCTAACAGCCATCAATAACTCCAGTTCTAGTGTACCCCCAACACCCTCTTCTGACTTCAGTGGGCATTATATGACACAGGTGAACTTACACATATGTGGGCAATATACCCATGTGCATAAAACAAAATTATAAAATAAATAAAATTTCTTTTCAAAAGAAAGAAATAGTAAGAGCAAACATCCTAGTCTTAGAGGGAAATCATTCATTACAGATGCCTTTATTACTTGAGGAAGTTCTAGTATTGGATTTTAAGCTAATTGTATTCTGAAAGAGTGTTAGAAATTACCAAATGTTTTTTCCTATCATATTGAGATGGTTGTGGTTTTTGTACTGGATTCCATTAATATGCTATATTACATTGATTGATTTTTATATGTTAAGGCCACATTATACTCTTTAGATATAAAAAAAATCTTTTGCATGTTTTTATCTTCATATTTGGTTTGCTGTTTAAGTTCTCCTCTCAGTAATTTTAGTCTCTCCCCCCACCCCACTCTCTCTAAGCTGCTTTTGATTTCAGGTTTTTGATGTTCTTTCGTATTAGTCCTTATTTCCTTGCTTTCTAGCACCAAAGATCATTCATACATTTCTCACCCCAAATCTCTTATCCCCTCCCACCCCCTTGTGCTGTTCACATAGAGTGGTAACTGCAGTCTACCTGCTTCACAGGACTGTCATTTCTTCTAGCTCACGGGCTGTGATACATTGAGCTATTTTGTTCTTTGTTCTAGAACATAAACACATGATAGGCCTGTCTGAAAAAAACAAAACAAAACATGAAATTGGGGCTGGAGAGATGGCTCAACAATTAGCAGCACTGACTGCTCTTGCAGGTTCAATCCCCAGTATGCACATGGTAGTTAACAACCATCTATAACTCCTGTTCCAGAGGATCCAACACCTTTTTCTCACTTCCACTGGCACTGCACAACACAGGTGCACTTACATACATGCAGGCAATGTACTCATACAAATAAAATAAAACTAATAAAATATTTACACATAAAATAAAATAATAAAATGTTAAAAAAATAACATGAAAAAGAATGTTGGATGAAATCAGAAAGTCAGATGATTCAAATATATTAGTTTATAAACTGGTAAATTAAGCAGTGATTTATTTGAAATATATTCATTAATTTTGAAAAATGTGGTAGACAGGCTGGCAAGATGGCTAAGTACAGTCCCTGAAAACGTTATGGTGAAAGGAGAGAACCACTTCTCACAAGTTGTCCTCTGACTTCTGTGTGTGTGTGCGCGCATGAATGTCAGATGAACCTTTTTAATGTGGGGACAGGGTGGTACATTTCTGTAATCCTAGCACATGGCTGGCAGAGGCAGGAAAATCAGGAGTTCAAGGCCAGCCTTAGCTACATAGTGATTTTGAGATAACTGTGAACTGCCCCAGAAATAAAGGAGTGTTGCGGGAAAGAAGTCATATAAACTAAAATTGCTGATTATTTTTCACAGGGATCTTATGGGATATAGGTAAGTAATAATACCTAGAATGTTCTCGGTTGTTAAGTATGATAATCTCCCCTCACATGTGAGGGATACATTGTAAACTTGTCTCCAGTAGATGCTTGAAACTGGGAATAGTGCGGAATGTGTATGGTAAAGTTTAACATATAAATTAGTCACAGTAGGGGCTGGAGAGATGGCCTAGCGGTTAAGAGCACCGACCGCTCTTGCAGAGGACCCGGGTTCGATCCCCAGCACCCACATGGCGGCCGAGAACCGTCTGAAACTCCAATTCCAGGAGAACTCCAGTTCCAGGGGACTCCGAGACCCTCTTCTGACCTCCGCGGCATTGCACGACATGGGTGCACAAACTTGCATGCAGACAGTACATTCATACACATACAGAAATAAATAAAATTAATTAAAAAAAATTAGTCACAGTAAAAGAGTAACAATAACTATTAATAAAATAGACTCAAGAGAACAGACTATGGGCCGGGCGTGGTGGCGCACGCCTTTAATCCTAGCACTTGGGAGGCAGAGGGAGGCAGATCTTTGTGAGTTCAAGGCTAGCCTGGTCTACAGAGTGAGTTCCAGGACAGCTGGGGCTACAGGGAGACCATGTCTCGGAAAAAAAAAAAAAAAAAAAAAAAAAAAAAAAAAAAAAAAAAAAAAAAAAGAACAGACTATTAGAAGGAAGGCACCATCTCAACACACCCTTTCATTAAAGGAAGCACTTTACACGTTCTCTTTGGGGTATCCAAAATGTGAGCTTCTTTTGTGCTATGGTGTCATTATTAACTAAAGTAAGCATTACTTGAGCACAGCATTGTAAGACCAAATAAGTGGACCTGATAGCTGAGGTGCCTACTGAGTGAATAGAAGGCAGATAGCATATATGGAATGGATACAGTCAACAAAATAGTCGTTGCTACCCAGGCAGGATAGAGAATGATACAAGATTTCATTACATCCTGGACTATTGCACAACTTAAAGTTGTAAATTATTTATGCAATTTTCTTTTTAATAGTGTCAGATGACAAGTAACTGAACCTAGAGAAAGCACAACCATGGATAAAGGATAGATGTCTGCTTTGGTTTTAATTCTGGAACATACATTCAGGTTTCACTTTTTTAATTTTTAAAAATTATATGTGTATGAGTAGTTTGAATGTCTGTGAGTGGACCCATGTCATGCACTGCCTGCTGAAGACAAGAAGATGTCAAATCCCTTGGAACTGGAGTTAAGAACGTGTATAGCTACCATGTATGTGCAGAAGCAGCCAGTGATTTTAACCACTGAGCTGTTTCTCCAGGCCCAGGCTTTTTATAGACATAAAATATTGCACATTGCTCATTTCTGAACATTTAAATGTGGTTCTATATAATGAGCTATTATGAAATTATTTTTCCTACTCTTTGTAAGTATTCTTTAAATGCTTTTTATCTTTTTTCCAAAGTAGATGGGGAGGTTTTTTTAAACCATGACTTTAATTTTTCATGTTGTATATAGTACCCAGTTAGATTAAATACACTCATAAAAAGTAAATTTTTACCATTATAGTGAATATAAGAATCATTGTAAGTGTATTATAAATCTAATCATGAAGTAGACTTTATAAAGATAAAAATACTTTTATGACTTTGAGGAAGACAAAATTGTATTCAGTCTACTAAATGCTTTGAACATTGAAGAATTATTTTTTGTTTTGTTTTTTTAACAATGTTTATTTTTAATTAATTAATTAATTAATTAATGGTCTTTTTGAGACAAGGTCTCTCTGTAGCCCCAGCTCACCTGGAACTCACTGTGTAGACCAGGCTGACCTTGAACTCACAGAGATATGCCTGCCTCCTGAGGGCTGGGATTAAAGGTGTGTGCCACCACACCCAGAAACAATGTTTTGGTTTTTTTTTAAAGGGATTCACAATATAAGAGCACAGTTGTTTTCAGATCACATTAACATTGCTCAGTTTGCCATATAATTAGATAATTGGTGCTAGCATCCACAGATGAGGGATACCATTTGTTGTTTGTTTTTCTGGGACTGTGTTACTTCACTTAGCATGATATCTTCTAGCTCCATCCATTTACCTGCAAAGTTCATGACTTCATCTTTCTTTCTTTTTTTTTTTTTTTTTGGTCTTTTTGAGAAGGTCTCCTGTAGCCCCAGCGTCCTGGAACTCACCCTCATAGACCAGCTGGCCTTGAACTCCAAAGATCCCCCTGCCTCTGTCCTCCATCTGGGATTAAAGGCTTGTGCGCACCACGCTTGCTGATGTCATGTTTCTTTACTGCTCCATAGAACTTCCATTGTGTAGAATGTACCACATTTTCTCCTATCCACTCTCATTGACGGGGCACTTGGGTTGGTCAGCTCTCCAGCGCTTGGCTATTGTGAAGAGAGCTGCAATAACACGGCTAGCACATATCTTGTGGTAAGATGAGTCTTATGGGTATAGACCCAAGAGTGGTATGGATGTGCCAGGTGGCAAGTTTGCAAGTTCATTCCAAGTCCTTCCAAGGGTTCTCCACACTGCCTTCCATTGGCTGTAACCCGTTTTATATTCCCACCAGCAGTGGATGAATGTTCCCCTTTCCCCACAACCTCTCCAGCACTTGGTATCATTTGTTTTCTTGATCCTAGCCAGTCTTATTGGAGTGAGGTGATATCTTAAAGTGGTTTTAATTTGTATTTCCTTAATTATTAGCAACGTTGAACACTTTTTAAGATGTTTCTTAGCCATCTCTAATTCCTCACTTGTGAGGTCTCTGTTCAGCTCTTTGTCTTTTGAGTGGGTCATTTGTTTTCTTTCTTCCTCGTTTTTTTGAGTAGTTTATATATTCTGGAAATCAATGCTTTGTCAGTTGTATCTGTAGTGAAGGTTTCCTCCCACTCTGTGGGTTTTCTCTTCACTTCCTTGATTGTTTCTTTTGATGTGCAGAAGCTTTTGAGTTTAATGAGGTCCCATTTGTCAATGGTCTACCTTAATTCTTGCGCAGCTGCTGTCTGATTTAGGAAATCTTTTCCTATGCCTATGTCTTGTAGGCTGCTGCCGACTTTTTTTTCTATTTTCTTCAGAGTTTTGGGTTTCATGTTGAGGTCTTTGATCGATCTGGAGTTGACTTTTGTACAGGGCGAGAGGTAGGGGTTTAATTTCATTCTTCTCCAAGTGGTGATCCAGTTTTGTCAACACCACCTGCTGAAGATGCTGTCTTTTCTTGTCTAATATGAGATGGCTGAAATTGTATGTGCTCAAGTTTGGATCTTCAGTTTTTTTCCATTGGTCAACAGGTCTGTTTTTGTGCCAGTACCAGGCTGTTTTTTGTTTTGTTTTGTTTTGTTTTGTTTTTTTGGTCTTTTCGAGACAGGGTCTCCCTGTAGCCCCAGCTGTCCTGGAACTCACATTGTAGACCAGGCTGGCCTTGAACTCACAAAGATCTGCCTGCCTCTGCCTCCCAAGTGCTAGGATTAAAGGCGTGCGCCCCCATGCCCAGCCAGGCTGTTTTTATGACTATAGCCCTGTAGTATAGTTTGAAGTCTGGTATAGAGATTCCCTCCTGTATTGCTCTTTTCACTCAGGGTTGTTTTGGCTATTCATTGTCTTTTGTTTTTCCAAATGAAATTAAGGACTTTTTTTTCCAAGCCTGTGAAGAAACTCTTGGGGATTTTAATTGGGATTGCATTCAATCTATACAAGAGTTTGGGTAGAATGGACATTTTTACTATATTAATTTTCCCAATCCATGAGCATGGGAGGTTTTTCCATCTTCTGATGTCTTCTTCAATTCCTTTCTTCAAGGTTTTAACATTTTTGTTGTAGAGATCCTTGGTGTCTTTGGTTAGGTTTGTTCCCAGGTTTTTTATTGTTTTTGAGGCTATTGTGAGTGGAAAGGTCTCCTTGTATTCCTTCTTCAGTTGCTTGTTGTTGGTGTAAAGAAAGGCTACTGATTTTTCTAGGTTAATTTTGTATCCTGCCACTTTGCCGAAACTCTTAATCTTTTCTAGGAGTTTTCTGGTGGAGTTTTTAGCATCCCTTAAGTAAACAATCATGTCATCAGCAAAAAGGGATAGCTTGACTTCCTCTTTTCCAATTAGTACTCCTTTAATTTCCTTTTCTTGCCTTATTGTTGTAGCAAGGGTTTCAAGCACTATATTGAAGAGGAGTGGTAACGGGGCAGTCTTGCCGAGTTCCTACTTTTAAAGGGAATGCTTCTGTCTTTTCTCAATTTAGGATGATATTGGCTGTGGGTTAACGTTGAAGAATTATTAAGAAAAAGTTGATTAAGCTGCATTCAAGTTATTCTCTATCAAATCATAATAAAATATTTCTTAGTGTTTTTACAAATAAAATGTGCACTTATGAGAATTGCAGAACTAGTATTATACCCATCAGCAGGAATCTCAGTGAAAAGCTTATAAAATTATATGCTATACAATTCCATTTGTGTAAAGTTAAAACTGGCAAAATAGTCAAGTGTAGAAAAACAGAATAATAAAATACCTTTTTTGGGGCAGGGAACATAAAGATATTTCTGGGGTGATGACAGTTATTTGTTGCATGCTAACTAGATATGCTCACTTGTAGCAGGTTTCTCAAGCTGCGTATTTATTGTTTTCTATGTGTACTTTGTACTTTGATTAATGACCTTATTAACAAAGTTTAGCTGCATGACCATATGTGTAGAATTATCTTCTTTTTTTTAATTATCTTTTTTATAGGAAAAGGAGGACTTGGCTATTTATACATGGCGTGTTTGTGTGTGTGTGTGTGTGTGTGTGTGTGTGTGTGTGTGTGACTATTTTTAAAAGTTACATATGAAAGTGATAGCATTGGGTACTAGTAATGGTACAATGCAGGATGACAGGAAGACTTTTGAGATATGTTTAAAAATGTTCACAAATATTGAATACATCATACCCTTCTTGTGTTAGGGCCACCTGTACATGTTGCTTATCCAAAACTGGTTTGTGATATCACAAGAGCCTCCTCATAACTTAGTATATTTAGTTTTAGAAAAAGTTTTACTTGAGCTAAACTGACAAAATGCAATTACTATTATCAGCAGTCCCCAGAAGGCCAAGGGTGAAATAGGGAAAATTTGCAGATATGAGCATATACCCAATTAGGGTCTACCCAAGAATGTAAGGATCCCTATAGGTCAGGATCAGCCTGAGCACTTGGAAACATATGAAGTAATGCAAGTGCCCAAACCCAAAATACACAGGCTTCTGATGGTGCTTAGCAGCTGATGCCAGTCACATTGGAGGTGTGGTTTAGGTAAAGGCACTCATTTCAAGGAGTCTGCTGCCATCTCTAGTATGTTACATGGCGTATCTGTGTCCAGACAGTTCTCAGTTTTAGCATGTCAAAAATTTGTTCATGTAGAAGTCAGTGAATGACAAAAAGCCCTCCATTTCCTTCTACAGAGATTATTGTCAGCAAGATTATTCCTTAGCAAGCTTATTCTAATACAAACTTCATTGATTAATGCTCTGTGCTTACATATGAGATTACTTTTTGGTGCTAACATACTTTCATTAGTATAGTTCTTGCTTCTTAATACATATGCATGTTTAAATCTTATTTTCTAAACAACCAGAGTAAGTGGCAATAGCTTATAAAGTACAGAAGCTAAGAGTTTCTTTCTGTTCCTGTTATTTTAGCAGTCTGTGTTTCTTGATGTCTCTTCCCCAAGTTTTTCATTTGTTTTTAGATCTATTTCTATCAAGGCTTCTCCCTGCCTGGATCTTTTTGTATTTCTTAAAGAAATCCTTATTGGTATTAAACAGTAAAACTTAGTTCAAGTGCATGAAAATGACTCTTCTGTGTATATGCTGAATCTGTTACTCATTTGTCCTCTATCTCCTAAGATCCTTCTAAAAGTAATTGATAGGATTTTGCCCTTTATATTTAATTTTTTATTTTTGCATTTGTAATATTCATGAAGGAGCACATGTGTGCCATGTGCGCAGGTCAGAGAACAAATCTGTGGACTTGGTTTTCTCCTTCCACATTCATGTAGGCTCAAGGGATTGAACTCAGGTCACGAGACATCATCAGGCTTGCAAAGCATGCAGAGCCACCTTGCTGGATCTCTTCTTTCTTTT
The DNA here is from genome assembly GCA_009823505.1 of Rhizomys pruinosus. Lineage (NCBI taxonomy): Eukaryota > Metazoa > Chordata > Mammalia > Rodentia > Spalacidae > Rhizomys > Rhizomys pruinosus. The sequence continues at coordinate 855,103 of VZQC01002907.1, forward strand.
AAAAAAACTTTAAAAATTGACTATTATTTATTTATTTATTTATTTGTTTATTTATTTATTTATTTGGGAGTGGGGAACAGTTGTAGGGTTGTCGTTACTGCTTGGTGCTGAGGATTGAACCATAGCCTTGGGCTAGGACTCTATGGTAGAGATAAATCCTCAACACCGTATCATCTTCTTTTTTTAAAAAAATTATTTTTACTTTTTATATATGAATGTTTTGCTTGCATGTATTTAAGTGCACTGGTATTGTGCAAACATCATATCTTCATGATGTATATCTGTGATCCAGAAAAGTCTAGAAATTTCAGATTCGTCCTGAGCCCAGGAGTTGCCTATAACCCAGCAGCCCGCACGTAATTGACCAGGGTGTTCTTTTCTCCCTTCTGTACCTGCCATAGGTGGAGGAACTGTTGATGGCCATGGAGAAGGTAAAGCAGGAACTGGAGTCCATGAAAGCAAAGCTGTCCTCCACCCAACAGTCTCTGGTTGAAAAGGAGACTCATTTGACCAATCTTCGGGCAGAGAGAAGGAAACACTTAGAGGAAGTCCTAGAGATGAAGTAAGTGCTTAGAACCTTTGCTTTGAGTTGAAATGCTTCAGCATGTATCTTTGTCCTGTATCTTTGTGTGTCCCCTAGAGTACTCAGCCTAATTACAGTGCCAGTTGATGTCTCTTTCTTTCTAGAACAAATTTTGTCAGATGTAGCATAAATACTGCTATAACAGATTATTTTTCCTTCTTTTTCACCAAGTTTTAAGTGTACTAATGTGGATACCTTATAATTACCTCTCTGAAATTCCTAAATTTACCTGGAATGTTGAGGCTGAGAAAGGGGATATTGATATGTTTTGAGGACTAGACACATTCAGAAGTATGTATAGAAGGGGCAAAGTGGCTGAGCAGGTAGAGGCAGTTGGCCTCAAGCCTGATTGAACCTGAGTTCAAGAATTTTTTTTAATTAAGAAAAATATTTAATCTATTTCCAAATGTACAAAAAGTAGACTAGTGTGATGAATTTCCACACACTTGTCCTTTGGTTTGATAATTGATATTTTACCACCCCAGACAACAGTTTTTATGGAAGTGCCACTTTCAACCAAACACTGCTTCTCACTTGCTTCTTTGCCTCACATCTCGTAAGTTCCTGAGATTGAGATCTGTATGTATCTGTTCATGCTTGAGAAATCGTTCTTGTTACCTCTTTTGAAAATCCAACACTAATACTGTTTCATTTACAACTGTTACTCATCCCTAAAAACTCTGCCCATTTTATTGAGCCCAAGTTTCTGGAGGGTGTCAGGTTGTCTGCTTTGTGCTGTTTTCTCTTGTCTCTGAGATGTTGTTCTTCATAAGACCGGCTTCTTGTCTGTCGAAGGTTTTTCTCTCTGGCCCCTCTCTGATATGCCTGTGTTTGCTCACAGAATCATCACTCATCTGTCATCTTCCCTACTTAAATATTCAGTGTCTCCCTAGCCAAAGTAAACAGATGGTTTTCAACTTAGCAATTTATACTATCTGTGTCTCTTCTTTTCTGTTGCTTTGAAATGTGAATATATTTTTTAATACCGGGATAGTTGATTCCCTAAGAATTGTGCCCTGATCTTGTAGAGAAACAGAGCTCATGAAAGCAACAGTGTATGAGTTTCTGTTATGTGCCTTCTAAACGCCAGTTAATGGCTTTTCTTATCAGAGCTTTCCCACTTTGTTCAGCATGCTACTTTCATCAAAACACAAATACAGATATTACTGGAATTTCCCATTATTATTAGGACTTTGAGGATGTCTGGAACAGTGTTTTAAAATGTGTTTGAATGGGAAGATGATTGTGTGGTTTGTGTTTATTTTTCAGTAACACAATTTCTCAGTTTATTACGGACTTTCCATGACATCCCACTCTGCAAAATAAATAGCGATTAGCAAAATTTACTGATAAGATCATATTTACACATAATAAGGCATAGATTAGTTTAAAAATATAGGAGTATGTGTCAGCAGTATGGAACCTAAAGAAAAAAAAAAAAGCACCAAATAAAAGTTCTAGAAATAAAGTCCCCAAACCCAGTCTTTTGGGGATGGCCTATTTCTGGAATTACTTTCTTAGTTGCTGGTGCTGTATTACTATAACATCCTGATGTTTTCAGGCAGATATTCCACAAGAGTTGTGCCATGTGCACTGTACCATCTTGAAAGTTTTTAAAAGTAGTTCAGATTTTAACTTGGACTTAAATTTCCTTTTGTTATCTTTATTTTACCATACTGTAATAAAGTCTTATACTTCCCTTTTAGTAAATATCTGTGTGCTACAGGCCAAATAGTCTGTAGAACAAATGATCATTTGTGCTGGATGTCTGCATGGCCCTGTAGATAAACCCACGTGGGAGCACCAATTGTTACATTCTTTCCATCTACAGCAGTAATGTGAAACTCCTAAACTTGTTTTCAAATGTGGATTTTTAAATTTTAGCATAGAAATATAATGATTTATATATATAGACCCTCTATTAAAACCTGCGTGTTTAATCTAAGTTGAATTATACACAGAAACACTGTAAATAGCATATTAACAGTTCTAAATACAGTAAGCTTTCAGTTCCCTTTCGTTGTGTCACTAACCAAAGGCATAGTCTTTCCTCCTCTTTTCTGGATGGTTTGTCTCAGTATATTGGGCCAGTTCAACTAATCTGATCTGTGGTGTATTTGTTTTTGAAAATTATTGTTTATTTGTTTACAAGGCTAGTGGTAAATGCTTTTTTATACTTAGTGACTAGTAAGAGCATCTTCCAGCATTAAACGAGCCTGAATTTGGGTTCTGGCTTTGCTACTCATCAGCTCTGACTTTACCAAGGTACTTAGCCTCTTTATACAGCAGTCTTCTCATGGTTCCTACTTCATAAGAGTTTTCATAATAATTAATTGCCAGATTGCTAACATTAGAATTGAGAACAGTGTCTGGTACAGTAAGTACTTAATAATAAACTATTTTTTAAGTTTTTCATGGGTGACGGTTTATAGGGAAAATGAAATCTGGTAAGCCTATTAAATTAAATTATTAATAAGCAAAGAGCTTGCTCAGTGTAACTAGAGAGCTTGGCTCATAGAAGAAGTATGAGGGGAATGCCATGGGAAAGGGGCCCAGTCATGCACACATACGGCTCTGTACGTAGTCGTCTTCATTGAGAAGATAGTAGTGGCCCATTTATACATAAAGTTTTTCAGCGACCACTAGAATTGTCTGGTTTTAGAACAATCCCGACCTCATCAAACCAAGAGAAGTGACCTAACAGTTCTTTTCCATCTCTAGCATTTACGATTATAGCTTTCTCGCATCTGTTACAGATAAGTGGTGGCCGTGAGCTTGGTGAGATGTAGAATTGTACACTTGGTGCCCGGCCAGTGGTTCATTAGGAACATTTGAGCTGGTTGACCAAACCTAAGGAGAAGGAACATTTTTTATTTGCAAATTCCACAGTGGTCTTCTTTTCCTATTTATGCTGTGGTTTTGTTAGCCATTTTTTTAATTCTACTTTTCTATTAGCCTTTTTTGCCTAAGAAAGAAAAAAAAAAAGAATGAAAGGACATGGAGAAAATAATAAAATAAGACAGATAATGACTATACAAATTTTAATTATCGCTTGAGATCATGAGAATTCTAAACAAGCTACCTTGCATTCAATTAGTAGCCCCATCCTACCTTAATATTCAGAATGAGCTTTGAACACTCTTTTAATTCTTTTTAAAATATTTGATTTGTTGTTATTTTTATTTTCTGTGTATGAATATATTGCCTGCATGTATGTAAGTGCACCTGTGTTGTGCAATGCCGGGTGCTAGAATCAAATCAGGGTCATTTGCAAGAGCAACCAGTGCTCTTAACCACTTCGTCATCTCTCCAGACCTTAATTCTCTTCTTTTTTTTTCTTTACTAATGTTTATGCTTGAGTGTGTGCCATGTATACGGGGGCCTGCAGAACCAGAGGAGGGTGTCAGATCCCCTGGAGCTGGAGCCGTATGCAGTTATAAGCCACCCCATGTGGGTGCTGGAAATAGAGCTCTAATTCTCTATAAAAGTAGCAAGTGCTCTTAACTACTGAGCCATCTCTCCAGCCCCTCTTTTCATTCTTGATGTATATATTTATCAAGCTATTACTTTGATTGGGAATAGACCAGGAAGCTGGTTTATTCAGGGAAGGGATGAAAGAACACTCGAGTTACTAGAGAATCTAGAGATGTGTTAGAAGTGGAGCCCTGTATCAGTTAGGTGAGCTGGCAGTGAGCCACTGTCTGTTTCTCCTTGCTCATTCAGACTTTGAGACTGTATTTAATAGCCATGTTATTTTCCCTCATTTAACTGAGGATGGAACCCAGGGTCTTGTATGCTAAAGTGCTCTGCCTCTGAGCTACACCCCCACCCAGAAAAGTTTTTAGAGTAATTATTTAGTTTTATTACCTGAGTTTTAAAGCAGTTAATTCTCAGTTATTCAGAGAATGGCAAGAACTACTCAGAATTAAATAAATCGCTGCCCAGATTGGCTAGGAACTTAATTTGGTTAAGTTAATACCCATACACAGGTAAAAAAATGCAGAACAGCAGGGTCACTATAGGCATGTTTAGAAGATGGTCGGTCTTTTTAAAAATTTTAATGTTTATTTCAGTTGCTCTTAAAAGTGCATTGTGCATTTAGAGTTACATTTTCCACCATCAGCATTAAATACCAGTCTGCTCTCCATCCATCCCATCTCCCCACCAAAACCAAATAAACAGACAATGTCCAATGCTTTTGGAACAGAGATTTTCAAATCATGGTCAGTACTGTATGTTTCTAAGCCTGTGGCATTGCTACATGAATTTCATCAAAAAATTCCAGGTTTCGAGACTAAGAAAATGAAATTGCTGGCACTTTAAAAATCACACCAAAGTTTCTCTTTGCTTTTATTTTTTTTTTTTCAAAATGTCATTATTACATTTTTACAAAAAATAAAAATAAATAATGGAAGCAACAAACCCTCGTGTCGAAAAGGAAGGAACAAATCCCTATGGGGGACCATGCAAGGAAAATGTTAAGACAACACCAGAATTTTGTTAAAATAAAATTGTTCTCAATAAAAATAGAAAGACTGCCGAGCGTGGTGGCGCATGCCTTTAATCCTAGCACTTGGGAGGCAGAGGCAGGCAGATCTTTGTGAGTTCAAGGCCAGCCTGGTCTACAGAGTGTGTTCCAGGACAGCTGGGGCTACAGGGAGACCCTGTCTCAAAAAAGACCAAAGAAAAATCCTTGCCAGGCGTGGTGGCACATGCCTTTAATCCTAGCACTCGGGAAGCAGAGGCAAGCAGATCTCTGTGAGTTCAAGGCCAGCCTGGTCTACAAAGTGAGTACCAGGACAGCTGGGGCTACAGGGACACCCTGTCTCGAAAAGACCAAAAAAAAAAAAAAAAAGTAAACAGTGTATGATACAGATGAAACATTCTTAGTAGAGTAAAATTATTTTTAAGGGACCAGTGTTTAAAACTGATTTAACTTAATTTAATTCAACCATATCTGATTCTTTTACATGTATGTGTAAATGATCAACCTTTTTCACCCAGGATGACATATAAAGACTAAAGGAGTTATTTTTGAGATTTTTTTTCTTTCTTTACCAAAAAGAACAATTATGAATCCATGAAAAAGATGAGATTTACCCAAATTATACAGTTCCTAAGGTCCAAAAAAGACTTTTACATGTAGGCACGTGTGCATGCACACACACAAATGATTGGCACCAGAAATCTGTTCATTATTCTGTACTGATGATTGAACCTGGAGCTTTGCTTGTGTGTAAATTACCACTGAGCAGTGCCCCAACCCTTTAATTTTTTTTAAATTAATTTCTAAACAGGGTCTTACTAAGTTACTCAGGCAGACCTTGAACTCATTCTGTAGCCCATCCAGGGCTTAAACTTGAGCTGCTACTGCTTCTACTTCCTGAGTAACCAGAATTATAGACCTGCCCCACCATAACTGGGCTCAGAAATCATTCTTGATGGCCTGTTTATGGGTGTGACAAATTGCCTTTAAGAAAACACTGTCCGGGCTGGAGAGATAGCCTAGCGGTTAAGAGCGCCGACCGCTCTTGCAGAGGACCCGGGTTCGATCCCCAGCACCCACATGGCGGCTGAGAACCGTCTGAAACTCCAATTCCAGGAGAGCTCCAGTTCCAGGGGAATCCGAGACCCTCTTCTGACCTCCGCGGCATTGCACGACACGGGTGCACAGACTTGCATGCAGATAGTACATTCATACACATACAGAAATAAAAAAAAAAATTTTTTTTAAATAAAAAAAAAAAGAAAACACTGTCCTTCCCAGCACTCAGAATACAGAGGGAGGAGGATCAAGAGGTTAAGGTCATCTTTGTCTACATTGCCAGTTAGAGGCCAGTCTAACGCTTCATGAGACGATCTGAAAAAAATACCCTATACTACAATTCAGTGTATAATTCATATTGGCCAGTAGTTATGTTTTATTTGATTACGTTCTAATTCCAAACATTTGGAAAGTCATTTCATTTATGTAACTCAGAAACTTTTCTGTATCCATGCTAGCTGTTATATAACAAATACCTGACATGAAGAAAGGTTTATTTTGGCTCACAATTTTGCAGGTTTTAGCCCTTGTTTGGTTGGTACTGATTCCTTGGGCCTATGGTAACACAGTACACCAGGGTGGGAGTCTGTTGAACAAGACTATTCACCTTATGGCCAAGAAGAAATATGAAAATAAAGAGACCAGGGTCCCACACTTTTTTTGAGGGCACGCCTTCAGTGACCTGAAATGATCATTGTGCTCTACCTCTTAAAGATTATACCCCTTGCAGTAGCTACAAGCTGAGCACCAAACTTTGCCTACATTTATTGATTTATTTGCTTGCTTTGTGTGTATGTGTATGGATATGCATGTGCCATAGGGCACATGTGGAGATACACATGTCTGTGGAGTTTAGAGGACAACTTTTGGAAGTCAGTTCTCTCCTTCTACTATATGGGTCCCAAGAATCAAATTCAGGTTGTCAGGCTTGGCAGCAAGTAGCTTTACCTGCTGAGCCATCTCGCTGGCCAGGGACCAAACTTTTAACATATGAGACATTGGGGGACATTCTAGATCGAAGCTACTACAGTACTTTTATTTGTAAAGTTACAAATATTCAGTCAAATCCGGGTGTGGTAGCGCACGCCTTTAATCCTAGCACTTGGGAGACAGAGGCAGGCGGATCTTTATGAGTTCAAGGCCAGCTTGGTCTACAGAGTGAGTTCCAGGACAGCTGGGGCTACAGGGAGACCCTGTCTCAAAAAAACCAAAAAAAAAAAAAAAAAAAGTAAACAGTGTATGATACAGATGAAACATTCTTAGTAGAGTAAAATTATTTTTAAGGGACCAGTGTTTAAAACTGATTTAACTTAATTTAATTCAACCATATCTGATTCTTTTACATGTATGTGTAAATGATCAACCTTTTTCACCCAGGATGACATATAAAGACTAAAGGAGTTATTTTTGAGATTTTTTTTCTTTCTTTACCAAAAAGAACAATTATGAATCCATGAAAAAGATGAGATTTACCCAAATTATACAGTTCCTAAGGTCCAAAAAAGACTTTTACATGTAGGCACGTGTGCATGCACACACACAAATGATTGGCACCAGAAATCTGTTCATTATTCTGTACTGATGATTGAACCTGGAGCTTTGCTTGTGTGTAAATTACCACTGAGCAGTGCCCCAACCCTTTAATTTTTTTTAAATTAATTTCTAAACAGGGTCTTACTAAGTTACTCAGGCAGACCTTGAACTCATTCTGTAGCCCATCCAGGGCTTAAACTTGAGCTGCTACTGCTTCTACTTCCTGAGTAACCAGAATTATAGACCTGCCCCACCATAACTGGGCTCAGAAATCATTCTTGATGGCCTGTTTATGGGTGTGACAAATTGCCTTTAAGAAAACACTGTCCGGGCTGGAGAGATAGCCTAGCGGTTAAGAGCGCCGACCGCTCTTGCAGAGGACCCGGGTTCGATCCCCAGCACCCACATGGCGGCNGACAGAGGCAGGCGGATCTTTATGAGTTCAAGGCCAGCTTGGTCTACAGAGTGAGTTCCAGGACAGCTGGGGCTACAGGGAGACCCTGTCTCAAAAAGACCAAAAAACAAACAAACAAACAAAAAACCCCCAAATATTCAGTCAATTATAGAGTGGGTTGAAAAGAAAGGGATCCTTAACAACAGTAGTACAAAATGCTAATGGATTTTTTTGTTAGAGGAAGCAAGTTGAGAAAATTGAGACTATAAGTATCATGGCCACCATGATTATTATCTCTCATCTTCTGATATCTCTAATCTATCTTTGATCTAGGTGAGTATGACTAATGGAGAAGTGAAAGGTACCACTACCTAGAACTTGTGCACAGTTTGCCTGGAACGTGTGCACAGTACATCCATAAGCAGTTCCCTAAACTATCTGCCAGCTACAAAGTACATATGTGCCTGGCAAGTTCAGTCTACCAGTGACCTTTGGTTGGCTCCTTCATCTCCCCTCTGCTGCTCTTTCTACTTTTACTACCTTCTTTAAATCCTATGAGCACATGGAGGGGCCCCAGATGTCAGGAAACAACAGTCTGATGCATTGGTCCACCTCTCCACGGATATATTGTGTTGTGTGTTTGGCTAGAGATGTGCTGGCAGCTTCTATCACCAGAGGACACAGAAGGCAGAGATCCGAGACATGCTGGCCCTTCCACAGGTACTCTTCTGGCAGGGTGTTTTCCTCTGCCACACTGTCAGAAAGAACATTAACTGCCCACTATCTTTAATATTTTATTTATTTATTTATTTATTTATTTATTTATTTATTTATTTATTTATTGTCTTTTCGAGACAGGGTCTCCCTGTAGCCCCAGCTGTCCTGGAGCTCACTCTGTAGACCAGGTTGGCCTTGAACTCACAAAGATCCTCCTGCCTCTGCCTCCCAAGTGCTAGGATTAAAGGCGTGCGCCACCAGGCCCGGCTATTTTTATTTTTATTTTGTGTGTATAAACATGTAAGTTGCACCCATGTCATGACATGCCTGCAGAGGTGAGAAGAAGGTGTTGGTTCTTCTGGAATTCGAGTTACTGATGGTTTTTACCTACCTTGTAGGTGCTGGGAACCATACCCAGGTCCTCTGCAAGAGTAGCCACTGCTCTTAAAGGCTTAGCCATCTGTCCAGCCCCCTGGATATCATCCTTAACTTTTACTGTTTAGGAACCATTCTTGACAATTCTCTTTTGTTTGATTTTTTGACCATTAATTGTTTTGGTAGAAATTGATGCAAGTTTGAAATTGTACATCCCATCGGGGCTGGAGAGATGGCTCAGCGGTTAAGAGCGCCGACTGCTCTTGCAGAGGACCCGGGTTCGATTCCCAGCACCCACATGGTGGCTGAGAACCATCTTTAACTCCAGTTCCGGGGGAATCCAACACCCTCTTCTGACCTCTGCGGCATTGCACAACACGGGTGCACAAACCTATACGCACAGTACATTCATACACATAAAAAATAAATAAATAATTAAAAAAGAAAGAAATTGCACATCCCATTACCTCAAAATGATGTACAAGAAAAAGCAAGGCATTTGTGATCTAGTGATCCAAATGAAATGAATCCTGTATCTAAGAAAATCCACCTCAGAAGGTGGAAACCTACTGAAAGTAGAGAAGGCCAGCTGCACCTGTCACACTGTTCACCCAGTGTCTTCTGCTTTTTCTGGGGTAAATGGCTCCTTTAGAGAAGTTGAATGAAAACCTTTTCCTTCCACCAAACTGTCTTCTGAAGTCAACATGTAGGTTACAGAATAAAAAGTCGAACATAGATGCTCAAAATAACCTCCCCCTTCCTCACAGTATAATCCTCTTTGTTAACAGATGCCGTTTACAATATCCCACTCGCTCTCTTATCTCACGTCCTCTGCCTCCTCATTGTTTTCAGGATTTTCTCTAGGTGCCCCTTGAGTGATGTCTTTTTGTTTTCTGGTGATTTTATGATTTTTTCTTTCTTTGATTAACTTTTTAAGTTGCCATATAAAACAATGAATTTCATTATGATATCTGCATGTCTAAAACTTCATAGCTATCTACCACAGGGGAAGGGGCTATTGGAACAACTGAAGGAGATCGGCAGCCTGTAGCAAGGAGAGGAAGCCGGTGGCAGCCTGGCTTTTCTCCAGACTCAGGCCTGGCTCTGCAAGTGACAGTGAGGTGGCTTCACATGCTTCTTTCTTTCCCAATCTTTTCTTGAGATGGTGAAGCTGATAGAGGAACCCAAACCTTACTGTTAAATTATGTATGTTCAGTGCATCTTGGGTAAAGAAAAAATTTTCTGTTCTTTGTTTTTTGTTTTTGTTTTTGATCTTTTTGAGACAGGGTCTCCCTTTAATTCCAGCTGGTCTGGAGCTCACTATATAAACCAGGCTGGCCTTGAACTCACAGAGTTCCACCTGCCTCTGCCTCCTGAGTGCTGGACTTAAAGGCGTGCACCACTACGCCCATCCAAAGACAGTTCTTAGCCACCATGTGGGTGCTGGGAATTGAATCCGGGTCCTCTGCAAGAACAGTCAGTGCTCTTTTTTTTTTTATTTTAATTTTATTTTATTTATTCTTGTATGTGTATGAATATACTGTCTGCATGCAGGTTTGTGCACCCTTATTGTGCAATGCCGCGGAGGTCAGAAGACGGTCTCGGATTCCCCTGGAACTGGCGTTAAAGACGGTTCTCAGCTGCCATGTGGGTGCTGGAGATCGAACCCGGGCCCTCTGCAAGAGCAGTCGGCGCTCTTAACCACTAGGCCATCTCTTCAGCCCCAGTCAGTGCTCTTAACTGCTGACTCATCTCTCTAGCCCAAAGAAAAGTTTTAAGTGTATATAAATAGAAAATAAGTTTTCATATGTACTTCAGAAGAATACAGTATAGTAATCTGAATTCTGACTTCTGAAAAATCTTTGCTCTTTAGGAGAGAAAAGTAAAATAAGGTTGGAGTTAAGAGAACTATTGGAAAATGTTTAAGCTATTTGGGGATAGAATAGTTAGCTAATTATTATGCCTGAGCTAATTAAAACGAAACTATACTTTTAGTTGTTTTCTTGTGGTAGCCTATAATATTTCATTTAAAATTTCTGGTTATATTACTGACATTTACAAAATCTCCTTCACAGACTTATGTCAACAAATTCTTCTAAACCACAAAATTGTAAATACTTATACAAGTTATATACTACTGAACAATTTGGGGGTGGAAATGCATATTGAGTTGCAATATGACATACGTACTTTTTTTGTAAAAGTATATTTAATTTATACTTCTGCCAAAAGATGTTCTTTTTTGAGTAATTAGATATATTGATAAAGGACTTTTAGTGTAGTTGGAACCATTTGTCATAGTGGGCTAAAATATTGAAGTTAAATATTCTGTAGGAAATCCATGTAAGTTAGTCTAAAATTTTCCTATACTTGAAAAAAGAAAAAGACAAATGTGCTGTGCAGTGTAGCTATAAACAAATACCATTGGTGGAATTGGTACTAGTTAAAATGATCAAGCAAAGCATTTATGTGTAAAGCTATACATCTTGGGCCTCAGACCTTGGCCTTAGTTACCCCTGATTCTATTCCTTTTTATCTTCCCTGACTTTAGCTCACTCTCACTTTTCTTTTTTTTTTTTTTTTTATTTATTTCTGTATGTGTATGAATGTACTATCTGCATGCAAGTTTGTGCACCCGTGTCGTGCAATGCTGCGGAGGTCAGAAGAGGGTGTCAGATTCCCCTGGAACTGGAGTTCTCCGGGAATTGGAGTTTCAGATGGTTCTTGGCTGCCTTGTGGGTGCTGGGGATCAAACCCAGATCCTCTGTAAGAGCGGTCAGCGCTCTTAACCGCTAGACCATCTCTACAGCCCTCATTCTCACTTTTCATCTGATGGAATGTGTGATCTCTACAGCTTCTTACATATTCCATCAGTAGAACTAATCATTCAGTTGGAGCTCTGAGTTGCTATAGGACAATGGCAGAAATGTGGGTTTTTAAAAATTTACTTATTTGATGAGGATGTATGTGCACCACATGTGTGCAGGAGCCTACAGAGTCCACAAGCGGACACTGGATCTCCTGGAACTAGAGTTACAGGCAGTTAGCCCCCACATGGATGCTGGGAACTGAACCAGGTCCTCCAGAAAAGCATCAGTCCTCTTAACTGCTGAGCCATGTACGTGGTAACCAACAAGCATCCTTAACTCCAGTTCCAGGAGATTGGACACCTTATTGCCTCTGTGGGCATCGCAGGACATGGGTGCACTTATATACATGCAGGCAAAATACACACAGAAAAAAAAAAATTTAAATCATTTTTCCTAAATTCCTTTCCATGTAAAAACCCTCACAGAGCTGGAATAATCTCTATGTAACAGGCAAAGCCTTAAGCTTTTCAGATTAAGTACTTCTCTATTCTAGTTTGCTTTTATTTTTTATTTATTTATTTATTTTTTGTATTTTTGTGGGTTTTTTTGGTGGGGGTGGTGGTGGTGGTGGTGGTGGGATTTTTTGTTTGTTTGTTTGTTTGCTTTTTGAGACAGGGTCTCCCTTTAAGTCCCAGCTGGCCTGGAGCTCACTCTGTAGACCAGGCTGGCTTTGAACTCACAGAGATCTGCCTGCCTCTGCCCCCCAAGTGCTAGGATTAAAGGCGTGCAGCACCACACCTGGCTCTAATTTGCTTTTTTTTTTTTAATTTTTATTTTATTTTCGTATGTGTATGAATGTACTGTCTGCATGTAGGTCTGTACACCCGTGTCATGCAGTGTTGCAGAGGTCAGAAGAGGGTGTTGGATTCCCCTGGAACTGGAGCTAAAGACAATTTTCAGCCACCATGTGGGTGCTGGGGATCAAACCCAAGTCCTCTGCAAGAGCAGTCGGCACTCTTAACCGCTAGGCCATCTCTCCAGCCCCTCTAGTTTGCTTTTAATTGCTGTGACAAAACAACTCTGACCAGTACCAACTTGGGGAAGAAAGGGTTTATTTGACTCACATCTCCCAAGACACAGTTCATCACTGAGGGAGGTATTCAGGGAAGGAACTTGGAAGCAGGAACTGAAGCACAAGCCATGGAGGAACATTGCATACTGGTTGCCTCCCTGGCCCATGCTCAGCCTGCTTTCTTACAGAATACAGAATAACCCGCCTAGGAGTTACATACAATATAAAACAACCTGCCTAGTAGTTGCATCACCTACAGTGGACTGGGCTGTCCTACATCACTCAACAATCAAAAAAAAAAAAAAAAACCTCACTGACATGACATGGGTGATGTCTCTCCCTCCCCTTTTCTCTTCTCCCCCTCCCCTTTCTTTTCTTTCTGTTAGAAGCTTAGAGTCAACTGTTGTTAAATCAGTAAAATGTAAATGAATTGGTCAAAAAGTTCCCAAATATTGCACATAGGTAACCTAATTCCTTAACCTAATTGTTACAGAATATACCAGTATTACAACAGGAATGGTAGTGTTGTTTACCTCTTCATCATCACCACCACCATCATCCTCTCTACCTATTCCTTAAACTTCTTTTAGGACACTTTTTTTAGTGTCTTTCAAAGAATACCATATAGAAAGCAGCTTACTCTGCAAACAGGGAAAACTTTCTGCAAGCTCTGGATACGAGAGATAGTATTCCATTTTATCATAAGCTTTTTCCTACTAGTTAAGTATATTTTAGATACTCTGTATAACAAAGAATGTTCTTACATTTTGAGCTAGTTTTCATGCCTATAAAGTAAAGATAAAAATATTTAGACTTAAGTTTTTTATGAGTATCAAATCAATGTAATGAAAACACTTTGAAATTATTGAACTTACATACTTACAAAATATGATATTTACAGTGAAATTCTAGTTTGTTCTTTCCTATTTGTAACTGAACAAACCACTTAACTCTTTGGGTTTATATTTTTCCCATTCAGAAATTAAAAGAATTTTCTAAATGCTAACACTGCTCTGAATGTAAAGTCACTGTTCTGTGCCTGTGTAGCCTTCTAAGGTTCTATAGTTGCAAATTCCCTATATAAGTCAGAGAATTAACTCATATTACAAGAATATCTGGAAAAGAAATTGGCAGCTAGTTGTCTACTTGTTTTTATCTGAAAGCTACACTACCCCTTCACTAGACAAGGCCAGAAATGACTGTGCAGGGCTGGAGAGATGGATCAGTAAGTAAAGTGTGCGTTGTGCAAGCATGAGGATCTGGCTTTCATTCCCCAGAGGCTAGATGTGTCAGTGTGTGCTTGTGTCCCCAGTGCTGTGAAGGGCAGACAGAAGGATCCTGAGACTAGATGTGTCAGTGTGTGCTTGTGTCCCCAGTGCTGTGAAGTGCAGATGGAAGGATCCTGAGACTAGATGTGTCAGTGTGTGCCTGTGTCCCCAGTGCTGTGAAGTGCAGACAGAAGGATCCTGAGACTGGATGTGTCAGTGTGTGCCTGTGTCCCCAGTGCTGGTGAAGTGCAGATGGAAGGATCCTGAGACTAGATGTTTCAGTGTGTGCCTGTGTCCACAGTGCTGGTGAAGTGCAGACAGAAGGATCCTGAGACTTGTTTGACAGTCTAGCTGAAACAGCAAACCCCAAGTTTAGTGAGACACCCTATCTCAGAAAGATAACCAAGAGCAATATACCTGAAAGCCAGCCTAGTCTCCTCATGGGCATATACAGATGAACTCATCCTGTACACATAAATCCATACAACAAACAAAATAAATAAATATTAAATATTGTCTTAAAAAAAAAAGAAATGACAGTGGAATTGTGAGACTAGAAGTAGAGACATGCTGTGGAATTTGGAGTCCAGCCGACCAGAGTGGAGAGATTCCTGTGAAAACTCTAGAGAGCTAGGTTATGAGTAGAGAGGCTAACTAGACAGAGCCCAAGGACGTCTGAAATAGAGACAGAAGAACCTCAAGAAGTTGAGGTAGTGCTAGAATAGATCTCAGAAGAGAATACAGCTGAGTTGTGTAGTATCAGCTACATCTCACCCCATGTGCGGTATCCTATCTGGAATTTGTTTCAATTGCCAGACATACAAAGAAATAGTAACCTGACTAGTAATGAAGACCATGCTGTACCAGTCACCTCACAGAAGTCCTGAGTGTTTGCTTGGACAGAAAAAGACTTTAAAGTCATTCCTATAAACATGTTAAAGTCATTCCTATAAACATGTGTCAGAGAATCCTGAAAACATGTATGCTGATGTTGGAATGGATAGCTTTACTTTCTATGCTGGAAAGCTATGAAAAATAGAAGCTATTGGGTGGGTTTAATTGCAGGTGAGAGCTGTTGAAGGATCACTGGAACAGATCAGCAGGAGTCATTCAATCTGAAGGATAGTGAGGGGGGCTGGAGAGATGGCCTAGCGGTTAAGAGCACCCACCGCTCTTTTAGAGGACCCGGGTTCAATCCCCAGCACCCACATGGCAGCCGAGAACCGTCTGAAACTCCAGTTCCAGGAGAACTCCAGTTCCAGGGGAATCCGAGAGTGTCTTCTGACCTCCACGGCATTGCACGACACGGGTGCACAGACCTACATACAGACAGTACATTCATACACATACAGAAATAAATAAAATTAAAGAATAGTGAGAGTGGCTTGTGGCTTTTTTAAAACGTGAAAAAGCCTTAGTGATGTGTAGGACAGTTTCTCTATATTGAATCTCTATAATGTATGTAAACTGGAATATTTAGAAGAAGAATAAAAATGAAAACAAGGCAGAAACATTAAATAGTGATCATTTGTGATTTTTTTTTTTTTTTTTTTTTTTTTTGGTCTTTTTGAGACAGTCTCCTTGTAGCCCCAGCTGTCCTGGAACTTACTTTGTAGATGAGGCTGACCTTGAACTCACAGAGGTCCACCTGCCTCTTTCTCCTGAGTGCAGGGATTAAAGGCATGTGCCACCATGCCTGGACAATTGATACTTTTAAATGGCCATATGTTATGTGATTGAAAGCTTGAATCTTTGAAAGTACTAGAAAAAAACATGACTTCAAACTTATTTGGCTAGAATAAAGGCATTAAAAAAATGAAACGCTAATTTAGCATGCTCTTCAACCTGAAAAGAAACACAACCACATAGGTCCATGATTTTGCAGGAAGAAATGAAGGACATGAAAACTGGTATATGGTCTATCTATATAATACTTAGATGAATGAAGAATGTGGTATGCAAAGAACAGGGTTATTCATCCATGAAGAGTGCGTTCCTATCACTCAAAAGAAAACGGATGGAAATGAAGGACATCATGTTAAATGAAATAATTACAGAGAAGTACTGTGTGTTTTCTTTCATATGTGGAAACAGAAAAGAGGACCTGAAATTAGAAAAGGTGCTGCTAGGGACTGGACAGAGGACAAAAGTGAAATGAGGAGAGGGTGCTAGAAGGATAGCTAGATATGATCAGTGTATGATGTCCCATATGGAAATATAGAGCAATTTGTACCATTGTATTAACTATAGTAAATAAAATGTGGCAGTTATACAATGTAGAGAAAGCAGTTGTATTTCTATATACTAGCAATAAACAGAAGGAAACTTTAGAAAACATTACAATATTTGGTGTCTTATCAAAGTGTATAATAAAATAAATTCAACAGAAGTTATATAAGGTCTTTTCACAAGAAGCAGAAAACATCACTGAAAGTAACTAAAGAATGTAGGTATGTAGACCATGATGATCATTCAAAACTTGAGACATCTGTTTATCCTCAACTGATTGATGTTTACAACATAGTCTTACTCAAAATCACAGCAGGCTTTTCTACAGAAACTGATAAGTGGGACATAAAATTTACATATACTTAGAATGGATCCAGCGCAGGCAAAGTGGTTTTGAAAAGAAACAGAGGTAATATGTTACCTGTATCTATGAGCATGAAGGCATTTTTATGACCAAAACTGCTGCTTTCTTCCCAAGCCAGGTCGTTGGTACTGTGGTCCCCTTCATGTTCTGTCTACTTCATCCACCCATCATCCTTTCCTTCCCTGCCTTGCTTATTTATGTTTCCTTTATGATTGCCCTGCATAAACCTCAGATTACAAATTGCCCTTATCTAATGGTCACAATCTGGAATTGAGAATTCAGTTTGTAAGAGTTAGAACAAAGTAATTCAGAGCAGTTGCGTTGATTGGGATATGGATATGTATTTTCCTGCCCATTTTTCCATTTCTAAGCTGTGTTTTTCTCTTATGAGTTTGCATGGGTCTTGTGAATGCTGCCTCCATTGCTGTAAGTTCATAGAAAACTCTGTTTTCTTATGATCCTGCACTAACCCTGGCTCTTACAATTATATTGCCCCCTCTTCCTCCATAGTCCCTGAGCCATGGGTGGGTGAGGTTTCATGTAGGAGTCCTGTCTAGGGACATACTCTCTGAAGTCTCTTATTTTCTGCACTTTGGCAGTTGTGGCCTTCTCTTTGCATCATGCTGTGTTGGCTGAGGAAGCTTCACTGGTGAGGGTAGAGAGATGCATTACTATACTTTCTACCCCTGTTCTGCCATGTTCCGTGAGCCTTTGGCATAGAGGTTCCATTGTAGATCTGTCACTTAGGACTGGGCATCTTTCAGACACTGTTCTCTATGTGAGACCAGTTGTGGAACTCAGTGATAGTCTCCAAAAGAAGCTTCCTTGATGAGCTGTGAATGGCATACTTGTCTGCAAATACTGTAAGAAATTACATGTGTCTCTGGATCTGTGACCTCTCCAGGCATGTGTATTTGTCTATCTTTACAGTGCCATGAGTTCCTTCCCATTGAGTGGGCTTTAAAAAGTTCAATTAGATAGTTATTGATTACTCCTGAGATACAAGTGCCACTATTGTACCACTGTAGTCTCTTGTGTTTGTTGTCATTGTTGTGTTTGTCACTCAGCAACTTGAGTAGTATCCTCCAAAACTATGAGAGCTAGTCTCCAGGGCCTTGTGATCAGTTCCAGCTCCTCTATTGCTCCAAGTCCTATGTCTGAAGTATGTCCTTTCTTCAGCAATAAGGTCTTACCTTCACTTTCTGGGACGTAATCAAGGGCTGTGGCAATAGCCTGTGCTATTTGGGGAGTCTCTTAGACTACCCTGACCAACAACTCGAAGGGAGTTTTCTCCTATCTGGCCCTGTTTCTTGCTGTACAGCCGTCAGGTATACACATGCACTCATGTTCAGATATCGTATGTGTATTTTTCACTACCTTTTTTAGCTAATACATTGCCCTCTGTTTTCACACCACCTAAGCTTATTTATCTCTCCTCCCTCCCCATCTAATGTCCCTCCTTCCCCCCAGTTATAGAACCCCGATTTTCCCCGTGATAATACCTCTCCTGTCCTCCCTCTCTAGTGCTCTTTCTTCCCATTTACCCCCATGGCTCCTTGTACGTTCTTCCATCTTCCCTTCTCAGTTGAATGTCCCCCTTTCCCCTTTGATGACATATTTTCCTATTACTGCCCTTTCTCTGGCTTTCTTTCCCTTTACCTGCGTGGTTTCTTTCCATTTTCCTGGTTTTTGTGGTTACATTAGGATATATACATATTTTTTTTCACATACAAGGATTTGGTGATCCACAAATGAGGGAGCACAGACATCACTTGTTTTTCTGATTCTGGGTTATCTCATTTGGTATAACAGTCTCTAGTTCCGTCCATTTACCTCAAGATTTCATGATTTCAAGTTTCTTTACCTCTGCCAAGTAGTACTACATTGTGTAATCGTATCTGCCGCATTTTCCGTATGTATTCATTCATTGGTTGAAGAACATTTAGGTTGCTCCCATTTCTTTGCTATTGTGAAAAGAGCAGCAACAAAAATGGGTGTACAAGCATTCTTCAGTGTTTTCTTCAGACTGTTCTGTGTTAGGAGCTTTCTCTGTGATTTCGACTTGAAGCCCTTATGACTCCCTCTCTCTCGTGGCTCACACCAAACCTCACTGCTACTTTTAAAAGCTGTCCGACCTTGGGGCTGGAGAGATGGCCTAGCGGTTAAGAGCGCCGATCGCTCTTGCAGAGGACCCGGGTTCGATCCCCAGCACCCACATGGCGGCCAAGAACCGTCTGAAACTCCAGTTCCAGGAGAACTCCAGTTCCAGGTGAATCCGAGACCCTCTTCTGACCTCTGCGGCATTGCACGACATGGGTGCACAGACCTGCATGCAGACAGTACATTCACACATACAGAAATAAATAAAATTAATTAAAAAAAAAATTTTTTTTTAAAAAGCTGTCCAACCTTTCCAGTCAGCTCTTTATGTTGTTTTTGCTTCATTTGGTTTTAGCACATTTTTACTATTTATGTTTCATGTTTGGACTCTACGTGCTCCAGAACTCTGCTGGGGATTATGGATAAAATTCTCATTGTGATACCATGTTTCTGGCTTTGGTAGAACTCACCTACTATCAGGCACAGTGTACTGTGAACAGTGGCCATATCACAAAACAAAGCATCAGGTTTTGTGCCTGAATATAAACAAAATAGCCACTGTGGGTGAAGTTTGTATCTTGTTATAACCATCCTGGAAGAGATAACATTTTTTAATAGCATCATGTCTTACCATACACTACGTATTTAGCCTCAGTTACTTTTCTTGCACAGCTCAGACCCCCCTGGCTGGGGATAGCACTGCCCTCAGTGGGCTGGGTCCTCCTGCACTAATTAGCGGTCAAGAAGATTCCTCAAGGGCACAGCTGAGGCCAGTCTGATGGTGGAAATTCCTCAGTTGAGTGCCCTCTTCCCAGGTGGCTGTAGTTTGTGTCACTTTCACAAAAACTCAGCAACACACTCTGACAAAATATCTAGCTCATATTTGTCTTTTAGAGACAGTGTCTCCCTGTAGCTCCAGCTGTCCTGGAACTCACTCTGTAGACCAGGCTGGCCTTGAACTCACAAAGATCCGCCTGCCTCTGCCTCCCAAGTGCTAGGATTAAAGGCGTGCGCCAACACGCAGGAAAGGTATCGGGGCAGGAGCATACGCAGCTGGTCACAGTTGTACTCACAGTCAGGAAGCAGAAAGATGAATCCTGGTATTTACATCACTGTCTCCTTTTTATGTACATTTTTATTGCGCATTTCATATAGATCTTATTCAAATTTAGATCCCTTCCCCAGTCTACACATAGCCTCACCTCAATGATTTTCATGCACTCTGTCGTATACGTTAATGTATCCAGATGTCACTTTCTCCTTTATTTCATTCATGATTCCAGTTTAGAAAAGGTGCTGCCCATCTTTAGGATGGATCTTCCCACTTCAGTTAACCCAGTCTAGAAACTCTTTAACAAATAATGCCCAAGATTAATCTCCAAGGTGGTTCTCATTCTTGTCAAGTTGATGGTCTTTTTTTTTGGTATTTTTGAGACAGGGTCTCCCTTTTAGTCTCAGTTGGCCTGGAGCTCACTCTGTAGACCAGGCTGGCCTTGAACTCACAGAAATCCGCCTGCCTCTGCCTCCCAAGTGCTAGGATTAAAGGCGTGCGCCACCACGCCCGGCTAAGTTGATGGTCTTAACCATCATACTGACCTTAACATCTTGTGCACTTTTCTCAACAAAGTGGTTTTTTTTTTTTTTTTTTTGTCATTTTTGAGACAGGGTCTCCCTGTAGCTCCTGGAACTCACTATGTAGACCAGGCTGGCCTTGAACTCACAGAGATCTCCCTTCCTCTGTCTCCCAAGTGCTGTGATCAAAGGTGTTTGCCACCACATCTGGCTCAGCAAAGTTCTTAAATATCTCCTGGTTGTATTCCAAGATAACTCCATATGCTCATCCTAACTTATTCTTTTTCAGTTAAGTTCTCAGTTTTACTACTAATATATGGATAGGAGAGGCTGTGTATTAAAACTTGATTTAGGGGAATGGAGTTACAGCTTAGTTTGTGGAGTTCTTGTTCAGCATGCACAAAGGCCTGGGTTTGATTCCAGCACCATATCAAAAACTAGATTTGGTAGCTCATGCCTGCAATCCCAGCACCCCCAAGGCAGAAGAAAGAGGATCAGAAATTCAGACGTTCATGGTCATTGTCAGCTACATAGTGAGTTTGAAGCCAACCTAGGCTGTAGACCCTTTCTTAAAACAAACAAACAAACAAACAACAAAATCAACATCAATTTCTACTCCCTATTGCATTTTTATTTGTTAGCGTAAAAACAGTTGCTATAAAAAAAGTAACACCAAGCTGTTGATAGAATACTGCAGTTGAATTTTATTTCTTACTTGCCTGTTTGACCAGTGTTTTTACTCTTTTTTTAATTTTATTTATTTTTGTATGGGTATGAATGTACTGTCTGCATGCAGGTCTGTGCACCCCTGTCGTGCAATGCTGCGGAGGTCAGAAGAGGGTCTCAGATTCCCCTAGAACTGGAGTTCTCCTGGAATTGGAGTTACAGACGGTTCTTAGCCGCCCTGTGGGTGCTGGGGATCAAACCCGGGTCCTCTGTAAGAGCGGTTGGCGCTCTTAACCGCTAGGCCATCTCTCCAGCCCAGGAACTCAGTTTTTTATCCATCATGAACCATTTCTACTTAAACTCTCATCCGTGCCCTGAGTCTTGAGTGCTGTCTTCATTATTAGTACTTCTGGTTTATCTAATGTTTGATACTTAATTCGTTTTTATTTTTTATATAATACTATATTTTTATATGCTTAGAGTAAGATAGGAAGGACCTTTTATGTTAGATGAGTTATTAGTTACTTTTCTGTTGCAGTTATGAAACACCATGACCAAGGCAGCTTATAGAAGGAAAAGTTTATTTGGCTTAACAGAGGGAATAGAGTCCATAATGGGAGGAGAGGCATGATGGCAGAGATGACTGGAGCAGAAACCCAGACATTTACATCCTCATGCAGGCACAGGAAGCAGAGCAAAGCATAAGAACTCTCCAAGCCTATCCCTGTTTGATATGCTTCCTCCAGCCGGGCCACACCGTCTAAGACCTCCCAAAAGAGTGCCACCAACTGGGGATAGAATGCCCAAATGCTTGGAGCCTGCCACCAACTGGGGTTAGAATGCCCAAATGCTTGGAGCCTCCGGGGGATAGTGTTCAAACTACCACATTTTACTCCCTGTCCTCCCCACTTGGGCTCATGAACATATAAAATGCAAAACATATTTAGTCCACCTTCAAAA
The DNA here is from genome assembly GCA_009823505.1 of Rhizomys pruinosus. Lineage (NCBI taxonomy): Eukaryota > Metazoa > Chordata > Mammalia > Rodentia > Spalacidae > Rhizomys > Rhizomys pruinosus. The sequence goes on from VZQC01002907.1 coordinate 877,291, forward strand.
GTCCCATAGTCTTTACCAGTCTCAATTTTATTCAAAAGTCCAGAGTCCAAAGTCTCTTTTGAGACTCAAAGAATCTCTTTATAACTCCCTGTAAAATCAGAAGACAAATTACTTCCGACATACAATGGAACCAAATGCAAAGTCTTTTTTCCAAAAAAGGAGGAATGATGGCACACGGAGGAAATACTGAACCCACAGAAGAATGAAAATCAACAAAGCAAGCAACAAATCCAATGGCTCCATGTCCAACTTCTGAGACTTTACTTTCAAAGGGCTTAGATGGCTCAGCCCCTCCAGCTTTCCCGCATGCAACAAAGAGTTCAGAGTGTTTCAGAAATTTAAGTTCTAAGTTAAATTAAATTTATTTTCTGTTAGTTTCCCCCCTCCAGTTCCCTTTTCTAAAATTTTGTTAACCATTATTTTTATATACATAGTTTTCCTTCCTGAATTCTGAATTTTGGCTTCTACATTTTAGAGAGAATCTGTTGTAAAAATTTTGCGATTGCTTATGAGATGTGGTAAATTACAACTCCCTTTATGTGGAAAAGTGGCAAAAAGACAGTGGTGAAAGATGTGCTTTCCACTCCTTATTTTTATTTTTGAAATGTCATTTTGTGTTCTAGCTTTCTGTATGGCTTAACTTCTGCTTGAAACCTTTGCCTTTACTTAAACTTTATGTGTCTTAGGGAATAGTTTATTTTTTCAGTGTCCTTTAAAGAAAAAAAGAACCCTTAGTGTTCCCAGCCTGCTTATAATATCCAACTCCTGCTGCTTTGGCTCAGAGTTCCAGTATACCTCATGATAAACACCTTCATATCTCACTATATCTTAAACACCATAAGCTCAAGGAACAGACTTGCAGAGGGAGCATACTGTGCTATTTAAATGAGCCATGACAGCCTGGGAGTGGAGCTCACTGCTGGGAAGTAGACCAGGTGGCATTAAAGGGGCCATTCCATGTGGTAATTGCTCAGCACATTAATATTGAAAGAGAATTGGCGGCCTAAAGGAGCGATCTTCTGCAGCTTCTAATTTCCTGAAGGGATAGAGGTGGCACAGGCTTGCATTTTTCCATCTCTCCATGTCATAGTTTACAGGAAAACATTCCTTTTCATTTCTAGGTCTAGTTTTTTTTAATTTATTTTTAACTTATTGGCAGGATCTATGTAATTAAATACCTTAATATTTCAAGTCTGATATACTAGGAGTTGAATTGAATTGTTGTAATTATTAATTAGCTTGCTTCTTCCCACAGCCCTCCTTGGTAGGGACAAAGCCCTATTGTGATAAAATAATATGATGTGGAGCTGACCTAGTCAGAAAGTTTTTTGTCAAGGAGAACTGTACACGTTACATTTGAGTCTGTGGTAGTTAAAAGTGTGTTAATTATTTCATGGTTATTCTGGAAATCTATTAGAAGGTATCCAAATAATTACACAAACCATACAAAATATTATGTAAGCCACATACAAACGAGAGAACTATTTCAACATGATTGGAGATGGAAGATTTCACATTCAGATAATGTAATCAGCTGCTGCCATGCCCCCTTTCCTAGTAGACACCATTCTGGACTAATGGGTTCCTGAGCCAGGGAGCCTTTCTTACAGGCTGCTCAGTGCTCATTGCTGTTTTACCTCATATCATGAAAATGTGGCTGCTTTTGTAAAACTCAGGTGTTCGGGGGTTCTATGGTTGATCATCTTGAAAAGAATGATAAGCCAGGTTTTTCCCACCCTGAAGGTAGCTGTTAGATCACTTAATTTTTGAGCAATACATAAAGGAATAATTAAATTTGAAAAGTGTTGCATAAACTATCTTGGTGATCATTTTTCCTGAGTGTTTTCTTACTTTTTCAAATCTCCCTCCCTTTATGGTGTTGTGCAGAATACTTTACTGACTCCACAGTCTTTGCACCTGAGTTAGTTAAGGTAATGGTTTTCAGCGTTCAGGTTGTAGATTCGTATGTGGAGTTTTCATGAAGCAGTCTTCTGTGCCTGAGCTCTGCAGGGATATTTATGTGGAAGGCATCTCCTTACTCCAGCTGCTTCTTACCCTGCAACCACGTTTTAATGTGTGCATCCCTGCATCCTGCTGATGACTACATCTTTGTTTTCATTTGTAAAGTACAAGACGATTCCAGAGCTACATTTTATGTTTATTTTAAGCTAACACCAGAACATCTCTTGAGTTATCAATCCTGTTCTATGAAGTTTATAGCTCTTTAAGATTTTTTCTTAAATTTAGAATCAAGCATTTTCTTAGTTGCTATTTAGGTCAGATTCACATCCACTCCTCCACTGTACCATACTAAAGCAACACTTTTAAAACTTAGAGGGGACTGTGTGTTTCATTGACTGAAACTGAATTGAACTATAATAAAAAAAGTACCAAATGAAAATATTATGGTGTCTCACCGTGGTCTGTTACAGATGTAATATCCTGTGAACCATATACAGCTTTGATTCGCTATAAATCTTATCTCAATACTGAGAGCAGGGGTTAGCATATCAGGGGATAGGGGCTAGCAGTATGGTTTAGCAGTTAAAAGAGTGTACTACTCTTCTAGAAGATTTGAGTTCACCTCCTAACACCCACATCGAGTGGCTCACAACAACCTATAACTCCAGCTTCAGGGGATCTAAAACCTTTGTGGGCACCTGTAATTCACATGTCCATACCTACATCCAGACACACTTAGACATACACACAATTAAAAACTAAATCTTTTTGAAAAGAAATACCAGATGATAAATACCAAAGATCATTATTTATGTATGATCATTGTACATATGTAAGGCTTTATTTCAGTATAATAAAAATAGCAGTACTGCTTTTAAGCCATGCCCAAGCCCCTGACAGGGAGATAACATGAGACTCAGTAGCTGTTGAATTGTAATGGTCTTACAGTTGAGGTTGTTTCTTCATTAGATGTACTTTTGGGTGTGTAAATAGCAGTGGTTATTTCATAAGCAAATTGCCGTTGGATGTTAAATTGCAAAGGTTAACAGCAAATAAAGACCTCATGAGATGGAAAAGAAAAAAGTTAACTTTGTATTCAATATATTAAGATAATGAATTTTTATTGAAAAATTCAAGCAGTTTATATTCTGTAAGGACAATAACAATACTTGAAATTTCTTCAAACTTTTGAATGACAGACATTGTCATATTATTTTATAAAGGAAAAAATTTTTTTTCATAGTAGAGACAGGTTTTTAGAAACTCTGCGCACTAGCATAATCAGCAAAGTGTTCATGATCCTTTATTCAAAATAAATACCAAATATTTCCCTTTTTTCCCAAATATTTCCTAGATTCCTACATTTAAATATCTCCTCACAGTTTTGTAATTAAAAATTTCATATATCAATAATGTATTGAAAGAAAATAATACTTTCTTAAATAATTAGTATAGAATATGTGCTTATTGAGTACTGCACAAGTTTTCAAACCCCTTTGAAGTAGATTGAATACTAAGTAAGCACATTAACACAGGGCCACATCTTCAGTCTCCTTAGTTTATGTTATAGCCGCCTGAACAGACTTAAAGATAGCATCCATGTCAGACGTGGTGGTGCACGCCTTTGATCCCAGTACTCAGGAGGCAGAGGCGGTGGATCTCTGTGAGTTCAAGCCTAGCCTGGTCTACAGAGCGAGTTCCAGGCCAGCTGGGGCTACAGGGAGACCCTGTTTCAAAAAGACCAAAAAAAAAAAAAAAACAAAACACACACATAGCATCCTTTGAAAATGCAGTCTGATTGAGAGCACTGGCACTGGCTGCTCTTGCAGAGGCCTCAGGTTTGAATCCCAGAATCCACAAGGCAGCTAACAACCATCTGTAACTCCAGTTCCAGGGGATCTGACACCCTCTTCTCACCTCCATGGCCACTGTGTGAGATACTTACATACTTACATACATGCAGGCAAAACACTCACACAAAATAAAAATAATCAATAAAATATTTTAGAGTACAAAGAAGAAAAAAGAAATGCAGTTGAAAACTCAGTTTAACAAAGATAGAATAATGTAGCATAGATTCGCATTAAACTGGTAGTTTTTACGTTATCTAATTAATCACTGAGTAGTTTACCATTTCAGATATTCTGTAATTACTTGTGAATTCCCTGGGATACTTCAGTGCACAACAACCATGCTCATGTTGTAAAGAGTAAGATTAATTGTAAGAATTCAGAGGTACCTGACCCCAATTAAAAAAGTCTCTCTCTCTCTCTCTCTCTCTCTCTCTCTCTCTCTCTCTCTCTCTCACGCACGCACGCACACACACACACAGAATAGACATTTAACAAAGTGATACAACACTAGTCACCAGATGGAAATCTGTTCTAGTTTGCTCTTTGTTGCTTTGATAAAACACCATCACCAAAGCAACTTGCAAGTTACCATCCATTATTGAGGGAAGCCTGGACCAGAATTCGAGGCCAGAACCTAGAGGCCAGGACTGCACAGAGACCATGGAGAAACACTGCTTACTGGCTTCCTCAACTGAGGACTTGCAGTGCCCTTTTCCAAGTGTGCCAGTTTGACCATCAAGATTAAGTGTCGCACCACCACTGCAATAAAATACTTGTGAAAATTCAACTAATAGGAGAAAAGTTTGCCTTAGCTTATGATTTCAGATATTTCTATGGCTTCCGTCCTTGATGGCCTGGCCTGGTGCTTGTGACAAGATAAGATGGAGAAGACAGGTAGCAGAGGAAAGATGTTCATGTTCCTAGCAGCCAGGACCTAAAGAAAGGGGGATCCAGGGCTACCATCTCCTTCAAGGGCATACGGCTAATGACCTCACTTTCTTCCACCAGACCCTACAACCTAAATGTTTTACCACCTCCCAAAAGTACTATCACCTGGGTACCTTCTTTTTAACGCTTAAGCCTTTGGGGAATATTTAAGATCTGAACCATAGTAAATGCTCATACTCATAGTACCACTTTCTTCCTCCTTCCCCATGTCAACCTTTCCTTTCCTTTTCCTTTCCTTCCTTTCCTTCCTTTCCTTCCTTTCCTTCCTTTCCTTCTTTCCTTCCTTCCTTCCTTCCTTCCTTCCTTCCTTCCTTCCTTCCTTCCTTCCTTCCTTCCTTCCTTCCTTCCAAGATAATTGTGTTTTAAAACATGTTTTTAAGACTCACTTAAGAGAAACTATTTAAGGGCACAGAATTCTGGGCCCCTGCTGGGTATTAGAATGGCCTTCACTGTTCATCCTGTGACCACTGGCAGTTCTCCATTTCCACATCTGTAAAATTGCCCATCTATATTTGTTGTTGCTCTATTCACAATAGCAAGGAAGCAGAACTATCCTAGATGTACATCAACAGATAAATGGATAATGAAAGTGTAGTACAGATACAGAATGGAATATTATTTACCTGTAAAGAAAACTAAAATCATGAAATTTGTAGGAAGATGGGTAGACTTAGAAAGTGTAATATTAATGAGGTGACCCAAATTCAAAAAGAAAAAAAACCCTACACATTCTCCCTCATATGTGAATCCTAGCCTATAATGTACAAATGTATATATCTACACAGATGTATAGGCATAGTAAAAAATGAGAAAGCAGACCAAGGGAGGGTTATATTAGGTAACAAGGAAAGACAGATTCAGGCCAAAGGATGCTTGAGTCATGGAAGAAAATATAAAGTTTAATTTTCTTCTAGTTTTAACTCTGTCATAGTTTTGTCCTTTTTGTGGTTGATACATGAATTCAGCTTTCTGAGTATTCACGTTGTTGTACTGCAGAAGAATCCAATATGTATTATTCCTTTGAGGCAGTGATTGTGGAAGTTGGCCTTCTTTTAATTGCATTGGTACAATAGGCATTAGACACAAATAGTCACTGAATACATCTGCTGCACTGACCCACTTAGAAAAAGTGGAAAAAAAAGAAAAGGAAAAGGAAAGGATAGGGTGACATGGGGAAGGAGGAAGAAAGTGGTACTATGAGTATGAGCATTTACTATGGTTCAGATCTTAAATATTCCCCAAAGGCTTAAGCGTTAAAAAGAAGGTACCCAGATGATAGTACTTTGGGAGGTGGTAAAACATTTAGGTTGTAGGGTCTGGTGGAAGAAAGTGAGGTCATTAGCCGTATGCCCTTGAAGGAGATGGTAGCCCTGGATCCCCCTCTCTTTAGGTCCTGGCTGCTAGGAACATGAACATCTTTCCTCTGCTACCTGTCTTCTCCATCTTATCTTGTCACAAGCACCAGGCCAGGCCATCAAGGACGGAAGCCATAGAAATATCTGAAATCATAAGCTAAGGCAAACTTTTCTCCTATTAGTTGAATTTTCACAAGTGTTTTATTGCAGTGATGGTGTGACAAGTGTTTGTTTGTTGATTAGTTTTATAGCTGAAATTTTTTCAATTTTTCTTTTTGATGTTAGAATGACTATATCAAATCATTTTATTTTGGTGCTATTTAATATGTAAACTATTGCTATATATAAAAGTATCTTTTTATTTTTAATTTTATTTATTTCTGTATGTGTATCAATGTACTATCTGCATGCAAGTCTGTGCACCCGTGTCGTGCAATGCCGCGGAGGTCAGAAGAGGGTCTCGGATTCCCCTGGAACTGGAGTTCTCCTGGAATTGGAGTTTTAGACGGTTTTCGGCCGCCATGTGGGTGCTGGGGATCAAACCCGGGTCCTCTGTAAGAGCAGTCGGCGCTCTTAACCGCTAGGCCATCTCTCCAGCCCCATATTGTCTATTACTAAATTCAGGGTTTTGGTTGTTGTTTTTATTTGTTTTGTTTTGTTTTGTTTTTCTGAGGTAGAATCCTCCCTTGCAGGTGTAGTCACCTCTTCAGTAGTGCTTTCTCACAGATGGTTTTATTAGACAAATAAAAGATGTGAAATTCTAGCCCCAGAAAGATGATTCATTCCCTGGACAGTCTTGGGGGAACTTCCTTAAACCCTCTGGGCTTCTAGTTTCTTTCTTTCTTTTTTTTTTTTTTTTTTTTTTTCAGTTCAATTTAGACTCATTCCTCCATCGATGCCCACCCCTCAGCCCCTCCCCCCATCAGAGCTCATGGACTCTGTCATACACAATCCTGTCTTGCATCTTTTTCTCAGTCTTATTTTTTTTGTTGTTTAATTTTATTTATTTCTGTATGTGTATGAATGTACTGTCTGCATGCAAGTCTGTGCACCCGTGTCGTGCAATGCCGCGGAGGTCAGAAGAGGGTATCGGATTCCCCTGGAACTGGAGTTCTCCTGGAATTGGAGTTTTAGACGGTTCTCAGCCACCATGTGGGTGCTGGGGATCGAACCTGGGTCCTCTGTAAGAGCGGTCGGCGCTCTTAACCGCTAGGCCATCTCTCCAGCCCTTTCTCAGTCTTTTACGACCTTTTTTGGAGCACAGGTTTACTGTTTTGGTCAGTTCTTTGAACAGGTTTTTCTCTCTCTTTGTTCCCATTTGATTTTATATTATTCCAAAATATGCATATATACACTCCACACATAAATCAAAGTTACAAAGTCTGAAAATAAACAATAGGTTAATTCCAAAGTACATTTAGAGATTCACATTTTAACAGTAGAGTTGCATGCATGTAAAAAGAAGTATAACTTTACATTCTTTTTTTCTAGAATATGAACATTAGTATTCCTGTATGATAGAACATACCATAGGATTACATAAGGATAAATTATGAATGGTTGTAGCATGTATCAATAAAAAGAGAAAATATCATTTTACAAATATTTTTTCTTTGGTCTTTTTGACACAGGGTCTCCCTGTAGCTCCAGCTGTCCTGGAACTCGCTCTGTAGACCAGGCTGGCCTTGAACTCACAAAGATCTGCCTGCCTCTGCCTCCTGAGTGCTAGGATTAAAGGCGTGCACCACCATGCCCGGCTTTACAAATTTTTTTAAATTTTATTTATTTATTTTTATGTGTGTGAATGTGCTGTCTGCATGTAGGTCTGTGCACCCGTGTCGTGCAATGCCGTGGAGGTCAGAAGAGGGTGTCATTTCCCCCTGGAACTGGAGTTCTCCTGGAATTGGAGTAACAGACGGTTCTCGGCCACCATGTGGGTACTGGGGATCGAACCCGGGTCCTCTGCAAGAGCGGTCGGCGCTCTTAACCGCTAGGCCATACCTCCAGCCCCCTACAAAATATTTTTAACTGGGGCTGGAGAGTACATTCATACACATACAGAAATAAATAAATTTTTTTTAAAAAGTATTAACTGTTAAATATAATCTTTTTTCTTTTTACCAAAAGATGTTATGTTTTCCCCAAGGAAGTGCTTGAAGGTTCCTCCTTGGCAAACCCAAACAACCATCAATCCTGCCCCTGTGCTCCACACTGGGGTCCTCTCCCCATGGTCACCCAAACGAGGTCCAGCAAGCATGCGTCTTGATCTTCCTTCACTGGCCTCCGTGACATAGCCTGGGTAGTCAAACAACAGCAGTCTACACTCTGAAGAGGCTGAAATCCCAGTAGCCACTCAGTCTACAAGCTGGATATCTTAGTAGTCCCTATCTGGCATTGAAGGTTTGAAGGATTCTCAAGTTTTATATCTGAAATACAATTTCTCAGACCTTACTGATTATTTATTTCTGGTTATACTTTCCTTTTGGATGCTTAAGACCACACAGTCAGCCCAGATTAACCAAGGTTTCTGTTTTCTCAAGGTCAGTTGAGGATCTGGTCCTCAAGGGTCACTTGGGGTTTTTTTGGCTGTGGCGGGGGTGGGGTGGGGGAGGCCCTGGCTCCTTTTAGTTTTTCAACCACCAGTTCCATCCACTTGAGGACACAATTAGGTCTTACTAGACCAGGCTTCTCTCTTTTAAGTATGAACAGACTTTCCTCCTTATAGGGTGGACACTGGCTGGAGTCCCATTAGTGGATCTCCAAGACCTCCCCGCACAGGGAAGACTGGTGGTGGAAGACTCACATTTGCAGGACATTTCAGGAGATGCCCCCATGCATATTCCCCTGAGACTTAATTGGCCTCTGAGGGCAAGGAACAAAGATATCCCTTGGGCCTCTAGTTTCTTTGTGTGTGGAATGAGAACACTGGCTCTAACAGGGAAAGTAGACAGGTAACACATGCAAGTAATTCATAAAATTATATAAGCAGGTTACTAAAAAAAAAATCTTACGTTGTCTCACCTATGACAAAAGTTAAGTTTAAATAAAAGATACCTTTCTGAAAATCTGTCAAAAGTAGCAGAGGTATAATACCTAGCACCAGGATAAGGAAACAAGGCACACTTAGTGTGTGTCATACCCAGAGTTCACTCTTCAGCAGCAAACATGAAAATAAGCATAAAATGAACAAGTCAAGAAGCAAGTCATCTTGGATGTTATCAGATAACACAGTAAAGCTGTGCAGGGTGTAAGTGGTCATACTTATCAAAAGCTTAAAAATTCATATAATGTTGGCCTTATAATGTACTTCAAAGATACTCTCTTGAGATTTTAGGTTAAGTACATGGCTGCCCTAGTAATTTCATAGACAGCATTAGAGACTCCAGCTAGTTTTCTCTATCCTATAGTAAATAAATTCTAAGAAATAAATATGTGATTCACAATAGGTAGCTGCATAGGTGGATGGATGGGTGAGTGGGTAGATGGGTCGATGGAAGAATGGATGGATGATGTGGAGGAGAGGTTTGTGGAGACAGGATATCTCATAGCCCAGGTTGGTCTTGTGCTCACTATATAGCTGAGGATGACCCTGACCTCCGGTCCTCCTGCATCTCCATCTTGTGTGCTGAGATTCCAGGCTTGTGCTGCCATGCCTGGCTTACTCTTTTTTTTTCCCCCTGTAAGAAGCTTCTCTTGCTACGAGCAGGTAGAACAAAGTCCTGCTAAGGGAAGGGGAACACAGTGGCTACCTGTGGTCACTGTGGGGAACTGACCCCTCAGTGCAGAGGTCAGTTGGTTACTTTTGTAACTCAACCTGAGAGGTACTGCCAATGCAGGTCCTTAGCCTGGGAAGCAGAGCATTTCTTGTTTGGCCATGTTTTTCCACCTGCCCAAAGGCTGGTGGTGTATGGACAGGAATTTCAGGCTGATGGCTGATGGCCTATCTTTAGCCTATACCCATTCAAAATTCACAGGTTGGTGACATGATTAGCCTCCATCCAACCCCTTGATAGCTTACTTATGCTGGTGGTCTGATAGAACCCCGTCCAACCCAGTAGCCACCAGCACTCAAAATCCAGGCCTCCTTCAGGCTGGATGCTCACAAAATAATGACCAGGAATTCTGTGTAAAGATGGTAATGGAGAATTCAATTTATTGCCTGCTGCAAGTCACTTTTATCAGCAAAATGATGTCAGCTCCTAGACCCAATCACAGGACCCCCCCCCCCCGTTTTGTGCCACTGTATACTGCTGCTCTGCCTTGCATCATGTGCCTGGGCCATGTTGCTTGCTCCCTCTTAGGGCGGGTTCAGAGGAATCCCATGACTCCCACATTGTGCCCTGAGAACTAGCCTCTAATTCCAACTGGATCTTCCCACACTCCATCTTTGTTTTATATGAAAGGCAATGTCACATAATTTTAAAAAGACACAGACAGGGTAACTTTTTAAAATAAATATTAATATTTTATTTATTTTATGTGTATGAGTGTATTACCTGCTGGTATGTAAGTGCACCCATGTCATGCTATATGTCCGTGGAGGTCAGAAGAGAGTGTTAGATCCCATGGAACAGGAGCTATGGTCAGTTGTAAGCCAACATGTAGGTGCTGGGAACTGAACTGGAGTCCTCTGTAAGCGCAGCCAGTGCTCTTAACCACTAAGCTCTCTTTCCAACCCCCCAAATAAAAATGTTTTGGGTTTTTTTTGAATTTGTGTGTGTGTGTGTGTGTGTGTGTGTGTGTGTGTGTGTGTGTGTGTGTATGCCACATATGTGTTCCCACGGAAGCCAAAAAAGCTGTTGGATCACCTGGAAGCTGCAGTGACCAGTGGTTGTGAACAGCCTGACATGGGTGTTGGGCCAAACTCAGGTCCTCTGGAAGAAAAACAAGAGCTCTTACCTGCTGAGCCATCTGTCCAGTTCAGAGGTTTCAGAAAGTATTTTATATCTGGGAGGTGCATGTGAGTGCAAGTGCCTGGGGAAGCCTGCGGCATCAGATCCCCTGTGCTGGAGTCACCGTGGCTGTGACCTGCTAGATGTGAGTTCGGAAACTATGCTGGGGTCCTCTGCATGAACAGCCTGCTCTCCTGCCTGCGGGGTATCTTTCTGGCCCCTCTTTTTGTTTTGTCTGTCCTCTTCACTGCACAGTATTCTGAAGTCATGAGGCTGCCTCTTCCCAAGCTCCGCTCAGGCCCATTCTTCCCTCTGCTGCTCTCCCTGTGAAGCATTCTATTCATTTATATTCCAGGCTTAGTGAATGAGAGAAAAGAGACTGACAGAAAGACACAGTGAATCACGGCATCTATCTTTCATCAGTTTTTCAAATATTACAGAAGCATCCTCTCTGGAAACAGGATCCCACAGTTTCAAACAACAAGCTTCTCTTGGTCTACAGAGCAACCTCCAGGCCACCTGAGACTAAAGGGAGACCCTGTCTCAAAAAAACCAAAACCAAACAAACAAAAAAGTTAATACTTCTAACCTAATTCAAAGTACTTCTGTAATATATTTAAGAAAGGTTTTGTTTGTTTGTTTACTTTTCTTTTTGAGACAGGGTCTCCCTATAGCCTTAGCTGGCCTGGAACTCATTCTGTAGACCAGGCTGGCCTTGAACTCAGAGATCTGCCTGCCTCTGCCTCCCAAGTGCTAGAATTAAAGGCATGTGCCACTATGCCCTGCTTAAAGATGGCTCTTAGCCGCCGTGTGGGTGCTGGAAATCGAACCTGGTTCCTCTGTAAAAGTAGTGGGTGCTCTTAACCACTGAACCATCTCTCCAGCCCCAAGAAGGGTTTTTTTTTTTTTTTTTAAAAACGTCGCTTACTCTACCAGTTGATGCCTGGAATATCCGAGTATCATAAAAAATAATATTGCAGGGGCTGGAGAGATTGCCTAGTGTTAAGAGCCGACCGCTTGCAAACCGCGGTTCGAATCCCCATGCAACCCCAGGCGGCGTGAAACCTCTTACATCCAATTCCGGAGAACTCCAGCTCCAGGGGAATCCGCACCCCTCTTCTACCTCCTCGCATTGCACGACATGGGTGCACAAAACCACATGCAACAATACACTCATACACATTTAACTAACTAAATAAAAAAAATAAATAAACAAAATAATTATGCATACTCAGCTATTTTATGCATGTTTCGATTAATCTGAGTTATGTTATTACTAAATTAGTTATGGTTGTTACCAATTTTGTTTATTCCACTTACTCTTGAAATTTTAATGACAATTTTTACAATTGTATGATCCAGTGATGTACTTCTTGATTTTTTTTTTTTTTAATTTATTTATTTATGTGTAAGAATGTACTGTCTGCATGCAAGTCTGCCACGGAGGTCAGAAGAGGGTCTCGGATTCCCCTGGAACTGGAGTTCTCCTGGAATTGGAGTTTCAGACGGTTCTCAGCCGCCATGTGGGTGCTGGGGATCGAACCCGGTCCTCTGCAAGAGCGGTCGGCGCTCTTAACCGCTAGCCATCTCTCCAGCCCCCCCAGTGATGTACTTCTATGAAAACAAAATTTATGAAGCTAATGCAGAATGTTTTGGGGAAGGGATATCAATAAGTCATTAGAAAATTGCTGTTACTACAGCTAGGTTCAAGTCCTGGAAGCTGAGGCAGGAAATTGGCTTGAGCCTAGGAGTTTGCAGCCTGCTTGGGCAACATAATGAATCCTTATCTCCAAAACAGACAAGGAAATGGAAGGGGAGGTTGATGTCCTTAAGTTAGGTAAAAGAAAATTTTTTTATATTGCCATTTTTAAATTCAAAGTGCTTAAAACTGGAATTAATTTTAAATATCCTTAAGATATTTCTATGAAGCCAGCATCATTCTAATACCAAAACCAGACAAGGACGCAACCAAAAAGGAGTCTCATTAATGAACTCAGATGCAAAAATACTCAACAAGGGGCTGGAAAGATGGCCTAGTGGTTAAGAGCGCCAACCACTCTTACAGAGGACCCGGGTTCGATCCCCAGCACCCATATGGCGGCCGAGAACCGTCTGAAACTCCAATTCCAGGAGAACTCCAGTTCCAGGGGAATCCAACACCCTCTTCTGACCTCCGCGGCATTGCACGACACGGGTGCACAGACTTGCATGCAGACAGTACATTCATACACATACAGAAATAAATAAAATTAATAAAAAAAAATCCTCAACAAAATACTTGCAAACTGTATACAGACCCACATCAAAAAGATCACCCACCATGATCAAGTTGGATTCATACCAGAGATGCAAGGACAGTTCAACATACGAAAATCAATAAATATCATAAAACACATAAATGTACTGAAGGACAAAAAACACACAGTCATCTCAATTGATGCAGAAAAAGCCTTCAACAAAATGCAGCATCCCTTCATGATTAAAGTACTAGAGGGAATTGGACTAGAAGGATCATTCCTCAACATAATCAAAGCCATATACAAGAAACCCACGGTCAGCATCATCCTAAATGGAGAAAAGTTAGGAGGATTCCCCATAAAGGTAGGAACTGGTCAAGGATGTCCCTTGTCACCACTCTTCTTCAATACAGTGCCTGAAACACTGGCTAGGGCAATAAGGCAAGAAAAGGCAATTAAAGGAATACTAATTGGAAAAGAGGAAGTAAAACTATCCCTTTCTGCAGACGATATGATAATTTACCTAAAGGATCCTAAAAATTCTATCAGAAAACTCCTAGAAACAATTAGGAGTTTCAGTAAAGTGGCAGATTACAAAATTAACCCAGAAAAATCAGTAGCCTTTCTTTACACCAACAACAAGCAACTGAAGAAGGAATGCAAGGAGACCTTCCCACTCACAGTAGCCTCAAAAACAATAAAATACCTAGGAACAAACCTAACCAAAGACACCAAAGATCTCTACACCAAAAATTATAAACTCCTGAAGAAGGAGATTGAAGAAGACATCAGAAGATGCAAAGACCTCACATGCTCATGGATTGGAAAAATTAATATAGTAAAAATATCCATTCTACCCAAATTGATATATCAATTCAACACAACTCCAGTTAAAATCCCCAGGACATTCTTCACAGGAAGAAAAAAAAAATCTTAAATTCATATGGAACATCAAAAAACCCAGAATAGCCAAAGCACCCCTGAGTGAAAACAGCAATACAGGGTGGAAATTCTATACCAGACATCAAACTATGCTACAGGGCTATAGTCATAAAAACAGCCTGGTACTGGCAGAAAAACAACGGAACAAAACTGAAGATCCAAACTTGAGCACACACAATTTCAGCCACCTCATATTTGACAAGGGGGCCAAGAAGACAACAATGGAGGAAAGACAGCATCTTCAGCAAATGGCGCTGGCAAAACTGGATCACCACTTGTAGAAGAATAAAATTAAACCCTACCTCTCACTCTGCACAAAAATCAAATCCAAATGGATCAAAGACCTCAATTTGAAACCAAAACCCTGAAGGTGTTAGATGAAAAAGTTGGCAGCAACTTACAAGACATAGGTGTAGGAAGAGACTTTCTCAATCAGCAGCTGCACAGGAAATAAGGTCAACAATTGACAAGTGGGACCTTATTAAACTCAAAAGTTTTATACAACAAAAGAAACAATAAGGAAAGTAAAGAGAAAACCCACAGAGTGGGAGGAAACCTTCACTGTTGATTTATCTGACAGAGCATTAACTTCCAGAATATATAAACTATTCAAAAAACAAAGGAGTAAGAAAACAAATGACTCACTCAAAAGATGGAGTAAAGAGCTGAGCAGAGAATTCCCAAGCAAGGAAATAGAGATGGCTGAGAAACATCTTAAAAAGTGTTCGGCATCACTAATAATAAAGGAAATGCAAATTAAAACCACTTTAAGATATCATCTCACCCCGATAAGGTTGGCTAGGAACAAGAAAACAAATGATTACCAAATGCTGGAGAGGGTGTGGGGAAAAGGGAACACTCATCTACTGCTGGTGGGAATGCAAACTTGTACAACCACTATAGAAAGTAGTATGGAGAACCCTTGGAAGACTCAAAATGAGCCTAACACCTGACTCAGCCATACCACTTCTGGGTACATATCCATCGGACTCTTCCTGCAGCAGAGATACATGTACAGCCATGTTTATTGCAGCTCTCTTCACAATAGCGAAGAGCTGGAACCAACCCAGATGCCCCTCAACTGATGAGTGGATACAGAAAATGTGGTACATCTACACAATGGAGTACTACGCAGCAGTAAAGAAAGATGACATCATGAAATTTGCAGGTAAATGGATGGAACTAGACGATCTTATGCTAAGTAAAGTAACACAGTCCCAGAAAAACAAACGATGAATGGTATCCCTCATGTGTGGATGGTAGTACTAAGTACTTAGGTGTAAGGCAAAATGAGCAACATTAATATTATATTCCTCACGATCTAAAGACAACTGTGCTCTTGTATTGGGAATCCCTACACAGGTTCTAGAGCTGACCTAACACATATTTTCAGATCTTGGACTTTTAGTATATGATGGGAGGGTATATGTGCATCTTTTAGAGTAATATGGGATTAAAGTGGAAAGATGTGAATCAAGAAATATGCTATGGAAATAACATACAGTTTGTATCCAAAGGATACAATGTTAATATAGGTGCAATGTAACAGGCTGGTGCAACTTAGCCTTTCTGGGTGCTTAATGACCATACCTGAAGTCCCTACCAATTTGGCCGAGGGACCTGAGGGACAACTTTGTTCCTTGCCCTCAGAGGTCAACCAAGTCTTAGGGGATTATGCATGGGGGCATCTCTTGAAAAGTCCTGCAGAGGTGGGTCACCATTCTTCCTGCTCAGGGAGGTCTTGGAGAGCCACTAAGGGGACTTCAGCCAGTGTCCAGTCTATAAAGAGGAAAGTCTGCTCATGCTTCAGAAAAGGAAGCCAGGTCTAGTAAGACCTGATTTTGTCCTCATGTGGATGGAACTGGTGGATGAGGAGCTGAAAGAAGCAAGCCCCCCCCCACCAAAAAAAAAATACCCGAGATACCCCTGAGGACCAGATCCTCAATTGACCTCAACAAAACAAAACCTTGGCTAATCTGGGCTATCTGTATGGCCTTAAGCATCCAGAAGGAAAGTACAACCAGAAATAAATAATCAATAAGACCAGAGAAACTGTAATGCAGACACAAAACTTGAGATCTTACTAAAAGACGAAAAGAAAAAAAAAAAAAAAAAAGAGAGCACCGTTGTTTGCCCTGTCTTCAATTCTTACAGGCAGGCACATATGCTCTGTGGATGCCACTGCTTTTGGCACTCCTCAAAGACATGAGATACAGCTTTTTTACTTTTTAGCCTTCCAATGTGGACTGAAGACTGCTGAGATACCCAGCTTGTGAACTAAGCAGCTAATGGGAATTCAGCCTCCTCAGAATATGGACTGCCATTGTTAGAGTACCTCGGCAGTTTCATGGAGGCCAATGCAGGGGGATCAAGACAGGATACTGCTTACTGGACTTCATTTGGGGGCACAATATTTAAAGCAGAAGCACACCAGTAAGGGTTTCCTTCTGCATAAGGTTTTTTTGTAGTGTAATGTCTTAATCATAGTCTACCATCAAATATTTTAGGAGCATCTTTAATGTTTAGATAGTATATTAGCAGCATGCAATAATTACATCATAAGTTCTCAAGCGGAGGCAATCTATTGCAAGGACCTTCTTTGCTGCCAGTTATCATAGGCTGTTTAAAGTTAGAAAACTGAGGGGCTGGAGGGATGGCCTAGCGGTTAAGAGCGCCGACGCTCTTGCAGAGGACCCGGGTTCGATCCCCAGCACCCACATGGCGGCTGAGAACCGTCTGTGACTCCGGTTCCAGGAGAACTCCAGTTCCAGGGGAATCCGAGACCGTCTTCTGACCTCCGCGGCATCGCACGACACGGGTGCGCAGACCTGCATGCAGACAGTACATTCATACACATAAAAATAAATAAATAAATAAAAATTAAAAAAAAAAATAAAGTTAGAAAACTGAATAGCAACACTGAATACTGTAGAAATGCACTTTGTTCAGTAATACTTGAGTTGTTGCAATATTAGGTTATCCATTTGGCTGTTATAGAAAATCCTTAACTGTAATTGATGGTTGTTGCCGTAATAGTATATTGCCTGTATTTCTACCTCTAGTAATGGGCTTTATGTGCTAGATTTCAATATCCTTGAGCCTGGGCAAGTGCACAAGCCTTTATAAAAAAAAGAAACATGGTTTACTTGCACAAAACTGATCAGATTTGAGAGATTGTTAATGCCCTTGAAGTGGTTTTTGTGGGTGTGAAACAAATGGTGAGAATTTGAATTGTTCCCTTATTATAGTATTGAAATTAAGTCTACTTAATTTATCAAATCATGTTCATGCCCTGATTTTATATACTTGTGTCTATCAATAAACATTGTGATACTTAAAAAAAAAGATGTTTAAAATCCAAAACTATAAAAGATATGGAAAAAACAAACAATGAACTTGAGTCACTGGATCATGAGGTATGCTCCAAAGCATACCTAACTTAAAAGTCAGCCAATCAGCCAACCACACTTCTTTTCCCTCCCCACCCAGACTTTCTACTTGTTTCTGTAGCAGCAGTGTACACCAACTCTCCTGTATATTGCCTTTTTGCTGGAAAATGTTGTATGTTGAATAAAATTTTCTATAAAAATTAAAAAAAGCCGGGCGTGGTGGTGCACGCCTTTAATCCTAGCACTTGGGAGGCAGAGGCAGGTGGATCTTTGTGAGTTCAAGGCCAGCCTGGTCTACAGAGTGAGTTCCAGGACAGCTGGGGCTACAGGGAGACCCTGTCTGGAAAAGACCAAAAAAAAAAAAAAAAAAAAAAAAAGTCAGCCAAACAGTTTGTGCTGGATAGCTTTAGTTTCAACTTGACACACCTGGGTGGGGGGAGCCTCAATTGGGGAGTTTCCTCCATTGGACTGACCTGTGGCCATGTCTGTGGAGAATGTTCTTGATTGTTGACTGTGGGCAGTGCCACCCCTGGGC
Organism: Rhizomys pruinosus; assembly: GCA_009823505.1. Classification (NCBI taxonomy): domain Eukaryota; kingdom Metazoa; phylum Chordata; class Mammalia; order Rodentia; family Spalacidae; genus Rhizomys; species Rhizomys pruinosus. Next base: position 895,404 of record VZQC01002907.1, read on the forward strand.
AGATCATTCTATATTATATAAGAAAGCAGGCTGAGCATGGGCCAGGGGAACAAGCCAGTAATCAGCGTTCCTCCATGGCCTGTGCTTTATTCAGCTCCTGCCTCTAGGTTCTTGCCCTGATTTCCTACCTTGGGCTCTCTTAATGATGAACTGTGACCTGGGAGATATAAGAAGACAAATAAATCCTTTCCTCCTCAAGTTGGTATTGGTCAGAGTGTTTTGTCACAGCAATCAAAGGCAAAGTAGAAGACAGTGCACATTTATATGTATAATTTTAGACTCTGTAGTGAACGTTTTAGTTAGCTAGCCTATTTGAGCATCATGTAAAATTGTTTCTGTAGTGTCTCATAAGTAGTTTGTTAATTCTGTGAAGTCTTAAAATACAAGACTTTTATAAAGCATGTGGATATTATAGATCATTTATGAAAATATCAGACCAGATTCTGAATAAATAATTAAAAGTTATAGCATCCTTTCTATGATATGATAAATTTAATGTATTGGTATGGATTTGGTTTTCATTCCAAAGAAACATTTGTCACAGCACGTTGTGATGTGTAAAAACAAAACAACAAAAAAACTAGACTTTTTTTCCTTTCCTTCACAAAAACCAATTCTGATCCCTGGGAAACTAGTGCAGCTGCGTGATGTGGCTTACTTGGGTTTGGTGTTTGCCTGAGATACCTGCCAGTTGGAATTAGAGCTGTATGGGTATAACCAGGATGGACTTAATTATTGGCTTACCATATCTAAATAAAAATGAAAAGTTCATGCAAGTTTCTGTGCCCATACTCTGAAAAAAAAACATGGAGCCTTTTTGGACTAAAATTTCATAGCTTTTGTGGCTAGTGAGGCATGAAATAAATTGGCAAGCTTGGACTGCTCAGCACACAGTGTGCAGTGTGCATGTTCTAATTCCCAGCCCTTGGGATTCCAGCAAAGGTCACAAATTAAACAGTCAGGATTAATCAAAACTACAATCAAATAAAGCCCGATCATTAATCCTCTTCTGAGTTACAATGAAGTGATTGTGTAATTGTGTGAGAAGCACTGGAGAGGGCTCTTTTGTACTGTGTAGGAAAATCAACACTGAGGTGTCAAACAGAAAAATGAAACCCTGCAGGTAAAGCTGCCTCTGGAGCCAAGAGAAACTGGCAGAGCATACAGAGTTGCAAGTGAGCCTTCAAGAGACTGGGGAGGCACTAGCACGGAGCAGCAGGGCATGGGGGTGTTTCCATAGAGCCCGCCATAGAAGCGGTTTATGGTTCAGCAAGCCACTTGCTGAGGGGTAGCCACAGCTCTAAGCAAGTCTCTGCCAGTTAACTGCCAAGAATTTGCTGTGTGATCCACAGCTTTGCCGTGCAGGGGAGATGTTACAGAACATTTTGTCTGTGGAGTAATTGCTAGAAACTTCATTCTCAACAAAGGGAGGCACCAGTGACCAATAAACCACCGCTCCATCCATATTTCATTCCCTGTTACTTCTACTGTTTTATATTTCAGAATGATTTTCTTTTCATTCTTTTAGTCTCAAGTCAGTGTTGGCTCCATTGACTATTTTCCAGAAACCAATGGCAGTACTTCCCAGTGATAGGACAGTTATATTTTTTGTCACTTTTGAGCCAATCTGAGCATTCAGGAGGCCAATGTATGAGGTTCACAAATTGGAGGCCAGGCTGAGCTATTTGCTTTTTGTGGGGGTTTTTTTTGTGTGTGTGTGTTTTTTTTTTTTTTGTCTTTTCAAGACAGGGTCTCCCTGTAGCCTCAGCTGTCCTGGAACTCACTCTGTAGACCAGGCTGGCCTTGAACTCACAAAGATTCACCTGCCTCTGCCTCCCAAGTGCTAGGATTAAAGGCGTGCGCCACCACGCCCGGCGCTATTTGCTTTTTCTACAAAAAACAAACAAGCAAAAAGAGTCCATTTTTAGCCTGGTGTGGTAGCACATGCCTTTAATCCCAGGGCTGTGAAATTGAGGACAGCCTGGTCTACATAGCGAGGTCTAGGCCAGCTGGGGCTACAGGGAAACCCTGTTTCAAAAAGAACAATAAAAAGAGTCCATTTTTATGTTTAGTCCATATTATATATGTTATATGTGGACATATTTTGTGTGCTTTAAATAATTTGCTACTGTTTCTTGGCTTTCTGTCTGCTTTGCTTCCCAATACTTGTGAAGCAGGAGGATCAGGAAATTCAAGGTCATCCTCCGCTTCCTGCATAGTGTGAGAGCAGCCTAGGCTACATGAGACTCTGTCTCCAAAGTAAATTAAGATTTCAAGGCCGGAGATGGTGGCCACGCCTTTAATCCTAGCACTTGGGAGGCAGAGGCAGGCGGGTCTTTGTGATTTCAAGGCCAGCCTGGTCTACAGAGCGAGTTCCAGGACAGCTGGGGCTACAGGGAGACCCTGTCTCGAAAAGACCAATAAATAAGTAATAAAATAATAAATAAATAAATAAATAAATAAATAAATAAATAAGATTTCAGTCAGATTTTCTTTCTTCTGTTGCTCTTTGCTGTACTAAGCTCTCCTTTTACAGAATGCTGTTAAATCTTATGTGGGGCATGTGTTCTTTTTTTTTCTTTCAAGCAACCTAAGCAACTCATAATCACTGGTCAATCCCTTAAATTCATATTACTGAAAATATCACTCCAACTTTATAGCAAGCCTGCACTGTAATAGTGTATTATTTTAGATTTTGTCTTTTCATGTATATTATTATAAATAGAATAAATTGATGAGTTCAATTCTCTTAGAAAATAAAGGCCTCAGAATTCTGAGACTAGTTTCTGTACTTTGTACACCATAGATGTGCTTTCTCTGTTCATTTTTAAGTGGCTGAAGATATGGTACAAATGGGAAATTATAGAGAGTATTCATGTGCTTAAGGGCATTCATACTTTAGTTTTAAATTTTATATAAATAAAATGACATGTTATTTTGATATGTTTATTTTAGCTGAAAAGTATTTTGGTTTTAAGTTTTTATAATGAGTCTCCTCGCCTCATTTCATGTGTGCGTCACAGTGCTCTGCTGGCCCCTCCCTCCGCCCTCCTGTCACTCCTCCTCCTTGTCCCCTTCTCTCTTCAAATAGCTCCGTTTTCGTGTCAAACATACTTTTGTTCTTCTGCCCTCTCCACTGCCTTTCTCCCCTACACTGTCGTCTTCTACTTCAATGTCCTTGATATATTTTTTTTTATTCCAAATCTTGTGGTCTTTTTAAAGTTCAACATAGATATCTGCTGTATTCTGTTTATTCTTTTTGTTCCGCTGTGTAGCTAGTACACTGTTTTCTCAATCATTTCCCTTCCTAAGACATTTAGATTAGTTCCATTTTTATCATATTGCAGACATTAGTTAAGAATGGATCATTATTCTTGCCTCTTTCACATATGTAAGCATATTTCTGTTGATGCATTTTTTAATGGAATTGCTAATATTTTATATTGATGCCTGTTACTAAGCTGTTGCTAACATCAGCCTCTACCCACATGGTCTTTTACCAGCTGTGTATGCAAGCATACCTCTTACCACACTGTTGACTATTGCATGTACTAGATAATATACATCTTTTAAATTTTTTCTGACTTATTTTTTATAATTGGCTTATCTTTTCTTGGTTTTTTGGTTTTGGTCTTTTTGAGACAGGGTCTCCCTGTAGTCCCAGCTGGCCTGGAACTCACTCTGTAGACCAGGCTGGCTTTGAACTCACAGAGATCTGCCTGCCGTTGCCTCTTAAGTGCTGGGATTAAAGGTGTGCACCACTGCACCCAGCCTTTGGGTTATCTTTCTGTGTCATCTCTGCCTGTTCCCTCCTTTGGAATAGTGTCACATAATATAGTTAACTGATCCTCCATAGGTAAACTGAGTTACTTCTACCATTTCACTGTTACATGTAATTCTACAAAATAATTTATACCAATGCAAATTTTTCATAAGCATGAAAATAACTTTCCTCAAAGTCATTATGTGTGTCTATAGGATAAAATCCAGTAAGTAGAATCATAGTGTCAGAGGAGATAGGAATTTGTAATCACATTGGTCCTGTTTTGTTTTGTTTTTTTTTCCTTTGATGTTTTGAAATAGGATTCTCCTGCCTCAGCCTCCCAAGTGCTAAGATTGCAGGTATATAATCACCACATAGCTTTTATTGGTACTACTAAATAAGAAACACAATGTGGAAAACAGTATGCTACTGTTTAAGAAGAACGAAAGATGAAAACAGACATATGTTATCACGGGGGAATGAAGAATAAGCAGAAAAGTTTTTTTTTTTACTATATGTAGATGTGTATGTTTACATATACATGCGTATTTCAAGACAAGATTCCAAATATAGCCCAAGTTGGTCTTGAATTTTCTGTCCTCCTGCCCTAGCCACCTGAGCACTAGAATTATAAGCATGCACCATTGAGTTCACTTCTGTTTACACATTTTTCATACTATTTTCTTTATTAATGTATATTTAAAAAAAATTTTTTTTTTGTATGTGTATGAATGTACTGTCTGCATGCAGGTCTGTGCACCCATGTCGTGCAATGCCGCGGAGGTCAGAAGAGGGTCTCGGATTCCCCTGGAACTGGAGTTCTCCTGGAATTGGAGTTACAGACGGTTCTTAGCCGCCATGTGGGTGCTGGGGATCGAACCCGGGTCCTCTGAAAGAGCGTTGGTGCTCTTAACCGCTAGGCTATCTCTCCAGCCCTATTAATGTATATTTTTTATTGGGTTTTTATACATTTCATATATCCTAATCAAATTTAGACCCCTCCCCCATCCACACCCTCTTCTTGCCCCCCCCCCATTTCACACATTCTGTCATATATGTTAAGGCCTATCTGGTCAGACATTTGTACCTAGATATCCTGTGGTCAAGATCATCCAATGGAGTCTAGTCAGCCTGTCTAGAATCATTCCCTTAAAGAAAATCTACTCTCCCTCACCCTGCCAATAGTAGGCAATCAGTTGCAATAGTTCTGCTGAGGTTGGGGCCTGCTGCCCATTTCCCCAGTTCTGTGCTGGGTTTTTGTCTGATTGAGTCAGCATGGGTCTTGTGCATGCTGTTACCATTCTTGCAATTTCATATGAGCAAGTCTCCAGAGGCCTGAAAGCCTGTTTCCTTATATTTGTGTACCAATGCTGGCTCTTACAATCTTACCGTCCCCTCTTCTGCACTGGCCCCTGAGCCCTGAGTGGATGAGGTTTAATATATGAGTCCTATCCAGGGTACACACTCTGCTGTCTTTTATTCTCCAGTTGTGGCCTTCAATGTGCATCACACACTATTGTATGTGGAAGCTGGTGAGAGTTGAGAGATGTGTTAGTAGTTTCTCTGCTCCCTGTTCCTTTATGCTCCATCCATGACCCTCAGGTGCTGAGGTTCTACTGTAGATGTGTCACTTGCATATGGGCATCTCTCAGACATATACTGTCTTTGTGTGGCTAGTTGTGGAACTCTATAATGGCCTCCATCTTTTGCAAAAAGAAGCTTCTTTGATGAGTGGTGTGTGGTATACTTGTCTGTAAATAAAAGGATCCGTATTTAGCATACAGTAAGAAATTTCATTTATTTACAGATCTATTAGAGATGGGTTTTTCTCTAGGATCTATGACCTCTCCAGATATTTTTTTAAAAAATCATATGAGTGGATCTTTGTGAGTTCAAGGCCAGCCTGGTTTACAGAGTGAGTTCCAGGACAGCTGGGACTACAGGGAGACCCTGTCTCGAAAAGACAAAAAAAAANGAAGGGGGAAGAAGGGGGGGGAAAGGGGGAGGGAGGGGGGAAGCAGGGCGAGAGCGGGTAAATTGATGGGTATTTTGTGACCACGGAAAGGTGTGGGGGGACGTGTACTCATGGATTATCACTTTATAAGCTAAAAAAGAGAAAAAAAAAAAAAAAAACATAGAAAGGAGATAAAAAAGAATGACAAAAGGAAACAGTGATGGCAGAATACATGTAGCGTGGGGGATGGTGGTGGGGGGTGGTGGGGGAGGGAGAAGGGGAAGAAAGGGGAAAAAAGGTGATGGGAGGCCTGGATCTGAATGTGGTATGATGTTCGAAGAGATGGAGCACAAAGCATCAAATAAAAAAAAGAGAAGGAAAAGAAAAAAAAAAGAAGTATACACTGGAAGGGAAACAAAGAGAAAAAAGAGAAAAGTTAGTGGTGACTGGGCGGGAGGGATGAGATATGTCTCAGCAGTTAAGAGTCTGATCTGCTCCAGAAGAAGAGTGAAGCTTGATTTCCAGCACTAAGATGAGTGATTCACTGCCGTAACTCCAGCTCCAGGAATATGAGATGCCTTTGACCACAGGCGACCTTCACGTATGGTGCACATGTGTGGTGTGTGTGTGGAAGGTATGTGTGTGGTGTAACAAGGGTGGGGGGGGATGTGCTTGTGGTGAAGTTGCACACACTCAGACACACTTCGGCGGAAACAAAAATAATGTAAAAATAAAAAGGTGAAGAAATAACTAAAAAGTGTTTGGGAGGCGAGAGTTTACTATTTGGGCTAGGAAGCTGGCTCACCGGATAAAGGTGTATGGGCTTCAGCAAAGTCAGAGAGAGGAGGTGCAGGGAGGAGCACAACAAAAAACAATGTGACAACGACATTCCTTCCATATACGTAAAGGTAGCCCACATAGCAACACGACAAAAGCACATAGTACAACGAAAAGGGGAGATAGTGACCCATCAATTTACCATTGGTTGAACATAAAATGAATGACATGTGAGGGGGGTAGTGGGGGGTGGATTAAAGAGAGTGAGGGTCAAAATCACCAAAGCCGTGTAAGTGAGAATATGAAATGTTGCCAATATGCGATTGGTGAGGATAAATGAGGCACAGAGCAAGATAGTTAGAGTTGGGAAGATGTCAGTGGTCCAGTAGAATCTGCTTATAAGGACCCTAACTCGGCGGTTCAAAATAGGGATGTAGTTCTTTGGATACCTACGAAGAATGAGTACTACTCAGGATGGGCCCAAAGTAGTCCCACCGACAGCTGCCCCAGCTCCCCCCCCAAAAGTGCTCCAAGAAACTAAGATAATAGGACTTGGGTGGTTTTCACGTTAATCTTAATTCTAGAGTCATAAATTCACCCAACCAATGAAGAAATAAGAAATACATGGGTCAAACATGATAAAGGCTCTGGAGATGATTTTCATACAAATGAAATTCTTTCCTATCAACGTGGTATCATCTTTGCAGTATACAGAAGGGAAAAGAAAGTAGGTCCCGTCAAACACCTCTATCCCAAGAGATTTCTTTTTTTATTTCTCCAGACAATCTCATGTAGCTCAGTCTAGCCTCAAACTCATCACTATTTTTTACCAAAGGATGACGTGAACCTCTGAACTTCTGAACTCCGAATCTTCCTGCTTTTACAATCTCTAAGAGTGCTGGGATTCCAGGCAAGCCACGGTTAATTCTGCTTTATAGGCAGCACTCAGGACAATCCTAGGGGCTCTCCCATGTTCTAGCTGGCAAGCACTCGACCCTCTACCCTACCAACTCAAACTACCACCACATTCTCAGCCTTAGAATTTTCTTCCTTGTGTATCAATACTTTTTAATCATACCAGTAGGACATATAAAAGTTTTGGTAGTATTCTTCTTCAAACAGAACCAAAAACATCAAATATGAAAATAGATGCCAAAGATAACTGAATTAATGCCATAAAGAATACTTTGATTGCCCTAAAATGAACAGATTACCACTGAGGGAAAACAAAGCAATACACGTCAAGAGGTTAAGTTACGGTTGACTTTGATAAAAAGCTCCAATCAATGTCAGTATTTTCCTGAATGAGGCAAGAAGGGTAAGAGGCCAAAACAAACAAACAAAACAAAAGCAAAGAAGCAAAAAAAGAAAGACAAAGAAAGCAGAAACAAAACAAAAGAGAAACTGTGGAAATATTACTGAGAAGTGGTCCTGGATAATACAACAGCCACTGTCCCCCGGGAGTGTGTCATGTGTTAGTTGTTATGTGAATACTTGAGTGTCTTAGGAATATGGAAAGGGGGAAGTGAAGAGTCAAGTCAACGCCAATGCGTAGAGGTGCAGTGACGGATAGTGATGCAGAAAGGGAGAATAAGACGAATCTCATAGCAAACATATAGGGAGCGATACAAGGAAAAACGTGGATGGGTGCTACAAATGGGGGTGTGGGGCGCCGGGGTGCGCGCGGTGCAGGGGGGCTTGCGTGTGTGTGCGGAGAGAGGAAATAAGTAGGGGGACGGGGGAGGCTAGATGTGGGGGTGCATCATTGAAAAAACCCACAAGGCGATGGATCTCTCTGGGAGTTCAGGCCAACGTGGTCGACATAGGTGTTCCAGAGGCCAGCTGGGGCTAGAGGGAGACCCTGTTGTCAAAATCAAAAAGCAAACAAACAAACAAACAAACAAAAAACAAAACAAAACACAAAAAAAAACCCCACCACCACCACCAACAAAAAAAAAAAAAAAAAAAAAAAACTGAAAAGAAAAAGAAAAACAAAAAAAAAGAATAAAAGGGGAAGCATGCTGGAATACCATTTCCTTAAAACTTAAACGTAAAGGATTGAAAAGAAAAGCACCTGCACTGAGGCCTGCAGTCCAATGTCTTCTTGCTTATTGCCACAACACACAGGTCGTGATTATTATCACTTGATTTCCCACATGAGTTAATAGTTTATCATTTTAATAATGCATTTTTTGTCAAGCAAAAAAACTAATTTGATTCAAAAAAGGAACTATATATAATATGGGGCCGGGTGTTGGTGGGTGCAACGAAACCCTTTAATCCTTTGGGAGCAGAGGCCCAGAGGCAGACGGAACTTTGTGAGTTCAAGAGCAAGTTCCAGGCCGTCTAACAGAAGGAGGTTCCAGGACAAGCTAATGGCTACAAAAGGGGAATCCACGTCTTGAAACAAAACACCCCTCAAGACAAAGAAGGATGTATATCCAAGACTATAAATAATATCCCTCTCTTGAGTTGAGAACAAAAATCTGCTACATTACCCCAGGCTCTTGGTTGGTTTGGGCCCAAACTCTCACAATACTTCCTGATAAAACACTGAGTGTTGTGATTATAGACATATAACAGATGGTCTATTTTTATATACATTCATAAAGGTTACTAATATGGAAAAATGGCAAAATCTTTGTTGGGAGTACAAAGCCTTGTCTTCATTGGATTTTTTGTTTTTCCTTCTATTCTCTCGTCCAAATACATACATTCAACAGTGGGCTTCTTTCGAGCCATCACCCAAAATTGTCAGTTGCCTAGGCTAGGAAGGGCTGAAGCCAGGACTTATAACAACACCCTTACTGGTTTCCACCATTATAAAAGAAAATTTCCTCAGCTACCAACTGGCATCAGTTTTACCAAGAAATGTCCTCCCAAATGTTACTGTGCTCACGAGCCCTCAGGGTACCTCCTTTTCATTTCTCCTGGCAAAAACCTTAATGTTTAAAAAAGCCAAAACTCGGGGCTGGAGAGATGGCTTTGGCAGTTAACAGCTACAACGGCTAATTTTGGCAGAAGACCAGGGTTTTCGATTCCCAACACCCAGGTATATTGGGAAGAATTGATCTTTAGAGAGCCAGGGTTGTGGTGGCGTAACAAACTTTAAAGTATCCCAGCACTCAGGAGGCAGAGCAGGCAAATCACTGTGAGTTCACAGCAAGAATTCACAAGCCAGCTTGGCCTATAAAGTGAGTTCCACCAGGCCAGTTGGGGCTATAGGGAGACCCTGTCGCAAAAAAAAAAAAATTATAAATAAAATAAAAAATAAAAAAATAAAATAAAATAAAAATGCAACCAGAGGGGCTGACAGATGGTCTCAGTGGATAAGAGCCAAAAATGGCATGTCCTACTAGCAAGGAGCGACCTGGTTTCAGTGTTTCCCAGCAAACACAACGAGGCCCTAGATTGTGGTTGTAACAACTAACTACCAGTTCCAGGGGGATCTTATGCCCTCTTCTGGCCGCCATGGTCTCCATGGGGATTGCATGGCATGAATATACATAGACAAAAACATACATATAAAAAGAGAATATTTTTAAAAAATTTTTTTTAGTTATCTCTGTATGTGTATGAGGAATGTACTGTCTGCAATGCAGGTCTGGTGCAACCCGTGTCGTGCAATGCCGGTGAATGTCAGAAGAAGGGTGTCGGATTCCCCTGGAACTGGGGTACTTCCCTCCTGGAATTGGGTTTTCAGACGGTTTTTTTTTTTTTTGGCCGCCATGGTGGGTGCTGGGGAATCGAACCCACCCGGGTAACTCTCACGAGCGTCGGCGGGTCGCCGCTCTTGAATTAAAAAAAAACGCTAGCCACATCTCTCCAGCCCAAGAGAATATTTCTTAAAAGGCAAAAATAGACGGGAGGTAGAGAGCAGTGGAGTGGTGGTGGTGTTTACTTAACTTACCCACTTAATTTGGGAGGTTAGAGAGGTCAGCAGTGGAGTGGTGGTGGTGTTTACCCCTACCCTTACACGTAATACAATCTTACCTACCTTAAAATCCCATCCCATCCCAGAATAATCAAAACATCCCAAAGACTGGGGGGAGGAGGCCAGGAGGGAGAGTCACAACAAAGTCACCTCTCTATGAGTTTAAGTAAAAAGTAAAAAGTAAACTCCAATTAAATATTTTCCAGAATTCCAAGCTTGACCTACTATCTTGGAAGTTGTCCTCAAGAGGGTTCGAACCCCCTTTCCTCCCCCCAAAACCCAACTACAAGCAAAAAACCACCCAGGGGAAAAAAGGGAAAGGGGGAAAGGCAAAAAAACAAGACAAAAAACACCAAACTAAACAACCCAAAACCACAAACAACAACACCCCCCCCAACCCCCCAACAAACAAATAAATATGCGTGAGCATTTGGCGTTAAATTAAAATGACATCACCTCAACCTGGGCTGGAGTGATATAGACTAACTAATATAATAGCGTTAAGAGAGAGCAACAACTGCTCGTGCAGAGGACCCCCGCCCCCCGTTTTCGAATCCCCAGCACCCCAATGGCGGCTGAGAACTGTCCTGTAACTCCAGTTTCCAGGGGAATTCCTAACACCGGCCTCACCCTCATTCTTCTGACCTCTGTGGCATTGCATGACAAGGGTGCACAACCTTCCCATGCAGACAGTACATTCATTAACACAAAAAGAAATAAAAATTTAAAAAAAAATTAAAAAATAAATAAAATGACGAATCACCCGATAACAGAGCATGTCTGGGGAATAAGGTAGCCTTTTGTCGTTTTCTCATAACTTTTGGAGTAACTTGGGTTAGACAGCCGTGTCTTTACTCACAAGGAGAAACACAACAACCCCCCACAAACACAACAACCCCCAACACAAAAAACAAAACAAAAAAACCACTTCCGTCTCCCAACCCCCCCACCCCCCCCCCCCACCCCCTAACCCCACCCCCCCCCCCCCCCCCCCCCCCCCCCCCCCCCCCCCCCCCCAACCCCCCCCCCCACCCCCCACCCCCCCCCCCACCACCCCCCCACCCCCCCCCACCCCCCCCCCCCCCCCACCCACCCCCCCCCCCCCCCGCCCCCCCCCCCCCCAAAAGAACATGATGGGGGCCGAAAGGAGAGGAACCTGTCCCCATCGCCCATTCTCTCCTTTTCTTTTGGGGTGTTGTTTTCTTTTTCTCGCTCCCTTTTCTTCCCTTCTCCTTGTAGAGTTTAATCCAAGGATACACCCAAACCAACCCACAAACAAAAAAAAAACAACAAAAAAAAAAAAAAAACAAAAAAAAAAAAAAAAAAACAACAAAAAAAACAACACCATTTCAATACTATGTTACTTTACTTTTTGGTACAATTAACTCCTACTTAACATGCGCACCAAACCTTATGGAACTGGTTAAGTAAGATAAATCAAAAAAAAAAAGATACTCCATTAACAATTAATATTCATATTCCCAGTATTATTTATAAAAAGCTTTCTAATTCTGAACAAAATCGTTCTAAACACGGACCGGATAACTTGACTGATGAAAAAACACAGGGGTGTTTTCCTTTCAATTCACCTAGGAGACATGTAAAGTAAAAGGACACTTAACTTTAAAACATAAAACTTCATTCAACCTAGAGACAAATGTAAAAGGGAGGTAAAAAAAATGGGAAAGGACCTTTAATAACATTAAAACCAAACAACTTAATAACATCAACAGTGTCCCTTGAGAAAACAATCTAAAAACAAATAACATCCTTCTAACAGGGAGTGATGAGAATAGATTTTAATAAGAAGAAAAAGAGAGTTTTTCATCCTCAAGTTCATCATCAAGAGCAACCCCAGAGGTGAAGCCCATTTGGAACTTTAATGAATACTCAGAAGTAAAGCATACCATTCAACTCAGAAGCTGCACTTTCAGTGCTGATAAACCAATGCATCACTGACTGAATGGAAACCTCCTTGTCAGTCAGGCTCCACAGTACATGGCTGCAGAAGGCAACCATTAACTTTGTAATAGATGCTTGTGCAGACAGAATAGCTGAGATTATAGCACTAAAGAAATTTAAGCTAGTATAAGCTTATATTTTTATTCCTTTTTTAAACTTGTATTTATTTTGTTCATTTTACAAACACAAAGCATTTTTGTTTTTAATATCACATGTTTATTGATAGATACAAGTATATGAAATAAGGGCATGAACATGATTTGATAAATTAAGTAGACTTAATTTCAATACTATAATAAGGGAACAATTCAATTCTCACCATTTGTTTCACACACCCACCAAAACCACTTCAAGGGCAATAACAATCTCTCAAATCTGATCAGTTTTGTGCAAGTAAACCATGTTTCTTCTTTTTTTTTTTTTTTTAAGGCTTGTGCCATTGCCCAGGTTTAAGGATATTGAAATCTAGCACATAAAGCCCATTACTAGAGGTAGAAATACAGTCAATACACTACACTATTATGGCAACAACCATCAATTACAGTTAAGATTTTTTTCTGTAACAGCCAAATGGATAATCGAATACTGCAACAACTCAAGTATTACTGAGCAAAGTTCATTTCTACCAGTATATGCAGTGTTGCTATCAGTTTTCTAACTTTAAACAGCCTGTGATAACCGGCAGCAAAGAAGGTCCTTGCAATAGAATGACTCTGCTTGAGAACTTGTGATGTAATTATTGCATGCTGCTAATATACTATCTAAACATTAAAGATACTCCTAAAAGATTTGATGGTAGACTATGATAATGTTATATTTATAGCAAGTCAAAGCCAATCGTTCCTTGTGATAAGTGCTAGAGAAAATAAGCATCTGAGAAAACAGAAAAATTGGCCTGATTATACTTTAAAATGCAATCAAGTGGCCGGGCGTGGTGGGGCCACGCCTTTAATCCTAGCACTTGGGAGGCAGAGCAGGAGGATCTTGTGAATTCAAGGTCAGCCGGGTCTACAGAGTGGAGTTCCAGGACAGCTGGGGCTACAGGGAGACCCTGCTCAAAAAGACCAAAAAGGGGCTGAGGAGATGGATCAGCGGTTAAGAGCGGCCAACCGCTCTAACAGGACCGGTTCGGATCCCTAGACCCACATGGCCCCGAGAGCCGTTAAACTCCCACCCCCCCCCCCAATTCCAGGAGAGCTGCAGTTCCACAGGGGAATCCAAGACCCTCTTCTGACATCCGCGGGGCACTGCACGACACTGTGCACAACTTGCATGCAGGACAAGTAAAGAAATAAATTTTAAAAAATTTTCTGTACACATACAGAAATAAAAAAAAAAGACCAAAAATATGCAATCAAGTACAGTCACTGCTCCTTATTCATGGCAGCTATAAAGTGCTGTGAACACTGAATTATCAAATGAGTCAATAGTAATGGAATTAAAGAACTAGGTTAATAGGGTTCGTTAAAAACATTTTTATCACCCAAATAACGTATGGCATAACATTGTTTCAGCATGTTTCTTTAAAAAAGACATGATAACAAGAGAGAGAAAGAGAGAGAGAGAGAGAGAGAGAGAGAGAAGAGAGAAGAAGAGAAGACTTTATACCCAAAGCACTGTAACTCATGTATGTGTATACGTGTGAAGCTTATCTAATAAAGATATTTTCTCTGTAAGAAACAGATTAGCATTCTGGGACTTAGGAACTCTGTATACCACTTTAGCCCTATGAGTAAAGCCATGTTATAGAGAGACTACCAATAAAAAGCAAAACTGTTCAGTGTGGTGCTACAGAGGCCGCTTGAAGGCTGAAAAAGAAAGGCAGAGTGTGCCGTGAGCTGCTTCAACTGGAAACATACACGCTCCCCCCTCCCCACTTTGTCCATGTCTGAGAATAACTGAAAATATTGCAGGTGTTGATTTTGAGGTTACAAATAAGATTTAGCAATTGAGTAAATTTATAGATATGGTCTCTAATATTAAAAATGATGGACTATACTTGTTTCTGTAATGTGTTCAGTGAAATGAAATTCACTATTTCTTCTTTTAGAGTGATCATGATATGACAGAGGCCACTCCTCTGCTTTAGAAAAGCAGTAATATAGCTGCATATGAAGTTGACATTAGTCTAGGCCAAAATGTCATACTACCATATCACCATGTAGAACACATCCACTATACCATTAGGACAATGACTGTAAATTACTGAACAGAAATGTAAAAAAATTCCAGAAAAGAATTAATCAAAACTGAAAATTCTTGGTTTGGGGGGGAAAAAAACTGATCTGAACAAGAACTTAGAATTTCTAGTGCTTTTTCATTACTACTTTATAGGATCAAGGATTTTTTTTGTTACTATAAATAAACTTCATTGTTTCTAAATAATTTATAAACATAAAGGATCTGACAAGTTAACATTTCTGTGACCAATCTAAGAGGTTAATTTTATATATAATAGTCTACCTACTTATTTTATATAGTCAACTTATTTTTTATGTGTATGAATGTCTGTCCGCTGTGCAGGTGTGTGCACCCGGGTGTCGGGCAATCCCGCGGGAGGTCAAGAAGAGGGTGTCCGGATTCCCCTGGAACTGGAATTTTTTTTTTTTTTTGGTGGGGAGGGGATGGGAGGAGAGAAGAGAGAGTAGGAGAATTAGGAGGAGAAGAGGGGTCGTAGGGTTAAGTGGAAGATAAGGAGGTGACGCACTAAACGGAAAAGAATGGCACTGAGTAATATTCTCAGCACAGCACAGGGTGTGAAATCGAGGGGGTCTTGCTGAGGAGAAAAAGGTGTCACGGTTGATGAGAGTTCAGGAGACGAAGACCAGAGACGAGCAGTGCCAAGATCGGGGTACAAGGAAAAGCGGTATGAAAATATGCGAACTTAAAAGGAAAGAAAAAGAGAGAAAGGAGAAAAGAAAAAAAGAAGGAGGAGAGAGGGAGAAGAAGAAAGGGGAGAAAAGAGGAAGAGAGGGAAGAAAAGAAAAGAAGGGAGAGGAACGCTAGAAAAAAGAAGGAGGGAGGGGAGAGGTGAGAGTCGGGGAGTAAGGAAGAGAAGAGAGGGTTCGTAGAGCGCGAGATAAATGGGAAAGAAACACGTAGACAAATGTGAAACCGGGATGACAAATGGGAAAAGTGAACAAAGCAGTGGCCCTCCTCCCCTCAGTAGGAGAGATGGTCAAGAAAGACAGTTTGTGATAGTGATAGTAAAAAAGAGACAATTGGGGTGAAAGATAAGTTAAATGATTGATCAGCAGGAGATGAATGGGAAGATACAGGGAAGGGAGTAGGAGGAATGATTGTGCTCCGATTAAGAGGATGAAGTAGAATAGAGAAAGGGGGGGTGGATGAAGAAGAAAGATATCAAGGAGCTAAAAGGAGAAAGGGAAGCGATGCGAAGAAGTGAATAAACCAGGAGATGAATGCGGCACGGGAGAGGGACGGGAGAAGTTGATGTACCATCCCATAGCGAAATTGATCGATACTCACCGGAAAGCTGCGTGCATAGCCGTGAACTAATGCACACTCTCAGGTGCCGGCTCCTAATCGCACTTGATTAATATCCCCGGCATTCGAATACAGTGGATATAATCCAACCACGCGAAGGGGCGATTCATGTTTCATTTCAAAGAACTGATAAATGAACATAATGTAGCAAGAGGAGCTCATCTGGAAGATAAACAAAGTAGATTAGAAAAAGAAATTACAAAGTCATTTTAAGATTGGTGAATGTTGGTCGGGGGGGGATCAGGGTGGTTCTTGCGTACCAAAAACCGTACCTAGTACGATGGATCCAAAGAACAGCAGTCTTCCTCTTTTCTCTTTACACTCTTCCAAAAGATACTTCAATACACTAGACATCAAAATTACAAATAAAGAAAGTATAAACAACCAGTAAGAGCCCAGTCCGTCCAGCAGGGGGCTTTGGTGGGGGGGGGGCTAATGAGAGTCAATTACACTGTAAAATATAATGTGGTTCTATTTGTAACAGCTCCAATCTGTTGGAATGGAGAGCTGGCTCAGTGATACCGGTGCTTGTCCCTTGTGCAAACCCAATGACCTGAGGTTGATCCCAGAACCCATGAAAAGTTGGAAGGAGAGTCTGCTGTCAACACTCAATTGACTGAAATGAGCAAACTGTGCAGTCACAGATAGAATACTAGATAGCAAGAAGAATAAATGAACTACTCTTACATTCAGAGGTAGCAGAAAGCCAGTGAATGTCATGAAGAGCTAGACATATACCACGGAAACACTTCTCGGTGAAGGATATAAGTGAGTGGAGAG
Source organism: Rhizomys pruinosus (assembly GCA_009823505.1). Lineage (NCBI taxonomy): Eukaryota > Metazoa > Chordata > Mammalia > Rodentia > Spalacidae > Rhizomys > Rhizomys pruinosus. Next base: position 912,081 of record VZQC01002907.1, read on the forward strand.
GGATTCTGAAAGATTTCAAATGGAAGACAGAGCACATATTATAATAATCATGCCAGGAAGCAATGAGGAAGATATATGACAACCAGGTAAAAAAGATGACTTAGAGGCAATTCAGGATATCCCAACCTAGAATCACTATGTAAGCACGAACTATAGTATTACACGGGAAAGGAAAAAAATAATTTTCAAAAGAACAGTAGATAGAATGGACTGGACTTGGCGCCTGAGTGGTGGAGAATAGAGAACAAAGAGGAACACCTGTGGTGGCACTCAGTTTGGAAGAAGTACCGGGGATTTTATTTTCTAGAATATTTTTGTAATATTCAACTTTGCAGCCACAAAATAATTTCTAAAATACAAATTATAAAGTCCCTTAACACATTTTTAATGAGTTTAATATTTACATATAGAGAGAAAAATGTAATACGAGAGAAAAAATGCATACCTTGGTATATAATATGCCTGCTCATACTTGGCATGCAGAAACTAAAAAACTAAAATGCTTACAGAGAAACCATCCCATAAACAGGATGACTTTACCTGCAAAATATATCAAAATTGTTGGAGTTGGTGAATTTTTCAGAGCAGCTTGGTTAGCAACAGAAACCACTGGGAAGGAACTTCTCAGTTGATTTTCTAATTGCTTTTTTTTTTTAATTAATTTTATTTTAGTTATTTTATGTATGTGTATGAAGGTACTGTCTTCATGCATGCAAATTTGTGGCACACGTGTCCGAACAATGCCGCGGAGGCAGAAGAGGGTGTCGGATTCCCCTGGAACTGGAGTTCTCTGAATTGGCGTTTCAGACGGTTTTCTCGGGCCGCCATGTGGGGTGCGTAGGGGATCGAACCCAGGTCCTCTGCAGAGAGCAGCGCTCTGAAACCCTGGAGGCCATCTCTCCAATGTTAAATGGCTATGCCCTAATCTAACATCCTCAATAAAACGTTTATATGAATTCCTTGAGATTCCAATTATTTGGAAGGAAAAAACAAAGTGAATTTGGAAGGAACACAAAGTATTTTGAAACACTGCCACCACGGTATGTACTTATTTTTTAAAAGTTGCTATTCTTGTACTGTATATACATGTTACAAATTCAAAGTTTTTTTTTTCTTATAGGAATTACTCAGAAGCTATCAGTGGCTTAAGTATACTAGCTTGTGAGCAGATCCAGTTAGTTATCACACACACACACACACACACACACACACACACACACACACACACAGGCCCATTTAAGAGTGTACACTTGTTCTTGACAATGCATGAGCTTAGCTTGAGAGTGACTTCATGACTCACAGCTTCTGAACAGGCATTTTACTCACTGAAACTTTATACCATCTCTATTTGATATTCTGTTTTAGATATATCAGTCTCTTAGCTGTGGCTATTGTTCCATTGCCTGCAAATATTTTCATGACTTCTTTTGAAGTCACTGTCACAAAAGCAACTAGGGTAATGGCTTCTTTCCCAGTAAAACAAATACTTTACTTTTGCCTCTACATTCACATTTAAAGAGAGAGAGAGGCATGGATAACAAGGCTCTATGTTAAACTTTTATCTGTACAAATTTAACCTTTCAGGCATTTCATAGCTTTAGCAGAATGAAAGAAATCTAAAAAGAGCTTAATATTCTTATGTGCATCACAAGCTGTCTTTTGTGTACTTCGTTTCTTTTTCTTTTGCTTTTCTTTTTTTTTTTTTTTTTTGGTATTTTTTTGAGACGGTTCTCTTTTAGTACCAGTGGCAGAGGTCCTGGACTCGCTCTGTAGACCAGCTTGGCTTGGACCCCAGAGATATCCACCTACCTCTGCCTCCCGAGTGCGGATTAAAGGCATGTGCCACCACGCCTGGCCCTATGTGGATTGTACTCAAGAGTTCGCATTAATTTTTTTACTACATTGACAAAAGAATTTAGTACTTAAGAGTAAATTCAATGTCTGTATCACATAGCGTACAGTTTAATACAGTTCTACCTCGAAAGCTCATGCTTTTGCCACTACACTGAAGAAACACTGACAATATTAAAGTATTATACAGGTGGTATGCTTGCTCTCCTGACTCCTACCATGCTGGGGATGAAATCTAGAGTGTCACATGCTATGCAAGTGTCACCACTAAACTATACACCCGGTCTACACTCAAAGGATTTTTTTTACACACTGTGCCGTGGGCCACACACACACTGTTTCCAGAAGATTTGAAATGCCACTGATAGTTTAAAAAAACTGGACCCTGATGGGAAACCAAGGAAGACGATTTAATGTTTCATCCAGGTTGAGGTGCATCAGATCCAACAGCAGCTCCTCTTGGCAAACAGGTGTCACATGATGGTGTCCAAAAAAAAATGGTTGGCAATGGACAAATTCAAAATTCCGCCCCAAAGGTGGATGGGTCTTTGAAAAGTTTCAATCACAACCTTTGCAGAAAACACTGTCGGCCAACGCGCTGATTCTCAGTCCAGGAAAGTTCTTCTAGGTTCCACGTGGCAGGCGTGTCCCAACAAGCATGTTTTTCTGTGCTCTAATTAAAAGGGTCCTTCGGACTGGACAGGGAGGTGGGAGCTGTAGACCATCAGTCATAGTGGATGGCAGTGTAAAAGATGATCCAGATGACCTGGGGAGGACAAGCAACGTTCATGTCACCTAGATCTAGAGAGGCTTCAGTCCACAAAATGAAAATGGGAGACACAAATGTATACACTGGACACTCCCCAGGGATCTCAACACACAATCTGCTGCGAAGCCTATGCTCCTACAGGGACCACGTCACCAGCCCTTCTCTCGGCAGTCTGAGTCCAATGGGGGAGGAAGGCACAAATGTGGAACTGACGCAAGCTGCACTGCTGGAAGACCTTAGCAAATCTGAACTCAAATCCCTACCACACCTAGCCAGCTCCCTATTAAAGCACAAGCTCTCCAATTAGACTACCCAGAGCAGTATCCTGAGGCCTGTAAAAGCACAGATGCCCTGGGGCTGGAGAAATGGCCTAGTGGTTAAGAGCGCTGACCGCTCTTACAGAGGACCCGGGTTCGATCCCCAGTACCCACATGGCGGCCGAGAACCGTCTGAAACTCCAATTCCAGGAGAACTCCAGTTCCAGGGGAATCCGAGACCCTCTTCTGACCCCCGCGGCATTGCACGACACGGGTGCTCAGACTTGCATGCAGACAGTACATTCATACACATACAGAAATAAAAATTAATAAAAACAAAACAAAACAAAAAAACAGATGCCCTGATACCATGTCTCAAGATATTACTGGTTGGGGTTATGGTCTGCACACACAGTATGTGCATAATTCGTAAAAACTAACTTCAGGGCTGGAGAGATGTTCTTAACTGCTAGGTGCTACCACACCTAGCAGTTAAGAACACCAACTGCTCTTGCAGAGGACCTGGGTTCGATCCCCAGCACCCACATGGCGGCCGAGAACCGTCTGAAACTCCAATTCCAGGAGAACTCCAGTTCCAGGGGAATCCGACACCCTCTTCTGGCCTCCGCGGCATTGTACGACACGGGTGCACAAATTTGCATGCAGACAGTACATTCATACACATACATAAATAAATAAAATAAAATTAATTAAAAAAAAGAATTAGAAAAAACTGAGAAGTTCCTTCCCAGTGGTTTCTGTTGCTAACCAAGCTGCTCTGAAAAATTCACCAACTCCAACAATTTTGATATATTTTGCAGGTAAAGTCATCCTGTTTATGGGATGGTTTCTCTGTAAGCATTTTAGTTTCTGCATGCAAGCTAGAGCAGGCATAATTATATACCAGGTATGCATTTTTCTCTCTATATGTAAATATTAAACTCATTAAAAATGTGTTAAGGGACTTTATAATTTGTATTTTAGAAATTATTTTGTGGCTGCAAAGTTGAATATTACAAAAATATTCTAGAAAATAAAATCCCCGGTACTTCTTCCAAACTGAGTGCCACCACAGGTGTTCCTCTTTGTTCTCTATTCTCCACCACTCAGGCGCCAAGTCCAGTCCATTCTATCTACTTGATTTCTTTTGAAATTATTTTTTTTCCCTTCTCCCTGTAACTACTATAGTTCGTGCTTACATAGTGATTCTAGGTTGGGATATCCTGAATTGCCTCTAAGTCATCTTTTTTACCTGGTTGTCATATATCTTCCTCATTGCTTCCTGGCATGATTATTATAATATGTGCTCTGTCTTCCATTTGAAATCTTTCAGAATCCCTCTCCACTCACTTATATCCTTCACCGAGAAGTGTTTCCGTGGTATATGTCTAGCTCTTCATGACATTCACTGGCTTTCTGCTACCTCTGAATGTAAGAGTAGTTCATTTATTCTTCTTGCTATCTAGTATTCTATCTGTGACTGCACAGTTTGCTCATTTCAGTCAATTGAGTTGTTGACAGACCTCTCCTTCCACCTTTTCATGGGTTCTGGGGATCAAACTCAGGTCATTGGGTTTGCACAAGGGACAAGCACCTGTATTCACTGAGCCAGCTCTCCATTCCAACAGATTGGAGCTGTTACAAATAGACCACATTATATTTTACATTTTATTTGACTCTCATTAGCCCCCCCCCCACCCAGCCCCCTGCTGACAGACTTGAGGCTTACTGGTTGTTTATACTTTCTTTATTTGTAATTTTGATGTCTAGTGTATTGAAGTATCTTTTGGAAGAGTGTAAAGAGAAAAGAGGAAGACTGCTGTAATGTGTATTAGATGATACCATTACCATTCTTAAAATGGTAATTTCTTTTATAATCTACTTTGTATTTCCAGAGTCCTTTGCTACATTTATGTTCATTTATCAGTCTTTGAAATGAAAACATGAACTCTCAGTACTCTCTAGTAAATGGTTGAGATTTATTAAGCAGTAATGTTTCCATATCAATGTAGCCAAATTCCACTCCTTCCATGACTATTGAACATATTTAAAAATTTTTTTACATTAAAAAGTTGACTATATAGGGGCTGGAGGGATGGCCTAGCAGTTAGGAGCGCCGACCGCTCTTGCAGAGGACCCGGGTTTGATCCCCAGCACCCACATGGTGGCTGAGAACCGTCTGTAACTCCAATTCCAGGAGAATTCCAGTTCCNAGACCCTGTCCCTCAAAAAGACCCAAAAAAGAAGGGGGCTGGAGACTGAATCGGCCTAGCCGGTTAAGAGCGCCAACCGCTCTTCAAGAGGGTCCGATCCTAGCACCCACATGGCCTCCGAGAGCCGTCTGAAACTCAAACTCCAACTTCCAGAGAGCCTGGCAGTTTCCAGGGGAATCCAAGAACTCCATCTTCTGACTCCGCGGCACTGCACAACAAAGGTGCACAAACATACATGCAAAAAAAAAAAAAAAAAAAAAAAATAAAATTTTAAAAAATTTTCTGTAATCAACATACAGAAATAAAAAAAAGACCAAAAATATGCAATCAAGTACAGTCACTGCTCCTTATTCATGGCAGCTATAAAGTGCTGTGAACACTGAATTATCAAATGAGTCAATAGTAATGGAATTAAAGAACTAGGTTAATAGGTTCTTTAAAAACATTTTTATCACCCAAATAACGTATGGCATAACCTTGTTTCATGCATGTTTCTGTTAAAAGACATGATAAACAAGACGAGAAGAGAAAGAGAGAGAGAGAGAGAGAGAGGAGCAGAGAGAGAGAGAGAGAGAGAACTTATATTATTATACCCAACAACTTGTACATCATGTATGTGTATACGTGTGAAGCTTATCTAATAAAGATATTTTCTCTGTAAGAAACAGATTAGCATTCTGGGACTTAGGAACTCTGTATACCACTTTAGCCCTATGAGTAAAGCCATGTTATAGAGAGACTACCAATAAAAAGCAAAACTGTTCAGTGTGGTGCTACAGAGGCCGCTTGAAGGCTGAAAAAGAAAGGCAGAGTGTGCCGTGAGCTGCTTCAACTGGAAACATACACGCTCCCCCCTCCCCACTTTGTCCATGTCTGAGAATAACTGAAAATATTGCAGGTGTTGATTTTGAGGTTACAAATAAGATTTAGCAATTGAGTAAATTTATAGATATGGTCTCTAATATTAAAAATGATGGACTATACTTGTTTCTGTAATGTGTTCAGTGAAATGAAATTCACTATTTCTTCTTTTAGAGTGATCATGATATGACAGAGGCCACTCCTCTGCTTTAGAAAAGCAGTAATATAGCTGCATATGAAGTTGACATTAGTCTAGGCCAAAATGTCATACTACCATATCACCATGTAGAACACAGTCCACTATACATTAGGAACAATGCTGTAAATTACTGACAGACAAGACTGTAAAAGAAAAAGCTTGCCTCAGAAAAGAATTATCAAAACCTGAATCTCGGGGGGGAAAAAACTGATCCTGAACAAGAACTTTTAAGATATTTCCTAAGTTCTCTATTCCATTAGCATATACTTTATATGATCAAGATTCTTTTTTGTTTACCTAATAAAATAAATCTTCTAAAGTTGTTTCCTAAAGATAGATTTAGAAAGCATAAAGATCTGATCAGCAGTTGACCAGTTTTCTGTGACGAATTCTAAGAGTTTATATATTTTATACTATAATAACATCCTCTACTTATTTTTATAATAGTCAAATTTATCTCTATTATACAATGTGTATGAAAGTAAGCAATGTCTGCAATGCAAGCGTTTTGATGGCAGCTTACCGTGTCGTGCAATGCCGCGGAGGTCAGAAGACGGGTGTCGGATTCCCTGGCAAAAAAAAAAAAAAAAAAAATAGGCTAAAGATCTGAGCAGAGACTTCTCAGGAAAATAAATAAAGATGGATAAGAATTGTCTTTAAAAGTGTTCAACATCATTAGTAATTAAGGAAATGCAACTTAAAACCACTTTAAGATTTCATCTTATACCAGTACAACTGGCTATATTCAAGAAAACAAATGATACCAAATGTTGGAGAGATTGCGGGGGAAGGGGAACATTCCTTCACTGCCGGTGACATTGCAGACTCATGCAGCCCCTATGGAAAACAGTGCAGAAAACTATTAAAAGACTAAAAATGAACGTATCATTTGACCCAGCCGTAGTACTTCTGGGTATATACCCAAAGGAGTCATCTTATTGCAGAGATACATGCACACCATGTTCATTGCAGCTCTTTTCACAATAGCGAAAAGCTGGAAGCAACCCAGGTGTTCCTCAACTGATGAGTGGATAATGAAAATGTGGTACAACTACAAAATGGAATTCTATGCAGTGATAAAGAAAGATGAAACCATGAAATTTGCGGGAAAGTTGATGAAACTAGAAGCTGTTATGTTAAGTGAAGTAACAGACACACACACAAAAAACAACAACATATGGTGCCCCTCATTTGTCGATCCTAGCGTCAAACCCTTATATGTGGGTCAAGCTAGGTAATATTTTAACAAATATAATACCACATCCTCTGAGGCTACTAAAGACATAGCTTGACGTTCATGTCTCTAAAATCTAGGAGAAAGAATAAATCTCTTCTTTAAACTACATTAAAAAAAGAAGAGCCCAATATCTCAGGTGATAAATTGCCTTACCTTTAAGTTTTTACTTTCACTCTGAAAGTAACCTATGAACTTTCTTCGTTTATTGTTTTGTTGTTGTTGATGTTATTCATAAGCCACAACTTTCTTTTCATTCTTAATGTAAACAACCAGAAATACATGCTCTGTTTTGTTTTGAAATTTAAAATAATAATAATAAATGATATGGATGGCAAATAGATTATTTGTAAGTGTACATGGACTTAAAATGCAGTGGCAAAATGTTAAGTTTAAGACAGTAAAACAGGGGGTTGGACAGATGGCCTAGTGGTTAAGAGTGCCGACTGCTCTTGCAGAGGACCTGGGTTCGATCCCCAGCACCCACATGGTGGCTGAAAACCGTCTTTGGCTCCAGTTCCAGGAAAATCTGAGACCCTCTTCTGACCTCCGACGACACGTGTGCACAAACCTACATGCAGACAGTACATTCATACACATAAAAATTTAAAAAAACCCAGTAAAACAGTTCTCTTGAATTATAGAAATCTTGTTGGGAAGACAAGCTAAAAGTTCTTTTTCTTTCTTCTTAAACCTACCAGCCTTTTCTTCATTTCCTCACATAGCATTGAGCCTGCATTATTATAGCATTGTCTTCTAAACTATATTATTTGAGAATGCAAACTTCTTATTCAAACACTAACTGTTGATAGAAACATGACCTTACCTTATTGTAAATATAATGGTTACATCACCCATGCTGGTCTTATTATATCAACAACACAAGATTTAGCTAATTATGCCCAACAGTTCCTTAATTAAGCAAAATTTAGGGATGAGGGGCAGGCAAGGACCTGAATAGTAACATAATTGGTGCTCTTAAACAATGGTCTGTAAATTATACACACTCTAACCAAATTAAAATTAATAATCATTAAGACATGTTTTAGCATTTTTGTCTAAAATGAAGTGGTTAGCATAATAATCCAGATTTTTCCCAGAAGACTCTAGAAAATGATCAATTTTCAGAAAGCATGATACAATCGATTTCACCATATGCTTTTAAGTTTGGAATTTAAAAGTTTTTGACACCATCCAGGACAGAATTTAATGAGCTACAATCTATAATCAATCATACCTAAAATCCAAGCATAGAATCTTTCACAAGAAGTTTAATCAGCTGATTTTATTGAAATGAAGATATTTCACCAACCTCAAAGAGATCTCTAAAGAAAATAGTACAGATTACTTGCCAGTACCTGAGAGATATGAGCTGAAGAACGGATGACTTATTCCTAACTACTGGTATCTGAGAGTCCCAAAAGAATTCAATAATATGAGAAATGGACCTTCTACCTGTATAATTATACCTATTTTTTCAAACAGCTCAACTGGCCTTAATTAGAAGTGAAACTTATATTTTAGTAGCCCCTGTTAACAGGAAAACAAATACAAACAGCAAACAGAGAGATGTTTCACGATGCTATCAATGTTTTGCCCAATCATTACTGCCCACCTCCAAGATAAAGTCAAAAGGTCACTAATTCCATCAGTAGTCCAAAGGCAAGAAGACATTCCCACGTTCTGTTTTTGGTAACAGCTCTTACGGTAGACACATCACTATGTCAGCATTATGATAATATTTATTTTATTATGACACACATGTTCAGTGGAAATGGAGAAATGAATTTTTGCTATGAATTCTGTGAAGCAGACCCATCAAACAAATTCTTTTTTAATTGTTAATTTCTTTATAAAGTTCCCCAAAGAGTAACAAGGGAGCGAGGCATAAGTACTTTCCTGCTGTCATTTATCAAACTTAAAGCATAGTATAAGAAGTGTAACATACAGTAGTTACATAACTTTTTTTCTTATTTCTCTGGCATGGAGTTTCTAGAGCTGAAGATCCGTCAGAATCCTTCCGGACTTTCAAGATTTCATTCCCATTTGTGAAAAAACAGTGAAAAAGAAAATCCAGGAAATCAAATTTTCTCATTCTGTGGTTACAGCTTATTCCCTCATCCAGAAACTAATTACCTTATTCCTATTTGCTGGATGATTTGCTCTAAGATAATTCAACTCTCTATAAAGAATTCTACCTGTATAATGTCCCTCTCATTTCTCAATGACATGTTTTGTAGCTTTTGCATTTTCTGAAATAGGTATACAAAGTCAGCCTAAGTAAAGCATAGTTCAAAGAAGTTTGACAGGATGCAAGGTAACACTATTGGCTAAGATCAGAAGTGGAGATATGCTGTGAAATTTGAATTCATTGTGCCCTTCTATCTCTTATTAACATGGATAACTGAGAGGGGATGGAATTCTCATTAGCCTTTCTATGAGGCCATTGGGAGATCATTTTACAGAAAGGCTACTTGGCTGGTGAAATCTGACCTGAAATTTTTTCTGGCTAAAATAATCTTTTCCATGTCATATGGCATAGGATTTTGGGCAAAAATCCAAGATCTTGTTAAAGAAATATCCTTCTTATCAGCACCTCAACATCACAAATCTCAGCTAAAGGAGACCTTCCGTTTCGTTGGGATTATTTTGCTTGCTCACAAGTACAAGTTGGGCTCTTGGTTGAACTTTTTATAACAGAATCAAACTTATATTCCGTGCAGATCTAAACTGCCCAACTTTCACTTCAGATAACATGAGGATGTGTGTATATTTTTGGTGAGTTTTAGAGACTCTAAATGTGATTTGACACAATAAATACTAGCTCAAATTGGTTTCAGAACAGTGTTTCTTCACTTTTATAAAATAATATGTATAGGTGAACTCAGAACATAAAAGAACTATATAATACATATACATACTAAATAACTATGATTATTAATAGATTGAGATTATTGTAGTTTTTCTTATATGGTTATGTATTTTCTGCATGTTTAGCAATCAGAACCTATTCTAAAATCAGAAGAAATATACCATGTTAATATAAAAGTTGCTTGGGCATCTAACAGTTTGTACTAGTCTAATAGACATATAAAGCATTCATTTATTTAACATTTAAATATTCTATAATTCGATTAGCTGATGTCACTAAAAATTAACTTACCTGGACCCCATTTACTCACGACTTATATAAAGACTTTTATTAAGTTACAATTTAATTTCTGCCCTATTCCTTTATAGATGGTTAATAAAGAAATGCCAGACAATTCTTCCTCTTATGAAACCAAGCTGACAGTTCTTCTTGTACTACCCAGAACAGGCTTAACTTAAGCATCTCATGATCAACACAGCTTAACTGTTAGATAGGAAGTTGAAAATGTCTGTAGATACACCTGTATTTTTTTAACAAACCCAGTTTTTCTTTTTATTCTTTAAGCAGGTATAAGCCAAATGTAGAGTGAAAACTGTCATGTACGAAATTAAATGTTAAATGTAATGACTCTTTCTTCCTTCTTTACATAGCTTCTATTATTTCTCTTTTTAAATAATTATCTTCTATCTGGTCTTTCACCTTCTAAACCATATCAAATCTTTCTGCAAACAACCAGGCTATAAATCATTTTGAAAAAAAAATTGCCTTTACAGTGATTTTATGATAAGATTAAAAGTCCGGATAGTTTCCTCCAAATATACAAAATCAAGGCCTTGATTGTTCTTGTCCCAATTCCACAGGCCCAACTCTGATGTCAGTTAGTCCACGGTCCACAAATTAAAATTTTTTCCTGGTTTATGGGGCTGGAGAGATGGCTCAGCAATTAAGAACACTAGCTTTTCTTGCAGAGGACTGGGTTCAATTCCTAGCACCCACATGGCAGCTAAACTGTCTGTCACTCTAGTTCCAGGTGAATCTGACACCTTCTTCTGACTCTGTGGGCATTTCATGACACTGGTGCACTTACACACATGCAGGCCATACACACATAAACATAAAATAAAAATAATAAAGTATTTAAAAGAATTCTTCCTAGTTTATAAGAAACTTTACTTCAAACAACATGAATGAATCAGCCAATACCATACAATTAGCAACAGAAGAATGATTAGAAACCAGGTCTCTTGAATTTAAGCATGGCCCTATTTCAATTAAAGTCTGAGGACATTCCAATCCTATTGAAAAGTCGGGAAAACCTAAGAAGCATGGACATAAAGGCACATATTTTTAAACTTTTCTGCAAATAGCATTTGTCTTACTTAACTTTCTGAGTCATTTAAGTCTTAGTCTCAGTCTTTTGAAATTTTAATTGTATTTGTGTGTGTGTGTGTGAATGTGTGTAGTATACTGTGATGCATATGTGTATGCTGTATGTGCACATGTGTGAGTGTGTTCTTACACTCATACATATATATGGAGGCCAGAGGAAGATGCTTAGAATCCTGCTCTATCACACTCTACTTTAATTCTTTGAGCCAAGGACTTTCTTTAAATGCTAGTTAGGCTGGCGGCCATCAAGTCTCAACATCATCTGATCTCTGCCTCCACATCATTTGGTTGCAGTTGCATATGACTACACCTGACTTTTTACATGGGTGTTAATTACTCAAACGCAAATACTCATGTGTGTTCAGTAAGCACTCTTATCCACTGAGTAATCTTCCCATGCCCAGTCTCAGTCTCTTTTGCTTTTGCTGTTGTTATGGTGGTAGTCCTAGAGATGAAACCCAAGACCTACTACCTACTGGTTACATTTTCTCCTTCTGTGTTACAACCCCAGCCTCTGTTGTCAGTTTTCTAAGTTCCAAATAGTATATTGCCTCTCTTAAGAAAGTGATGTTACTAGCAACACTGAATACTGTAGAAATGCACTTTGCTCAGTAATACTTGAGTTGTTGCAGTATTCGATTATCCATTTGGCTGTTACAGAAAATCCTTAACTGTAATTGATGGTTGTTGCCGTAATAGTATATTGCCTGTATTTCTACCTCTAGTAATGGGCTTTATGTGCTAGATTTCAATATCCTTAAGCCTGGGCAAGTGCACAAGCCTTTAAAAAAAAAAAAAAGAAACATGGTTTACTTGCACAAAACTGATCAGATTTGAGAGATTGTTAATGCCCTTGAAGTGGTTTTTGTGGGTGTGAAACAAATGGTGAGAATTTGAATTGTTCCCTTATTATAGTATTGAAATTAAGTCTACTTAATTTATCAAATCATGTTCATGCCCTTATTTCATATACTTGTATCTATCAATAAACATTGTGATACTTGAAAAAATGCTTTGTGTAAAATGAACAAAATTAAATAAAAGTTAAAAAAGAATAAAAAATATAAGATTATCACTAGCTTAAATTTCTTTAGTGCTATAATCTCAGCTATTCTGTCTGCACAAGCATCTATTACAAAGTTAATGGTTGCCTTCTGCAGCCATGTACTGTGGAGCCTGACTGACAAGGAGGTTTCCATTCAGTCAGTGATGCATTGGTTTATCAGCACTGAAAGTGCAGCTTCTGAGTTGAATGGTATGCTTTACTTCTGAGTATTCATTAAAGCCAAATTGGCTTCACCTCTGGGATCTTGAAACCTCTAAAACTTATTCTCATCCCTGTAGATGTTCTCTAAGGACACTTGAGGTTAAAGGTCCTTTACATGTCTCTAGGTGAAAGGAATGCAGTTGGTTTAGAAAGCTTTATAAATAATACTTGGAATTAATGTAATGGATGCTTATCTTACTTAACCATTTCCATAAGTTTTGGAGTTCATTGTACCCAAGTACATAGTATGAAGTGGTTTTCTCCTTTTATTAACTACAAGGCTAAAAGTTACTCCAAAGTTATGAGAAAAGAAAAAGGCTACCTTATTCCCAGACCATGCTCTGTAGGTGATGTCATTTTATTTATTTTTTAATTTTATTTATTTTTGTGTATGAATGTACTGTCTGCATGAAGGTTTGTGCACCCGTGTCATGCAATGCCACAGAGGTCAGAAGAGGGTGTCGGATTCCCCTGGAACTGGAGTTACAGACAGTTCTCAGCCGCCATGTGGGTGCTGGGGATCGAACCCGGGTCCTCTGCAAGAGCAGTTGGTGCTCTTAACCGCTAGTCTATCACTCCAGCCCAGGTGATGTCATTTTAAAGCCAATGCTCCAAGCATTTATTTGTTTGTTTGGGGTTTGGGGGGGGTTGTTTTATTTTCTTTTGTTTTCTTTTTGAGACAGGGTCTCACTCTTGAGGAACTCACTATCTAGGTCAAGCTGGCCTTAAACTCATAGAGATGTGCCTGCCTCCCCAGTGCTGGGATTAAGTAAACACCACCACCACTCCACTGCTCTCTACCTCCCGTCTATTTTTGCCTTTTAAGAAATATTCTCTTGGGCTGGAGAGATGGCCTAGCGGTTAAGAGCGCCGACCGCTCTTGCAGAGGACCCGGGTTCGATCCCCAGCACCCACATGGCGGCCAAAAACCGTCTGAAACTCCAATTCCAGGAGAACTCCAGTTCCAGGGGAATCCGACACCCTCTTCTGACCTCCACGGCATTGCACGACACGGGTGCACAGACCTGCATGCAGACAGTACATTCATACACATACAGAGATAAATAAAAAAAATTTTTTTAAAAATATTCTCTTTTATATGTATGTTTTTGTCTATGTATATTCATGCCATGCAATCCCCATGGAGGCCAGAAGATGGCATAAGATCCCCTGGAACTGGAGTTACAGACAATCTAGGCCTCGTGGGTGCTGGGAACTGAACCCAGGTCGTCTGCTAGAGAAGCCAGTGCTCTTATCCACTGAGCCATCTTTCCAGCCCCTGAGTTGCATTTTATTTTATTTTATTTTTTATTTTATTTTATTTATTAATTTTTTTTTTTTNCACCCTCTTCTGACCTCCGCGGCATTGCACGACACGGGTGCACAAACCTGCATGCAGACAGTACATTCATACACATAAAAAATAAAGTTGACTATATAAAATAAGTAGTAGATTATTTATATATAAAATTAAACTCTTAGAATTGGTCACAGAAACTGGTAACTGTGATCAGATCTTTATGTTTCTAAATCTATTTTAGGAAACAACTTGAAGTTTATTTTATAGGTAACAAAAAAGAATCTTGATCATATAAAGTATATGCTAATGGAATAAAGAACTAGAAATTCTAAGTTCTTGTTCAGATCAGTTTCCAGATTCAGTTTTGATAATTCTTTTCTGGAATTTTCTTTACATCTTCTGTTCAGTAATTTACAGCATTGTTCCTAATGTATAGTGGACTGTGTTCTACATGGTGATATGGTAGTATGACATTTTGGCCTAGACTAATGTCAACTTCATATGCAGCTATATTACTGCTTTTCTAAAGCAGAGGAGTGGCCTCTGTCATATCATGATCACTCTAAAAGAAGAAATAGTGAATTTCATTTCACTGAACACATTACAGAAACAAGTATAGTCCATCATTTTTAATATTAGAGACCATATCTATAAATTTACTCAATTGCTAAATCTTATTTGTAACCTCAAAATCAACACCTGCAATATTTTCAGTTATTCTCAGACATGGACAAAGTGGGGAGGGGGGAGCGTGTATGTTTCCAGTTGAAGCAGCTCACGGCACACTCTGCCTTTCTTTTTCAGCCTTCAAGCGGCCTCTGTAGCACCACACTGAACAGTTTTGCTTTTTATTGGTAGTCTCTCTATAACATGGCTTTACTCATAGGGCTAAAGTGGTATACAGAGTTCCTAAGTCCCAGAATGCTAATCTGTTTCTTACAGAGAAAATATCTTTATTAGATAAGCTTCACACGTATACACATACATGAGTTACAGTGCTTTGGGTATAAAGTCTCTCTCTCTCTCTCTCTCTCTCTCTCTCTCTCTCTCTCTCTTTCTCTCTCTCTGTTATCATGTCTTTTAACAGAAACATGCATGAAACAAGGTTATGCCATACGTTATTTGGGTGATAAAAATGTTTTTAAAGAACCTATTAACCTAGTTCTTTAATTCCATTACTATTGACTCATTTGATAATTCAGTGTTCACAGCACTTTATAGCTGCCATGAATAAGGAGCAGTGACTGTACTTGATTGCATATTTTTGGTCTTTTTTTTTTATTTCTGTATGTGTACAGAAATTTTTTAAAATTTATTTCTGTACTGTCTGCATGCAAGTTTGTGCACCCGTGTCGTGCAGTGCCGCGGAGGTCAGAAGAGGGTCTTGGATTCCCCTGGAACTGCAGCTCTCCTGGAATTGGAGTTTCAGACGGCTCTCGGAGGCCATGTGGGTGCTAGGGATCGAACCCGGTCCCTGTAAGAGCGGTTGGCGCTCTTAACCGCTAGGCCATCTCTCCAGCCCCTTTTTTTGGTCTTTTTGAGACAGGGTCTCCCTGTAGCCCCAGCTGTCCTGGAACTCACTCTGTAGACCAGACTGGCCTTGAACTCACAAAGATCCTCCTGCCTCTGCCTCCCAAGTGCTAGGATTAAAGGCGTGCACCACCACGCCCGGCCACTTGATTGCATTTTAAAGTATAATCAGGCCAATTTTTCTGTTTTCTCAGATGCTTATTTTCTCTAGCACTTATCACAAGGAACGATTGGCTTTGACTTGCTATAAATATAACATTATCATAGTCTACCATCAAATATTTTAGGAGTATCTTTAATGTTTAGATAGTATATTAGCAGCATGCAATAATTACATCACAAGTTCTCAAGCAGAGTCATTCTATTGCAAGGACCTTCTTTGCTGCCGGTTATCATAGGCTGTTTAAAGTTAAAAAACTGAATAGCAACACTGAATACTGTAGAAATGCACTTTGCTCAGTAATACTTGAGTTGTTGCAGTATTCGATTATCCATTTGGCTGTTACAGAAAATCCTTAACTGTAATTGATGGTTGTTGCCGTAATAGTATATTGCCTGTATTTCTACCTCTAGTAATGGGCTTTATGTGCTAGATTTCAATATCCTTAAGCCTGGGCAAGTGCACAAGCCTTTAAAAAAAAAAAAAAGAAACATGGTTTACTTGCACAAAACTGATCAGATTTGAGAGATTGTTAATGCCCTTGAAGTGGTTTTTGTGGGTGTGAAACAAATGGTGAGAATTTGAATTGTTCCCTTATTATAGTATTGAAATTAAGTCTACTTAATTTATCAAATCATGTTCATGCCCTTATTTCATATACTTGTATCTATCAATAAACATTGTGATACTTGAAAAAATGCTTTGTGTAAAATGAACAAAATTAAATAAAAGTTAAAAAAGAATAAAAAATATAAGATTATCACTAGCTTAAATTTCTTTAGTGCTATAATCTCAGCTATTCTGTCTGCACAAGCATCTATTACAAAGTTAATGGTTGCCTTCTGCAGCCATGTACTGTGGAGCCTGACTGACAAGGAGGTTTCCATTCAGTCAGTGATGCATTGGTTTATCAGCACTGAAAGTGCAGCTTCTGAGTTGAATGGTATGCTTTACTTCTGAGTATTCATTAAAGCCAAATTGGCTTCACCTCTGGGATCTTGAAACCTCTAAAACTTATTCTCATCCCTGTAGATGTTCTCTAAGGACACTTGAGGTTAAAGGTCCTTTACATGTCTCTAGGTGAAAGGAATGCAGTTGGTTTAGAAAGCTTTATAAATAATACTTGGAATTAATGTAATGGATGCTTATCTTACTTAACCATTTCCATAAGTTTTGGAGTTCATTGTACCCAAGTACATAGTATGAAGTGGTTTTCTCCTTTTATTAACTACAAGGCTAAAAGTTACTCCAAAGTTATGAGAAAAGAAAAAGGCTACCTTATTCCCAGACCATGCTCTGTAGGTGATGTCATTTTATTTATTTTTTAATTTTATTTATTTTTGTGTATGAATGTACTGTCTGCATGAAGGTTTGTGCACCCGTGTCATGCAATGCCACAGAGGTCAGAAGAGGGTGTCGGATTCCCCTGGAACTGGAGTTACAGACAGTTCTCAGCCGCCATGTGGGTGCTGGGGATCGAACCCGGGTCCTCTGCAAGAGCAGTTGGTGCTCTTAACCGCTAGTCTATCACTCCAGCCCAGGTGATGTCATTTTAAAGCCAATGCTCCAAGCATTTATTTGTTTGTTTGGGGTTTGGGGGGGGTTGTTTTATTTTCTTTTGTTTTCTTTTTGAGACAGGGTCTCACTCTTGAGGAACTCACTATCTAGGTCAAGCTGGCCTTAAACTCATAGAGATGTGCCTGCCTCCCCAGTGCTGGGATTAAGTAAACACCACCACCACTCCACTGCTCTCTACCTCCCGTCTATTTTTGCCTTTTAAGAAATATTCTCTTGGGCTGGAGAGATGGCCTAGCGGTTAAGAGCGCCGACCGCTCTTGCAGAGGACCCGGGTTCGATCCCCAGCACCCACATGGCGGCCAAAAACCGTCTGAAACTCCAATTCCAGGAGAACTCCAGTTCCAGGGGAATCCGACACCCTCTTCTGACCTCCACGGCATTGCACGACACGGGTGCACAGACCTGCATGCAGACAGTACATTCATACACATACAGAGATAAATAAAAAAAATTTTTTTAAAAATATTCTCTTTTATATGTATGTTTTTGTCTATGTATATTCATGCCATGCAATCCCCATGGAGGCCAGAAGATGGCATAAGATCCCCTGGAACTGGAGTTACAGACAATCTAGGCCTCGTGGGTGCTGGGAACTGAACCCAGGTCGTCTGCTAGAGAAGCCAGTGCTCTTATCCACTGAGCCATCTTTCCAGCCCCTGAGTTGCATTTTATTTTATTTTATTTTTTATTTTATTTTATTTATTAATTTTTTTTTTTTTTGAGACAGGGTCTCCCTATAGCCCCAACTGGCCTGGAACTCACTCTGTGGGCCATGCTGGCCTTGAACTCACAGAGATATGCCTGCCTCTGCCTCCTGAGTGCTAGGATTAAAGGTGTACGCCACCACACCTGGCTTAAAGATCATTCTTAGCCACTATATGGGTGTTGGGAATCGAACCCTGGTCCTCTGCAATAGCAGTTGGCGCTCTTAACTGCCAAGCCATCTCTCCAGCCCCGAGTTGCATTTTAAACATTAAGGTTTTTGCCAGGAGAAATGAAAAGGAGGTACCCTGAGGGCTCGTGAGCACAGTAACATTTGGGAGGACATTTCTTGGTAAAACTGATGCCAGTTGGTAGCTGAGGAAATTTTCTTTTATATGAATGGAACAGTAAGGGTGTTATAAGTCATGCTTCAGCCTTCCTAGGCACTGACACTTTTGGGTGATGGCTAGAAGCACACTGTGAATGTAGTGATTTGGATAGAAGGAAAAACCATGAAGACAAGCTTTGTACTCCCAAAGATTTTGCCATTTTCCATATTTAGAACCTTTATGAATGTATATAAAAATAGACCATCTGTTATATGTCTATAATCCCAACACTCAGTGTTATCAGGAGTATTGTGAGTTTGGGCAGCCTGGGCTATGTAGCAAGATTTTTGTCTCAAAGAGAGGGATTATTTAGTCTTGGCATATAAATCCTTTTCTGGAGGGGTGTTTCAAGACAGGGATTCCCTGTAGCCCTAGCTGTCCTGGAACTCATTCTGTAGACGAGCCTGGCCTTGAACTCACAAAGTTCCGCCTGCCTCTGCCTCCCAAGGATTAAAGGTGTGCACCACCACACCCGGCATATTAGTCCTTTTGAATCAAGTTTACTTACAAAAATGCATAAAATGATAACTATTAATTCATGTGGAAATTCAAGTGCATAATTAATCAACGTGTGGCAATAAGCAAGAAGACATTGGACTGCAGGCCTCAGTGCAGGTGCTTTTCTTTTCCATTCCTTTAGTTTACGTTTAAGGAAACTGGTATTCAGAATGGCTCCCTTTTATTCTTTTTGTTTTTTTTCTTTTCAGAATCAAAGGGAAAATTTTTGGTGGTGGTGGTGGTGGGGTTTTTTTTTGTTGTTTTGTTTTTGTTTTTGTTTGTTTGTTTGTTTGTTTGTCTTTTTGAAACAGGGTCTCCCTCTAGCCCCAGCTGGCCTGGAACACTATGTAGACCAGGCTGGGCTTGAACTCACAGAGATCCATCTGCCTCTGCTGGGTTAAAGGTATGCACCACCACATCTAGCCTCACCCAGTTCAATTTAGAGTGAGGAAAACATGTAGAAAGTATTGTTTCATGTTTCTTCCATTTTCATAAGATCTAGCTTTTAGAAGAATTCCTAAGAATCAAGTATTCATACACTAAAATGAACCTCCCAGGGAAGTGGCTGTTGTATTCCAGGACCACATTCTCAGTAATATTCCACAGTTCTCTTTTGTTTTGTTTTGCTTTGCTTTGTTTTGCTTTGCTTTTGTTTTGTTTTGTTTTGTTTTGGCTTACCTCTGCTCATTCAGGAAATACTGACAGTGATGGAGCTTTTTATCAAAGTCCACCGTAACTTACCTTGGCAGTATGCTTTGTTTTCCTCAGTGGTTAATCTGTTCATTTTAGGGCAATCAAAGTATTCTTTATGGCATTAATTCAGTTATCTTTGGCATCTATTTTCATATTTGATTTTTTGGTCTTGTTTGAAGAATAATAAAAATTTATATGTCCTAATGGTGAATTGATAAAAAGAAAATTCTAAGGCTGAGAATGTGGTAGAGTGCTTGTCTAGAACATGGGAGCCCCTAGGATTGATCCTGAGTGCTGCATAAAGCAGAATACCGTGGCTCATGCCTGGAATCCCAGCACTCTTAGAGATTGTAAAAGCAGGAAGATTCGGAGTTCAGAAGTTCAGAGGTTCAAGGTCATCCTTGGTAAATAGTGAGTTTGAGGCTAGCCTGAGCTACATGAGATTGTCTGGAGAAAATAAAAAAGAAATTTCTTGGATAGAGGTGTTGAGGGACCTACTTTCTTTTCCATCTGTCTTACTGCCAAGATGCTTACCACGTGATAGGAAAGATTTCATTTGTATGAAATCATCCTCCAGCTTTATCATGTTCTGACCCATGTTATTTCTTATTTCATCATTGGGTGAATGTCATTGACTCTAGTTCCATAAGCTAAGCTGGCCCAAGTATTACTAGTTGAGAGTTGGGGGGGAGATGGGGCAGGGGGGCCTATGGGCCACATCCTGAGTATAGAGGTCATAGAACAACTTTGTGGAGTAGGTTCCAGAGATCAGACCCTGATCTTCATTTTAATGTGCTGTGCCTCATCTCCCCAGCCTTTGGCAACATATTCTCATACGGCTTTGTGTATGTGACCTATCTTTAACCATAAATGTCATTATGCACATGGGAAATGAGGTACTAACTTTTTCGTGTATCTATGTGTGTGTGTTGTATGTGGGGACACGTATATTGAAGAATGTGTGTACATTGTGTTGCTCTGCACTTTCTGCTTGTGCAGCAACCCCTTTATCCGGTGAGCCAGCTTCCTAGCCCAAATAGTAAACTTTAAACATTTTTAGTATTTTCATTTTATTTTTAATTATGTGAGAAGGTGTGTGTGAGTGTGTGCACACACAAGCACACATACACACACACACACACACACACACATGTGCACACTAGTGAAGGTGCCTGTGGTCAAAGGCATCTCATATTCCTGGAGCTGGAGTTACAGGCAGTGAATCACTCATCTTAGTGCTGGAAATCAAGCTTCACTCTTCTTCTGGAGCAGATCAGACTCTTAACTGCTGAGTCATCTCTCCAGCCCAGTACTAACTTTTCTTTTTTTTTTTTTTTTTCCTTCATGTGTATATTTCTTTTTTTTTTTTTTTATTGATGCTTTGTGCATTTCGTACATCATTTTCCAATTCAGATCAGGCATTTTTCCCTTTCNCCGGCCACTTGATTGCATTTTAAAGTATAATCAGGCCAATTTTTCTGTTTCTTCAGATGCTATTGTTCTCTAGCATTATCACAAGACGATTGGCTTTGACTGCTATAAATATAACTTAATCATAGTCTACCATCGAATATTTTAGGAGTATCTTTGTTTAGATAGTATATTAGCATGCAATAATTATATCACAAGTTCTCAAGCAGAGTCATTCTATTGCAAGGACCTTCTTTTTTTTTTTATTTTTTTTAAGTTATAAAACTGAATAGCAACACTGTATACTGAATAGCAACAGTGAATACTGTAGAAATGCATTCAAGTAATACTTGAGTTGTTGCAGTATTCGATTATCCATTTGGCCTGTTACAGAAATCCTTAACTGTAATTGAAGGTTGTTGCCATAATAGTATATTGCTGTATTTCTACCTCTAGTAATGGGGTTTATGTGCTAGATTTCAATATCCTTGAGCATGGGCAAGTGCACAAGCCTTTAAAAAAAAAAAAAAGAAAAACCACATGGTTTACTTGCACAAAACTGATCAATTTGAGAGATCGTTAATTGCCTTTGAATGTGGTTTTGTGGGTGTGAAACCAAATGGTGAGAATTTGAATTGTTCCACTTATTATCAGTATTGAAATTAAGTCTACTTCAATTATCAAATCATGTTCATGCCCTTGATTTCATATACTTGTATCTATCAATAACACTTGTGATACTTGAAAAATGCTTTGTGTAAAATGAACCACAATTAAATAAATTATTTAAAAAAAGAATAAAAAAATATAAAGTATCAACTAGTTAAAATTTCTTTAGTGGCTATTAATCTCAGCATTCTGTCTGCACAGCATCTATACCAAAGTTAATGTTTGCCTTCTGCAAGCCATGTTACTGTGGAGCCTGACGACAAGGAGTTTCATTCAGTCAGTGATGCATTGGTTTATCAGCACTGAAAAGTGCAGCTTCGAGTTGAATGGTATCTTCTTCTGAGTATTCATTAAAGCCAAATTGGCTTCACCTCTGGGATCTTGAAACCTCTAAAACTTATTCTCATCCCTGTAGATGTTCTCTAAGGACACTTGAGGTTAAAGGTCCTTTACATGTCTCTAGGTGAAAGGAATGCAGTTGGTTTAGAAAGCTTTATAAATAATACTTGGAATTAATGTAATGGATGCTTCTCTTAACTTAACCATGTCCATAAGTTTGGAGTTCATTGTACCCAAGTACATAGTATGAAGTGGTTTTCTCCTTTTATTAACTACAAGGCTAAAAGTTACTCCAAAGTTATGAGAAAAGAAAAAGGCTACCTTATTCCCAGACCATGCTCTGTAGGTGATGTCATTTATTTATTTTATTTATTTCTTATTTGTGTATGATATACTGTCTGCTGCAAGTATGTCGCACCCGTGATCATTGTGCATGCCACAGAGGTCAGAATAAAGAGGCTGTCGACTCCCCTGGAAACGGAGTTACAGACAGTCTCAAGCCGCCATGTGGGTGCTGGGCGATCGAACCCGGGGTATCCTGCAGAGAGTGGTGTCTCAGTTTGGTGCTCTTAACCGCTAGTCATCCTCCAGCAAGGTGATGTCATTTTAAAGCCAATGCTCCAGCATTTATTTGTTTGTTGGGGTTGGGGGAGGTTGTTTATTTCTTTTGTTTTCTTTGAGGCAGTCTCACTCTTGAGGATACTCACTATCTTAGGTGCAAGCGGCCTTAACTCATAGATGTGCTGTACCTGCCCTCCAGGCTGCGGATAAGTAAACACCACCACCACTCCACTGCTCTCTACCTCCCGTCTATTTTTGCCTTTTAAGAAATATTCTCTTGGGCTGGAGAGATGGCCTAGCGTTAAGAGCGCCGACCGCTCGTGCAGAGGACCCGGGTTCGATCCCCAGCACCCACATGGCGGCCAAAAAACCGTCTGAAAACTCCAATTCCAGGAGGAAACCCAGTTCCTAGGGGAATCCGACACCCTCTTCTGACCTCCACGGCATTGCACGACACGGGTGCACAGACCTGCATGCAGACAGTACAGTTCATACACATACAGAGATAAATTAAAAAAATTTTTTAAAAATATTCTCTTTTATATGTATGTTTTTGTCTATGTATATTCATGCCATGCAATCCCCATGGAGGCCAGAAGATGCATAAGATTCCCCTGGAACTGCGTGTTACAGACACATCTGTAGGCCTCCTGTGGTTCTGGGACACTGAAGACCAGGGTCTTCTTGCTAGAGAAGCCAGTGCTCTTATCCACTGAGCCATCTTCCAGCCCTCTGAGTTGCATTTTATTTTATTTTATTTTTTATTATTTTATTTATTAAATTTTTTTTTTTTTGAGACAGGGTCTCCCTATAGCCCAACTGGCCTGGAACTCACTCTGTGGGCCATGCTGGCCTTGAACTCACAGAGAATTGCCTGCCTCTGCCTCCTGAGTGCAGGATTAAAGGTTTACGCCACCACACCTGGCTTAAATGTCATTCTTAGCCACTATATGGGTGTTGGGAATCGAACCCTGGTCCTCTGAAATAGCAGTTGGCGCTCTTAACTGCCAAGCCATCTCTCCAGCCCCGAGTTGCCTTTTATAAACATTAAGGTTTTTGCCAGGAGAAATGAAAAGGAGGTACCCTGAGGGCTCGTGAGCACAGTAACATTTGGGAGGACATTTCTTGGTAAAACTGATGCCAGTTGGTAGCTGAGGAAAAATTTTTCTTTTATATGAATGGAACAGTAAGGGTGTTATAAGTCATGCTTCAGCCTTCCTAGGCACTGACACTTTTGGGTGATGGCTAGAAGCACACTGTGAATGTAGTGATTTGGATAGAAGGAAAAACCATGAAGACAAGCTTTGTACTCCCAAAGATTTTGCCATTTTCCATATTTAGAACCTTTATGAATGTATATAAAAATAGACCATCTGTTATATGTCTATAATCACAACACTCAGTGTTATCAGGAGTATTGTGAGAGTTTGGGCAGCCTGGGCTATGTAGCAAGATTTTTGTCTCAAAGAGAGGGATTATTATAGTCTTGGCATATAAATCCTTTTCTGGAGGGGTGTTTCAAGACAGGGATTCCCCTGTAGCCCTAGCTGTCCTGGAAACTCATCTGTAGACCGGCCTGGGCCTTGAACTCACAAAAGTTCCGGCCTGCCTCTGCCTCCCAAGGATTAAAGGTTTGTGCACCACCACACCCGGCATATTAGTCCTTTTGAATCAAGTTTACTTACAAAAATGCATAAAATGATAACTATTAATTCATGTGGAAATTCAAGTGCATAATTAATCAACGTGTGGCAATAAGCAAGAAGACATTGGACTGCAGGCCTCAGTGCAGGTGCTTTTCTTTTCATCCTTTTTATTACGTTTAAGGAAACTGGTATTCAGAATGGCTCCCTTTTATTTTTTTGTTTTTTTTCTTTTTCAGTCAGTTTTTGTTGTGGTGGTGGTGGGGTTTTTTTTGTTGTTTGTTTTTGTTTTTGTTTGTTTTTGTTTGTTTGTCTTTTTGAAAACAGGGTCTCCCTCTAGCCCCAGCTGGCCTGGAACACTATGTGACCAGGCTGGGCTTGAACTTCACGAGAATCCATCTGCCTCTGCTGGGTTTTAAAGGTATGCACCACCACATTTCTAGGCCTCACCCAGTTCCAATTTAGAGTGAGGAGAAAACATGTTAGAAATATGTGTAGATTGTTCATGTTTCTTTCCATTTTCATAAGATCTAGCTTTTGAGAAGAATTCCTAAGAATCAAGTATTCATACACTAAAATGAACCTCCCGGGAAGTGGCTGTTGTATTCCAGGACCACATTCTCAGTAATATTCCACAGTTCTCTTTTGTTTGTTTTGCTTTGCTTTGTTTTGCTTTTGCTTTTGTTTTGTTTTTGTTTTGTTTTGGGCTTACCTCTGCTCATTCAGGAAATACTGACAGTGATGGAGCTTTTTATCAAAGTCCACCGTAACTTACCTTGGCAGTATGCTTTGTTTTCCTCAGTGGTTAATCTGTTCATTTTAGGGCAATCAAAGTATTCTTTATGGCATTAATTCAGTTATCTTTGGCATCTATTTTCATATTTGATTTTTTTGGTCTTGTTTTTGAAGAATAATAAAAATTTATATGTCCTAATGGTGAATTGATAAAAAGAAAATTCTAAGGCTGAGAATGTGGTGTAGATGTGCTTGTCTTAGAAACATGGGAGCCCCTAGGATTGATCCTGAGTGCTGCATAAAGCAGAATACCGTGGCTCATTGCCTGGAATCCCAGCACTCTTAGAGATTGTAAAAGCAGGAAGATTCGGAGTTCAGAAGTTCAGAGGTTCAAGGTCATCCTTGGTAAATAGTGATTTTGAGGCTAGCCTGAGCTACATGAGATTGTCTGGAGAAAATAAAAAAGAAATTTCTTGGATAGAGGTGTTGAGGGACCTACTTTCTTTTCCATCTGTCTTACTGCCAAGATGCTTACCACGTGATAGGAAAGATTTCATTTGTATGAAATCATCCTCCAGCTTTATCATGTTCTGACCCATGTTATTTCTTATTTCATCATTGGGTGAATGTCATTGACTCTAGTTCCATAAGCTAAGCTGGCCCAAGTATTACTAGTTGAGAGTTGGGGGGGAGCTGGGGCAGGGGGGCCTTGGGCCACACTCCTTGAGTATAGAGGTCATAGAACAACTTTGTGGAGTAGGTTCCAGAGATCAGACCCTGATCTTCATTTTAATGTGCTGTGCCTCATCTCCCCAGCCTTTGGCAACATATTCTCATACGGCTTTGTGTATGTGACCTATCTTTAACCATAAATGTCATTATGCACATGGGAAATGAGGGGTACTAACTTTTTCGTTGTATCTATGTGATAACGTTGTGTGTTGTATGTGGGGACACGTATATTGAAGAATGTGTGTACATTGTGTTGCTCTGCACTTTCTGCTTGTGCAGCAACCCCTTTATCCGGTGAGCCAGCTTCCTAGCCCAAATAGTAAACTTTAAACATTTTTAGTATTTTCATTTTATTTTTAATTTTACTTTATTTATTTGTGTGTGTGAGTGTGAGTGTGCACACAAAGCACACATCTTTTTACACACACACACCACACACAACCACATGTGGCACCACTAGTGAAGGTGC
The DNA here is from genome assembly GCA_009823505.1 of Rhizomys pruinosus. Classification (NCBI taxonomy): domain Eukaryota; kingdom Metazoa; phylum Chordata; class Mammalia; order Rodentia; family Spalacidae; genus Rhizomys; species Rhizomys pruinosus. The sequence continues at coordinate 938,401 of VZQC01002907.1, forward strand.
CTGTGGTCAAAGGCATCTCATATTCCTGGAGCTGGAGTTACAGGCAGTGAATCACTCATCTTAGTGCTGGAAATCAAGCTTCACTCTTCTTCTGGAGCAGATCAGACTCTTAACTGCTGAGTCCATCTCTCCAGCCCAGTACTAACTTTTCTTTTTTTTTTTTTTTTCCTTCATGTGTATTTCTTTTTTTTTTTTTTATTGATGCTTTGTGCCCATTTCGTACATCATTTTCCAATTCAGATCAGGCATTTTCCCCTTTCCCTTCCCCCCCACCCCCACCCCATCCCAGATCATGTATTCTGCCATAACTGTCTTGCATCTTTCTCTGTTTTTTTTTTTTTTTCCTTTTTTAGCTTTAAGTGATAATCCATGAGTACAGCATCCTTCGTGCAAAAACCAAATTACAGGCTGTTGTTGTCCAACCCCCACAGCCCCACCATCCCTGTGGGGGTGACATGTTGTTTTGTTCAATCAAGTGATCAAAGTTGAGTTCCAGACTACATCGCTGTAGTTTCACCAATTCACCCCTAATCGGAGCCTTACATTATACCACTCCCCTCTTCTGCAGGTTGTTTCCCTAGTCTTAGAAAAGGGGCACAGGTGATGCGAAGTCAAACAGTTCCACTCTCTCTTGGAGCTGTTGACTGGACTCTGGTCAATTCTGTGTTTCCTTCATGGGCTGAACAGTTTGTTCCACAGGGGTAACCTTCGATCCTACTATGGACAGCAACAAGCAGTTACGGATTATATCGGTATTTAAGCAGCACTAATAGTTATGGTAGGTTACTGTGGCATAGACACATATGTTTGGATGATATGATTAATCCATGAATTACATTTTCCCCCCCTGTTAAATATGACAGGGTCTTACTGTGGCTTATAACATCTCCTAACCTGTAGAGGATGTAAGCTTGTGGCATCAGCCATGGGTTATTCCTCCAAGGAGAGAGCCAATAGCCAATTAGATTTGGGATATACAGGCACATGGCTGCCTCCGCTGCACAGTATTTCCAGGCAGGTGAGGTGTAGCTGGTGCTGACGGTGGAGTCTTGCTTGACTCAGGGAGACTCGTATTTGCTTTATTGGTTTAGTGGCCTTTGGTAACACTCTCTGGCATTCCAGAGGCCATCTGCCAGTACTAACTTTTCAATAAATTACATTGAACAGTGCATAAAGCAGTTCTAAACCATGAATAATTCCGATTTCAATATCAAAGCACTTAGTTGGGGAGCTGAATGATGAGACTGGTAAAGAAAACCACCTGCAACCTCAGGTACCACATAATAGTTACCTACTAATTGTTTTGCCTTCATTTCAAATAATAGAGTTCCCTCCATCCAGGGCAATTAGTTAACTTTGAAAATAACTCATATTTCATATTCACATTTTTCAAAGTACTTTTATATGTATGCTGTATATATATGTATATCTAAAATTGTTTTTCACAACATAGAAATTATCTCAAAAGCTTCAGATATTATTCCTAAGTAGTATTAATATTGAGAATCAAATGTTGCAGTTGCAGAAGAATGCCACAGTCTTTTCTGCAGTATGTTAGTATATTACCTTACATGGTATAGTATAATCCATCTTCTCAATGTTCTTTATGTTTTCTCAGTATGAGGAAGCAGAAATTCTAACAAAAAAATAACAGATAAATAACTGACCATATTTCATCCAGGGAGAAATTAAAGAGTTGAACACAACATTCCTAACTAGAAGAGAAACTGGGGAAATATTTTGCTTGGAAGGAGTCATTGCTTTTCTTTTTTTTTTCTATTCATTCTTTTATTGTTTATTTATTTATTTTTGGTCTTTTTGAGACAGCGTCTCCCTAAAGCCCCAGCTGTCCTGGAACTCACTCTGTAGACCAGGCTGGCCTTGAACTCACCGAGATCCTCCTGCCTCTGCCTCCCAAGTGCTGGGGTTAAAGGCGTGCGCTACCATGCTCAGCTATTTGTTCTTTTAAATGCCTAATATAAACCTATTTGTTTGCTTGAAACCTATGTAGATAGTTGTTTCTGCTTCCTCATGTTATCTCCTTTACCAGAATTTTAAGAGTGTGTGTGTGTGTGTGTGTAAGTCTTATGTAGCCCAGGCTGGTCTCTAACTCGTTTGAACTTTTGATCCCCCTGCCTTTTCCTCCCGAGTTCTAACATTATAGGCATGTACCACCACACCCAGCTTTTATGTGGTGCTATGGGCTGATCCCAGGGCCTTGTGCATGCTAGGCAAGTACTCTTCTTTTTTTTTTTTTTATTTATTTTTGTATGTGTATGAATGTATTGTCTGCATGCAAGTCTGTGCACCCGTGTCGTGCAATGCCGCGGAGGTCAGAAGAGGGTCTCGGATTCCCCTGGAACTGGAGTTCTCCTGGAATTGGAGTTACAGACGGTTCTCAGCCGCCATGTGGGCGCTGGGGATCAAACCCGGGTCCTCTGCAAGAGCGTCGGTGCTCTTAACCGCTAGGCTATCTCTCCAGCCCAGGCAAGTACTCTTCTAACTGAGCCACATTCTCAGTCCCAGAATTTTTTTCTGCTGATTTTCCCTCCAAACTTTCAAGGGGCAGACTTGACCCTCTTGTTACCAATACATCAAAAGTTGGTCAGTGCTCCATTCCTCCTCTGCATAATTCATATGTTGGCTTTCTTACCCATAAGTCCTGGCAATAGGGTATTTGAACAGATAATGCCCCCTTTAGAGGTATTATCTAGTGTCATTCATTCCCTATTTCTGGGTTGCCTAAGCCAGTAAATTAGAACTGGCAAATGGATATATTGGGGTTAAAAAGTATTCATCTGTTCTGAATTTCCTTTTACTCTGGAGAAACCAAAAGGCCAGGAATTAGTGACTCTTTGGTCTTCTCTCATGGTTGGCAGCTGACAGGCTTACTGATGAGGTGATAATGAACTCTAAAATCTGCCGTGCTGGCTGGGTGGGAAAACTCCAGACAGCAAGCATGAGCCTGCCAAAAGTTTTCCTGTATTGTAGATTTATTTCAAGAAGGTTCTCAGGTAAAAGTTCCTGGATGCATTTCAGAATTATAAATTATAATTCCAAAGAATATGCTTTTTTGTTTTCTATTAACACTGCACATCAGAGGTATGCAGCCAGTTAGTTGGGTAGTCACAGAGGGAGCACAGGAAGTAGGCTTGAACACAAAGTTCATTTTGGAAAAACAGGTATCTCTTTCCATTAAAATAATCCTTTCTTGGACATACAAGAATCCCAAATTAGGCATTCCTATATTATTAGCTACTCCTGCTTTTTGATTTCTAGAATGTTCTCTGACCATCTTGAGCTTTAGGCTGGAGAGATGGCTCAGTGGACAGAGTGGTTGCTGCATTTAGTATGAGTGTCTGAATTTGGGCCCCAGTTACCCACATAAAAAGTGGGCATGGGGGCTGGAGAGATGGCCTAGCGGTTGAGAGCGCCGACTGCTCTTAAAGAGTATCTGGGTTCAATCCCCAGCACCCACATGGCGGCCAAGAGCCGTCTGAAACTCCAATTCCAGAGAACTCCAATTCCAGGGGAATCTGAGACCCTCTTCTGACCTCCGCGGCATTGCACGACACGGGTGCACAAACTTGCATGCAGGCAGTACGTTCATACACATACAGAAATAAATAAATAAATAAAAAAGTGGGCATGGTGGGATATGTCAGTAACTTCAGTGCTGGGGAGCAGAGACTGTAGATCCAGGGCCCAATGGAGAGCCAGTCTAGTTGAAACGATGAGCTCCAGATTCAGTTACAGGCCTTGTCTCAGAAACTAAGGTGAAGAGAAATAGAGAAAAGCAGCACTGACTCCTGCCTCCACGTGTGCATACAGGCAGTTTTAAAGTACTTGAAATCTGGCCTGGTAATTTTAGTTATGAATCTTGATAAATCTCCACTGTTTCAAAAACAGTTTAAATTCCTCTGGTATTAGCAGGCTTCATAGCAAAGAATATAGAGAACTATTCATCTCTGGTTCATATGATCCATTACTGGCAGTCCCCAAATCTACATGATTCTCTAGAGGATTGGTTCTATGACCCACCAAAATTCTTGAGTGATCAAGTTCTTTCTACCAAATGGCATAGTGTTTACATGTAGCCTACACCCTTTCCCCCTTATACTTAACATCATCTCTAGCTTACTTGCTCCTATTAAAATGTAAACTCTGTAAATACCCCACTAGAGCAGTAAATAATGACAAAACCCAATCTGTATGTGCACAGTACAGACACAATTTAAAAAAATATTTTCCATCTGTGGTTGGTTGGATCTGCTGATTCAGACCTCACAGATACGAAGGCTTATTCTACTTTAGCCCACACAGGAGGCAGCTTAATATGAATGTGAAAAATGGTTTTAGATTAATTACTGGAACTGTACTAAAGATGGACTATAAGTTTAAAATGACTTTGAAAGCTTTTAAACTTGAAAAATCATCTATTTTATATAGGGAAAACAATGATTATAATGGATGATTTTTCTTTTGCTTGATGTTCTTGTTACAGAAAATCATGAGATCAAAGTTAGATGAGTAGAGGGAGTTTTATTTCATACTAGTGGCTTGCCCACCAGCGTGGGCTGAACCCCAGGGATCATTCCATAATGGAGTCAGCAGCTCGACTATGTCCTGGGGGTCTTTTATACCCTGTGACAAATGCAAGCTACAGGAATGCAACATCCCGGTTTACAGATAACATGCAAACAAAGGTTACAGGAATGCTTTAGCCTTATTTATAGACAACATAGGGATCACAAAGGCTGCAGGAATATTCAAGGCCTTTTAGTAACCTACCTATTTCCACTATATTCCTTCCTCTTCGATGACATAATCCCTTTTGTTTATTTGAGAAGGACCCTGTGAAACTCTTGATGAATCACCTGAAGCCTGATGGCTTCCACCTGATTTTTAATAAATTTACTGGACATATTTATTATACATGGCCCTATAAAGAGGATTAATAGAATCAAGACTATGGTCCTGTTAAGTGGGGCCAGCCAGGGGCCCCAGGTCTTCCAGGTACTCTTCCAGAAAGACCCATTTTCTTTCGGCCTTTATTTTTCCCAACCAGCTGCCTGGCATTTTATTATGCAGGATTTACAGCAGCTTCATATTTTCTCTGAGCCGGATTGACTTGCATAGAATAGCACAGACACCTCCCATTCTGATGGCTCTTGCATTTCTAGTTTCTTGCAGGGATAAGTTTACTGGCAGATCCAGGAAGTCAGCTCTTCAGCTGAGAAAGAAACTGGCTCTTTGGCGCGGCGTTGGGGGCTCCTGATCCTAAACTGCCTAGCCAATTTCTAGCTCCTGTTCTTATCACATTACCCTCTGAAGAGGTCACCCCAGTTGCCAAGAGGGCATCAGGGCACTGACCACTCTGACTTCTTCCATGCTGAAAAGGTGCACAGGCTGTGACAACTGGGGTACCCCCCTCAGTGGGTCTATCTAAAGGACCCCCAAAAGTATATCTATATAGAAAACAAAGTCCTCAGCTGGTGCCTGTGAAGAAGTGAAGGAAAGAATAGTTAAGCACATGTTCTAGGCAGGGAGCCAAGAGACGTAAGAACAAGGTGAATTCAAATGTCCAACTTAAAAGTCCATTTGACTTTCTCCATGAGGGGTTTCAGTGCAGTGCATTCATTTATTGGGTGCCTCCTTATTTTGTTTGGCCATGATGGTTGGACTCAGGATCTGCTTTCCAGGTACTTTGATAGTCATAGTGTGAGTTCCTTCTTAAGTAGCTTCCACACAGACAGAAAGAGGAAATTTCATTATTTAACATCATTTAACAACAATAGTGGACTTGTCCTTTTTGGTTGCAGGTAGCATTTCATTTTTGAACAAGGCCAAGATCTGAATTTCTGTGCCTTCTAAACAATATCTCATATGACTTTAAGTCTAAGGTCTTGAAGCACAATCTCTCAGACTCTAAAAGAAATATACTGAGTACTTATCTTTTGGTTATACTTGCCTTTTGGGTATTTAAGTCCATACAGTTATGCCAAATTAACCCAAATTTTCTTTCCTCAAGGTCAGTTGAGGATCTGGTCCCCAGGGGTCACTCGGGTTTTGGGGGGAGCCCTTGGCTCCTTCTGGCCTTCCTTTTACCAGTTCCATCTACACAAGGACAAAGTCAAGTCTTGCTGGACCACACTTCCTTTTGAAGCATGAGGAGACTGTCCCCTATGTTGACTTTCCTCTTTATAGACTGACACTGGCTGAGTCCCTCTGGCAATGCCTCCATGATCTCTCTGAACAAGAAGATTTTAAGAGATACTCCCATATGTAGTTCCTGGGACTTAGTTGACCTCAAAGGGCAAGGAACAAAGTTGTCCCTTAAGTCCCTTGGCTAATTGGTATTGGCATTAAGTATGTTCATTAACCATCCAGAAAGGGTAAGTTTCGCCAGCCTGATCCTTCTAATTACTAATTACTGTGTAGTATTTAAATAAGGCTTGAACAAAAGCCCGAGTGGCCTTGCATAAACCTTGACTGGAAGAGAGATTTAACACTATAGGTTAAACAGGCAAAGCCCATGAAAGAGAATTAAACAATTTCAGGTCTATCTTAAATTAAACTGTTTACTACAATTTACTACAAACAGGAACAGTCTCTTCTTTCCCAGGCCCCCCATATCTTGATCTATAGTTTTCCCAGAAAGGCAGGAGTTGTATCACATACCTAACGACAGGAAATAAGCTTATAGGGATTACCAAGTCCATCTAAACTGTCTCCTTCTGGACTGCATGTGGCTGGTTCAGAGAGGTAAAACCTAGCTTTCTTGAGAGCCAAATTATCTTGTTAGGTCAAAAGAAGTATCAAAAGTAACACTTGTACAATACAGAGCAACATAAAGAACATCTTTCAGTAGCTTGGGTAACACAAAATCTGTCTATGTCCATTTAATCCAAATCTGCACCAGGGAGTCCAGTATAAGCCAGGAGGGAACTCAAAACTAACAACTGTACATTTATAATCCTGTTTAGTCCTTTAGTAAACTAGCTCAAGTGTTTGTACTGAGCAGAGCCACATACATTGCTGCCAGTAGTCACTGATCCCCAGGTGCCAGTGAGATGGCGGTGGGTAAAGGCATTTACTACACTTTCCCTACATATGCAGACTCAGTCAACCAATAAATAAATAAATAAGATTTTAAAAGACACTGATCTGTAAATTCTAGGTTTTGAAAAACATTTAACTCTTCTTATATCTAATATTAAATATAAGCACTCAAATATTTTTTATTTTATGTGTATGATTATACTGCTTAAGTATATAATAAATGCACCCATGTTGTGCAATACCTGCGGAGGTCAGAAGAAGTGTTGGGTTCCCTGAAACTGGAAGTACTGACAGTTTTTAGGTGCTATGTGGGTGCTAGAAATCAAGCAGTGCTCTTAACTACTGAGCTAACTCTCCACCCAGACAAATAATTCTATAATTATTTGTCTTAAGAGCTTGGTTTGAATTATAAATCTTGTGTCCTAGATTTATTCAGTTTTTTAGTTAATTCCAATTTATTCCAGTAGACAAAATGTAAGACATTTCTTCTAGAGTGACAATTCTGATTTTCGTGTACCTTATAGACCCACACCTCTAATCATTTTTCATGCTCTGACAATGAGGTTCTTACAGGATTATTTTATAGTTACTTTATGTATCATGTAGAGACTCTTTCTTCCCATAATTTTATACCATTAAACAATATTCATTCTCCATGTAAATTCTTGCATAATTTCTTCACACTGACACAATTATTTTTGCTTTTAGTTATTTTGGCTTTCTCCTACCTCTTTAACTGTTCTTTAAAAGACTGCTTTTTCTGCTGGGCGTGGTGGCGCACGCCTTTAATCCTAGCACTTGGGAGGCAGAGGCAGGCGGATCTTTGTGAATTCAAGGCCAGCCTGGTCTACACAGTGAGTTCCAGGACAGCTGGGGCTACAGGGAGACCCTGTCTCGAAAAGACCAAAAAAGCAAATAAATAAAAGACTGCTTTTTCTTTCCCTTAAAGTTGAATCCCTGAAGGTTAGTTTGCACCTCACTTATTTCATAAACTTTCTCCCAAATTATTTTTCCTGATGTTTGTTGACAGCACCACTGTCTGTAAGTGTACTGATGCCTTCCAAACACAGGTAGCTTGCTCTGGCCAGTCTATCTCTGTCTTCCAGGCTCTAGACTTATGTATGTACTGGCCATCAGCCACACGTGACCTTTTGAACATTCCATAGTCTCAGCATACCTTAAAGTATGCTTATCATCTGCTTTTAGAAACATAGTCTTCAGTGTTTTTAGCATCAATAAATGTAACTCACTCACAAACAGCCAGAAATTAATAGCTCAAACCTAACTTAACAAGAGATGGAAAATGAGATGGGCCAGACCATAAGGTGGCCTGGATAAATTCCAGGGGTATTTGATTTAGAATCCAAAATATACTAAATAAAACAATTACAATACTATTTTATATTTTAAATGTGTATGATATTAACTTAAAGAAGCCTCACAACAGCCTGTGAGAGAGATGCCTTTATCACACTCACTTTATAGTGGAAGAAACTAAAACTGTAGTAAACTGATCCATGATCCTAATTATACCACTAAACAGAAAAGATCTCGAACTTGATTACCATTGCCACCTTATACTGTTCTTCTGGATCTTACTTATCTAAAAGGGAAAATGTGCATTCTTAAGATGCCCCCCCCCAAAGTGAATGTTAAAGTAATTAAAGGAAGAAAATAAATGAGGGTTATGTCAGAGGTGGCTGATGAAGAAATATTGAGGAAGTGGAATAAGCAGAAGATTTAATGACGGGGATATATGGCATTGCAGCAAAGGGAGGAGGTGGAGATGATTTAAGCTAAAGCTCCCGGGGTCTTTGACCTTCATTTTCTACTCTATGTAGTTTATCTGTTAAAGAAATTCTGGAGAATAGTTTAACAATTCCCAGTGGAAGGCAACAGTAAAAGCTGAGGTGGTAGTAGTTAGACTCTGGACCCAGCAGCAGTGGATTCAGCCCTGAAGCTTTAGCAGTGTCCTTTGTGTAACAGCTAAAAGTTAGTGTCACCTATTACATAAGTAGGAGCAGCAACATTACTTTGTAAGGACTATTTTCCATTGTTTCTCTGTATACATGGCAAGGATGAATAGTGAAACCGTCCAGAAAGACCTACAAGACATGCAGTACCTCTGCTTCCTCTGCCTCGTCTCACTTCCTGCAGTGACGTTTCTTCCTAAGGTTACTGGATCATTTGAGATCTTTAGCCCTATTAAGTTATTCGTTCATCCTGTACTATAAAAAGTTAAGATTTGGCTCACTCACCCTGCTGCCTATCTCCTTGCACTCTTTTCTCCTAATTTTTGTTTTCTAAAGTAGAAAGATTTATTGCCTTTTCTTGTTATGAGCATACTACATGCCTTGTAAAAATTCAGCCATTTCATAAATAAAGAGGGAAATAAAAATCACTTGTAATCCTCCCTAAAACTGATTATTTGATATATGACAATATAAGCTGTATTTTATATTCACATCAAGATTTTCCCCACTTACAAGTAAATACTAAAATCTTTCTAAATCAATTAATGTCAAGCTGAGTCACTACTTATGACATACTGTTTCACTAAACAGTATGTTCCACATTATTTCACCTGGTCCTCTTTTTTTGTTAACGATATGTTTTTCCAGTTCTTACATTTTAACTCAAAATGATACAGTCTCACTTTATTCTACCACATTTCTATTTGTCCCCAAGTGTTCACTCATTCTATACTGTAGGAAATACGTGACAACAGTTAGAGAAATTCAAGTTATTTGCCCTGTACAGTCATTAAAATACATTCATTGTGTACTATGTGCCAGATGTGGCTCAGAATATATATTCTCTGTGAACACTTAATATGTTTATTTATACCTTGCAGTTTTAGTTTCTATTAAAAATTATTTATTATAAATAGTTATATAACATAAAATGTATGATCCTAACCATTTTTAGATATACCATTCATTAGTGTTAAATATATTGACAATGTTGTAAAACAGATGTCTAAGACATTTCATCTTGTGAAACTAAAACTCTGTACCTATTAACAGTCTTCTTTTCCCTCCTCCAGCCTCTGATAACCAATATTCTACATTTTGTTTCTGTGATTATGGCTACTTTAGACACTTCATATAAGTGGACTGGTTTTTTGGCTTGCTCATTTCATTGTGCATAGCATATTCAAGGTTTATCCAGTATTGTAGCATGTGACAGATTGGTTTTCTTTTTCCCCACTTCTGGGGATGGAACTCAGCTTTTGAATTTTTTTTTTTAAGATAAATACTTTATTTTTTTATTTTATTTATTTTTTTATGTGTATGAATGTACTGTCTGCATGCAGGTTTGTGCACCCGTGTCATGCAATGCCATGGAGATCAGAGGAGGGTGTCAGATTCCCCTGGAACTGGAGTTAAAGACGATCCTCAGCCACCATGTGGGTGCTGGGGATCGAACCTGGGTCCTCTGCAAGAGCAGTCGGCACTCTTAACCTCTAGGCCATCTCTCCAGCCCAGCTTTTGGATTTTTGTGAAATGGGAGTCTCATATATATACTTCAGGATGGTTTATCCTGCCTCAGCCCTCCAAGGGCTAGAATTACAGATGTATGCTCCCATACCTAAGCTATATATTTTTAGTGTTTTTAAATCAAATTGTGTGTGTGTGTGTGTGTGTGTGTGTGTGTGTGTGTGTGTGTGTCACAGGAGGTCATGATTCTCTAGCCCTTGACTGCATCAACCTAGGAAGTTGGGATTCCTTGGCCCTCAACACCAGCCATTATTATACTCTTGACCCACGGTGTCTGAGATCCTTGAACTGAAGACTTGACAGATCTCTGGAACTCTTGCAGCAGCAACCAGGGCCCACAGTTTCTTTTCTCTGGCACTTTACCCCCTTTTATCCTTCTTCATCCTCCACTTTCTTCCTCTCTGCTGTCTATTTTTACCATCGTTCCTACCCTGGACACTCTGTTAAGACGATTTTTCAGCTGTCAAACAACCTGCTGCCCGTGCCATTTTCACAGCTTGGCCAGCTGACTGCTCAGTCGTTACTACCTCTACTGTGGTTGCTGTTCTGTCATCTCTGCTGCTTCTTTCTTCATGTTACCAGTTCAGCGTGCAGTCCTGACAGTAGGCCAGAAAAGAATGCTAGAGAGACATCTTTTGTTGGGCCTGCAATACCAAAGAACTCAGCTCTGGATTAAGTGTGTCCTAGCTGACTCAGCATTGACTGACCCTAGTAAACCTGCTAGACAGATAGTCAGAGAAAGGGGTATTTAGGCCAATCACAGATGACCTCACATGTAGAAGTTTGTATTTGGACCAATCACAGCGTTGCCTCTTTCATTCCAGTCAGAGGAGTCCCTAGGCTAAGCCACTAGGGGAGGTGTTCTCTTTTTGGCCTAGGTGGAAATGGTTATAGGGTCATCTAGAGTTCATGGAGGCTTTTGATAGGAAAAAGTCTGATGCAGACCATTTGAAATAAACTTGGATGAGGCTGCATTTTCAGAAGCTGTGACAATCAGCTACATAGTTATGCAGTTGTCTCAAGGTATCTGTGAAATGTTCAGAATACCTGGTGCTGACAGAAGGGTAGTTCAGCTGCTACCTAGGGAGTCAGAGTGTCCTATCTGCTCAAAGTCTTTGCTTATTTACAAGAAAATGAAGATCAGCGGTGCTTACAAAACCAACATAAAGAAATTATCATTAAGGGTGGGTGTGGTGAGATGACTCAGCAGGTAAAAAAAAAAAAAAAAAAAAAAACCAGTTACTGCCAAGCCTGACAACCTCAGTTCCATCCTTGGGACCCAAGGGAGAATGAGAAAATTGACCCTTGTAAGTTGTCCTCTGACCTGCATATGCATGGTGTGCTTGTGTGTACACACACACACACACATACACGCATGCACATGCACACCCTACATGTGTGTGCATGGGAATAAATTAAATAAATAAATATTAAAAGAAAATTTAAAACACTAAATGTAATGTTAAATTTTTTAAATATTTTATTATGTTATGTGTATGTGTGTATTGCCTGCATGTATGCAAGTGTATCTATGTTGTGCAATGCTTGTGGAGGACAGAAGCAGGTATCAGATCCTCTGGAACTAGAGTTAGGGGCAGTTGTTAGCTGCCATGTGGGTGCTGGGATTCAAACCTGTGTCTTCTGGAAGAATAGCCAGTGCTCTTAACTGTTGAGCCATCTCTCCAGCCTGTAATGTTAAACATTTTTAACAATGCTTCCCTTCTGCCCTCTGCCCCAAGGAGGTGAGTCCTCATCTCTTTCAAAGGGGTTCGGCCTTCCCTGGTCTACTGTGGAGAAATATATAGAAACAGGAAATTGTCATGTTGTGTAATAATAGCATGAGTTCCAAGCTCCAATGTCAGGAAAGGAGGGAGCTCATGAGAGCCCTGTAGGTTGAAGAGTCGTGCGTAGGTAAGACATACATTATGAACACACCAGCTGCTAAGCAGACAGCCTCTGGTAGGCACCTAGGCACACACTGGCATACATGGGCTATGTGCAGGCAGGCACAGGCATATGAACAGACTAGCACACAGGCCACACAAATGTAGACACACAGGCCCACAATAGGAAGACTAGTGAAGGCAAAGGTGAAGGACCTCTGACCTCAAGGCCATTTTTATACAGAATCACACTAAAATGTTATTCTGCCAAAATGATTATGCAGCACATTACATCACGATTTACTTTTGAGTTCTCTGGACATCCACCGTCAGCCATTTTGTGGTGATTCATAATCCCCCCAAATATCCAGTGTTAGGGTTAGGATTCTTGACCCATGCGGATATCCATATCAGCAGCATGTTGTCTAAACATAAAGTGGCTTTTATGCCATCTGTTCCCAGCAGTGCTCAGATTTCAGTGGGAGACTGTGGGCAGGACAGAACCCATGTCCACCAGGGAACATGGAGGCCACTTCTATAGTTATACTGTCTCTCTTTAAAGTGAACTCAGCGTTGAAAGTCTTGAAAAGTCACAGACCTATGACATATTAAGGCATATTTGAGGAGCTATCAGAAGCAAAGAATGTTATAGGAAAATTCTGAGGAAGAAAGCTGGCAGAGCCTTATGTGTGATGCCCCTAAATAGAAGTTTTATTCTGAAGGCAAAGGGGTCTGGGAATGTGGATACTGCCTCTGCTAAGGCTGAGTGGGAGCAGTCAGACAATAACCAGTAAGGGATTGTGTTGTGAATGTAGTCAGAACAGTCGAAGTTTACAAGTTAGGCACTGTTTATAGGTAGAAGTCTGGTGAAGCCAATACTAGTGTCATCTCTTTTGCCTGTCCCACATGCTGTCACACAACTCCTTCCAGTCCCTAAGCTAGTCAGCTTTGAAGTTTGGAGCTATTACTGAGAGTTCTTAAAATCTTTCTTCTGACCGTGGTATTGTTTCTGAGTTTGACTATGGTTAAAAGCGCCACCATTCCCTACACCAAAACTTTTATTTCTTTTCCTTCAACCAAAGTTAATATTGTGGCTTTTTTCTTGTATGGTCGCTGCAAATAAAAATCTTACAGATTTTTGCAGGTTGGTTTTTTTCTTTTTCTTTTTTTTTTTTTAAGTCTTAGGAAGAAAATTTTGAAATCTACCTTTAGGCAAATATTGCCACACTTAATTTTAAAGATAGTCAATAGTTCATACTGTATAGATGAAGCAGGGTGCTGCACAGATGGGTTTCAGGCTGGCTCTGGTGGAGGGGCCTACAATCCCAGCTACTCTGCTGTTGAAGGAAAAAATGCTAGTTCATGGCCTGCCTGTATACAGAGCAAGTTCAAGGCCAGTCTGGGCAATTCAGTGAGAGCAGTCTCAAGAATAAAAGAAGAAGGGCTGTGTGTAGCTCAGTGGTAGAGCACTTGCCTAGGTTTCCAAGATTTCAGATGTGGACCAAAAGAAGACCCACACACACACACCAACCCCAAGCTTGTAACCCTCGTGGCTCTTCCCCTGCTGCTAAGAGTACAGACAAGCCCCATGATGACCAGCTCAACCTGCAATACCTATCTCACCATTTTCCATATGTTGTAGGATTTGAAAGGGGTTCAGAAATACCTGAACCTGGGACCTAGAATCCATAGGTTTTATTGTTTTTGTTGTGGGTTGATTAGAAGTGCTCTACATTTTTATCCTTACACCTTTTACTTTGGGTCTGGAGAAGCTGAAAATTATAATTTCTGACTTGACTCTGTACATTCTTGTTTCTTAAATATGTATATTTAAATGTTTGTGTAACATATTGAATATTTAGGACAAGTCCATTCACTCAAATTTATTGAATACCTATTTAGGTGCTAAGAAAGAACATATAAGTATGTTAATGCATGACCAAGTTTAAATATGGGAGCATATACATGAACCTACTTTGTCTAGCCATAGTGTTTCATTCATGCACTAGCTACATTTGAGGTTGGTATGTGCACTTGGTTCTAAAAGTGCTATGTATAAAGATAGCACAGCATTCTGGAAGTGCTCAGATTATCTGAGACTGAAAGGGGAATATGAACTGATGATAAAATGCACCTTCTGAAAAGATAAAATATTAACCAAAGATTTTGAAACCTTTGTAATAGTAAGACATTGAGAGTCACAGATAATTCAGTAAGTAATATGAAGCATAATTAGAACTGAGAATGGCAGACTTTAAAGAGGGATATCATAGCCCATAGAGAGCTATAGATGTCAGATGGAGGAGCTGAGCCTCTTATCCTCTGTGTTAATTATCTACTACATAAAAAATTATCCCAAAATTAGTGGCTTAAAATAGCGATTATTTCCTCACAATTCTGGTGGCCAGGAGTTTAAAAACCATGTGGTTGTGCTTCTGGCCTAGGACCTTCATAATATTAGTGGTAAAGTATCACCTGGAGCTGCAGGCAGTAGCTTCGCAGTCTTGTCCAGGATGGCCCATTCACTTGTCACTGATAACTGGCTTTATAGAGAACAAGTAATCCCCAAAGTGAGAAAACACCTAAGACAGAAGCCACAATATCTTAGTGTTTAATCTGGAAAGTGATACACACATCACTTCTGGCACATTCTGTCATCACGTATGTCAGTGCTGGTCTTGAACAAGAAAAGGTTACAGAAGTGCAGTGACTATCCTAGTTAGACACAGTACAGAGTCACCTGACAGAAAAGCCTCCATTGAGAAATTGCCTAGATCACATTGGTCTTTGAACATGTCTGTTGTCTTGATTGCAAAGGATGTAGGAGGATCTAGCCTGCTGTGGGCAGTGCCAGCCCTGGACAACTGGTTCTAGGCTGTAAGAAAGCCAGCCGGGCGCTACCCTGTGAGCAGGCCAGAGAGCAAGCCCCCAAGCAACACTCCTTCAGGGATTTTCCTTTTAGCTCCTACTTGAGTTCCTGCCCTGACTTTCCTTAGTGATGGGCTACGGCCTGGAAATGTAAGCTAAATAAACCTTTTTCTCCCCTACATTGCTTCTGGTCAGAGTGTTTTATCACAGCAACAGAAATCAAACTAAAACAGTAAACATCAGGCCCACCTGGGAGGCAGCAGCCCTATCCAGGAGAGAATAGAGACCTGCTAGATGTTCAGGGCATGTAGTTGATGTCCATGTTTACATTTCAGGTAGTGTGAAGAATGATACAAAAGGAAAATACTGTAGGAATTTAGATTGTTGAGATCTGTATTAAAGTAGTGCTAATGAGGCTTCAAGAAGTTCTTGAGGTTAAATAAGGCATAATTGATTGGTCATTAGTCTAAAGAGGAAGCAAAGCAGTTAGAGCTGACGGACTGATAGATGACTGGACTGAGAAATCAGATAGATTTTCGACAGATACCTACCTGTAGGTTGGGAGCTCAAAGAAAAGGGAATAAGCAAGACTACAAAATGAAAGGAAAAGAGGGGCTAGAATGCAGCACTGGGGACTCAGAGGTGGAGTGCAGCAGCAAAGCAGATAGAGACAGGTGACAGCAAACCAAGAAAGTGTGATTTCATAGAATGAAAGGAAAAGAGGGGCTAGGATGCAGCACTGGGGACTAGAGGTAGAGTGCAGCAGCAAAGGAGATAGAGACACGTGACAGCAAACCAAGAAAGTGTGATTTCATAAAAGCCACAGGAACTATAGGGAACATAAAATCAAGAACTGGAAAGCTCAGAAAACCCTGAAAGATAGTTCAGAAGCCTCAGCTAAGTGCTTGTGAATTAGGATAGTAGGGTAACCTCAGCATGAAAGCACAATGTGAATAATTTTCCCAAGGTAATAAGACAGTACCTAATAATTGGATTTATATTACATATATTTCATATGTGTAACATATATTAACACTTAAAATAGAAAATGAGGGACTTGAGTGATGGCTCAGTGGTTAACAGCACCAGCTGCTCTTACAGAGGACTGGGGTTTGATTCCCAGCACCCATATGGTGAGTAACAAGCATCCGTAATTCACATTCCAGGGGAATCCAACACCCTCTTCTGACTCTATGGGCATTGCACAACTGGCTGCACTTATATATATGTAGGCAATATACTCATACACATAAAAGTAATAAATAAAATATTTTTTAAAAGATAATAAAATGAAAACTCGTGCCAGGCATGGTGGCACATGTCTTTAATCCTAGCACTTAGATGATCTTTGTGAGTTCAAGGCCAGCCTGGTCTACAGAGTGAGTTCCAGGACAGCTGGGGCTACAGGGAGACCCTGTCTGGAAAAGACCAAAAAATTAATTAATTAATTAATTAATTAATTAAAATAAAATGAAAACTCGAAAACAAAAACCTAAGATGGCAACGGGGTAAATAATGCCCATGCACCAGTTTGCCAGCATCTAGAATCTTAGCTCCTAAATACAGAAACTGGGTCCCTTCAGCTGGTATCCATGGAGGCAGGCTCTGAGAGTTCATACCTTTGCCCCACTTCCAGTTTTGCTTTGTGTACTTCCTACACGTGCTTAAGAAGTAACTAATATAACCTTCCAGGAGGATCACTGGTTGACCCTAACGGAATGAGTCCATGCTGTCAGTTGCACTAGTGTGTGAGGAGACGTGTGTTATGACCTTCACTTATATAAGAGACAGATAGTTTGGAGGTCTGGAGAGTGGGTTTTTGTTTTGTTCTGTTCTGTTCTGTTTTATTCTGTTTTGTTTTTGAGGGTGGGAAACAGTATCTTTAGAAAATGTTATTTTAGTAGTCTAGGGGAAATGATTAGATATTAATAGAACTGGGTCCAGTGTATTTATTGTTTGTCTTTTTGAGACAGGGTCTCCCTTTAGTCCCAGCTGGCCTAGAGCTCACTATGTAGACCAGGTGGGCCTTGGACTCACAAGATCTGCCTACCTCTGCCTCCCAAGTGCTAGGATTAAAGGGCTGTACCACCATGCCCGGCTATCTTTGTAATTTTTAAATGTGCCTTATTAGAATATATCATGGAAATTTTAGTATGTATTTTAGTGCCAAGTTCTTTCTTTTTTTTAAAGTGTGCTTATTAATCAACTTTAAATGATCACAAATAAAGTTAAAAACTTTCAAAAAGAAAGTTGAGATGATGTAACTTCTCATTTTAAATTTATTGACAAAGTTGTATATTTACCACATAGAATATAATGGTTTTTAAATATGTACATATTGTGGAATGGTTAAATGGAGCTAATTGACATACCCTCTATTTTTCATGGTGAGAAAATCTAAGTGATTTTCTATAAAGAGAGATTCCATAAATCTAGTATTTCTATTTTATTGCTTCTTACGACATATTTTACTATAAATTTTGTGATCGGTATCAACTTTCACTTCAGCCTTATAAAGTATCCTTTTTGCTGTCAAGAATTTAAGGCTTATCTAGAAATTGATATTTTTTAATGCAAGTTTTTCATTTCTCTCCACTTAGTTGATTGTCTAGAGTATGATTCACTTTACAACAAGTTATCTGCCACATTTATTTACACTGGCTGGCAGGCTACAAAAATGGTTACATTTCCTAGTAAGGAACAACTCCATGAGCACAGCAAGTGATCTAACTCTGCCTTCTCCTGGTTTGGATGACTTCTTTAGCATTAAACAGATACTGTAAGTGGGCCAGAAGCCATTAACAAGGAATATATCTACTGCTTATGTTTCTGCAAATTTTAATATGAAAGAACTCGTTACTAGGTTCCTTTTAGGAAACTTGTTGGATCGTATGGTGAATAGTGGCTAATATTAACAGAGGAAAAAACATGGTGTCTAAATGTGGCAGGACTTGTTATTCAGGACTCTGCACAGCCCCATGTCCCTTAAAATATATGGAGAACACATTGTCACCAAGTATAGTTTGAGGGCAGTTGCTGTGGTTTTCTGTTCTCATCTCCTCCTTCATCTGCTGGAAAGCACCTGAGCCTTGATATGTTGTTTATGGGTTACCTTGACTTCCAGTTGTAGACTCCATAGTTTCTCTTGTTCTGTTCTTGTTGTAAAGGAATATAGCAATTCACTAGGGCTTTCTCTGGGTCTGCAGTTGGCCACATGTGTCCACGACTTATTTATCAAATCATCTTTATCAAAATAAGTAAATTTGCCTAGGTTGTACCCAAGAAGACCAGGGTACTGGAGTTACTCCCATGTTTATAATAGCAAAGTCCACACTTCATTTTCTCCAGAAGAACAGGTAAAACACAAAACAGTATTAGTATGCTATAGGTCTTTCACACCTAGGGGTAAATAAATCCATAAGGAAAGACCGATTAAGATGAATGCTTTATTCTAGCTAGAAACTATGTGGAATCTTGTGTTTAGTTTTTGCTGCAGAGAAATATGGGTCTCTTTGTTTTAGTCACTTAAAGCATTTTGTTCAAAGAGCTGAAAACATACAAGACAGGTTGATGATTGTTCTTATAACTTCCATGAATAAGTCCTGGACAGGCATTTTGGGACATGCCTGTAATCCCAGCACTCAGAGGTAGAGGCAGAGAGGCAGGTGGATCTCTGAGGTCAGGGCCAGGCTGGTGTTCATAGTGTGTTCTAGGCTAGCTAGAGCTACAGATTTAAAAGTTCAAACCAGGCTTGGTGGCACACACCTTTAATCCTAGCACTTGGGTGGCAGAGGCAGGCGGATCTCTGTGAGTTCTAGGACAGCTGGAGCTATAGGGAGACCCTTGTCTCAAAAAGACCAAACAAATAAATAAATAAAATAGGGCTGGAGAGATGGCCTAGCAGTTAAGAGCACCCACCCCTCTTGCAGAGGACCCGGGTTCGATCCCCAGCACCCACATGGCGGCTGAGAACCATCTGTAACTACAATTCCAGGAGAACTCCAGTTCCAGGGGAATCCAACACCCTCTTCTGACCTCCATGGCATTGCACGTCACAGGTGCACAGACCTACATGCAGATAGTACATTTATACACATAAATAAATAAAATTTTTAAAAAAATTTTTAAAAGAGTATCGTCTCATTTTATTTTATAAATGTCATTCACAAATAATTTTCAGAAGCAATGGCCAGTTCTCCCCTGAACCCCCACCCTTGTGGTTTAACAGTAGACAGAAGGACCCAAAAGCTCATTCGAGCTCCTATTTTAACCCAGCACAGTCTGTCAAAGCTCCCTTTATGCACCAGACCTTCAAAAGTTATCAGGCCTTGCCATCCTCCTTGCCTCATAGCTCTCCTAGGGGTCACCAGGCTCCAGCTTTGTAAGGAAATTTCTCAGGATAACATTTCAGGATTTAGTCCCCATCTTGGCTTTCTTGGTACTTCTTTTTTTTTTTTTTTTTTTTTTTTTTATTTATTTCTGTATGTGTATGAATGTACTGTCTGCATGCAAGTTTGTGCACCCGTGTCGTGCAACGCCGCGGAGGTCAGAAGAGGGTCTCGGATTCCCCTGGAGCTGGAGTTCTCCTGGAATTGGAGCTTCAGACGGTTCTCAGCCGCCATGTGGGTGCTGGGGATCGAACCCGGGTCCTCTGTAAGAGCAGTCGGTGCTCTTAACCGCTAGGCCATCTCTCCAGCCCTCTTGGTACTTCTTGTAGCCATGGTCACACAGAAGGCATGTAGGAAATGAATACGGAACTGAGCCGAACCAGCGGGGGCAAAGGGGGTCCGAAGACCGCCATGTAAGTACGAAGAGTTCAGAGGGCGAGAAAGGAAGAGCAGCACACATTTGTGGAATGTGAGAAATGTCTAAGTAATTGCAGGATTAGACTGGGAAACTGTACTGGAACAAAACAGAATAGTTTTAAAACGCGTTGACCTTTTGTACGTATATACTTACCTTTTTTATTGAGTGGTAGTTTTTATAGCTAGAAAATTTTCCAACTTCATCTTCTTAATCCCAAAAACTTCAAATTCTATTAGTAAGTCCCAAACAGTTTCTAATTCTCTGTCTTCACTTTTTTTTTTTTTACCAAGTGAGCAATTTTATTAACATCTGTAGCATCCAAGCAGGTTACATAATAAGATATCTCTATAAAGAAGTGTGTTCTATTTCAACTGCCAGCTGAGGCCTGGTGCTTCCCAGTGTCCCCACAGTGAACAGAAGCAGCTGCTCAGCTGTCCTACATCAGAGGAGCCCTCACACGAGGCTGCCATTTCTCCATGCTCTCTTCTGGCATTTCCATTGTACAGCCGATAATTTTCAGGTGGAGCCCACACTCTGGGGAACGCCTCTACCTCCTCCTCAGTGTACTGGTCTAGCTGTCTAGGCACTTTCCGAGCCTGAGGAAGCCCTTCCACCAAATTCTTAAGGATATCTTCTGGAATATCCTCATCTGGAAAAAGATGCAACCTTTGCATCATTGTCCTTCTGTGCAGGTTTTGGGGCAGCATGACATAAATAGCTAATTTCACAATCGCAACTGGATCCTTTAGGTGAAGCTGAGCAGCAGTAACTTGTTTAAATCCACTGGGGTAACCTGTATGTGAGGAGTATACTTTCTGTTCCCATTTGTTTCCAGAAAATGCAATGTGTCTTGTGTTTATTATGACAACACGATCTCCACAATCACTCAGTTGATGGTACACTGGTTTATGTAATCCTTGAAGTTTCATGGATGCCACAGCAGCACATTTGCCAGGGGGCTGCATTTTCCCATCTGAGAGATACCATATTCAGGCAGAAGTGGCCCACTGCTCCAAGGAAGTAAGCACACTTGCAGGAAGCATTCTTCAAGTGGCACCGGACTGGGTGTCATCTCGGATTCACAGATTCAATCCTAATTCTTACCCTCTACCTCAACTCTGTTTCAACTTTAGCCTTCCATAGATACCACAGCCTTTTAGTTGTCCACATCAAAAATCTTAAAATAATCCGTATTTTTTCTTTTATCCATATTCAGTCCTTCAAGAAATACTGTGGGCTGAATCATAAAGAGCAGCTGGCTTTTCAACATTACAGTGTTATTAGCATCACATGTGCACCTGCGTCTTGCCTGGTACACTGCAGTAGCATTCAAACTGACTTTTTCGTTTTGTTCTTCACCGATCCTCAGCCCAAGTGCTCCCTTTAACACCTAAAACTCCTCAGGTCAAAACAATCCAACAGGTTATCCACACACACCTTTTTTTTTTTTTTTTTTCTTTTTTAGGTAGGCTCTCAGGCTGGCCAGGCTAATCTCCAATTCACTATGTGCCTGAACTTCTTATTTTCTTCCCTCCACCTCCCAAGCACTGGGATGATTTCACACGTGCTCCACAAGAGCCGGGTTCACACAGTGCTTGGGATGGAACCCAGGGCTTCATACGGGCTAAGCAAGCATCAACTTAAACAGCTACAGTTTCCCCTACCTCCCAGTCCACGATAGTCAGCAAAAATAACCATCATCCTATGGCTTTCACTACCCTATGTGATTCAACTTAACTGCCTTCCAGTCTCTCTAGGGGGAGACACGAAAGGGCAGATTGAGAAAAGAGACAGGAAGAATACAAGACATCAAGTGGTGGCCACAGTCACAACCCTCTGGTCCTGTGACTTCCCAAGGCATCCCTCTGAACCACTGCTCTTTTTCTGCATTTCATGCCCCCCCCCTTTTATTGCCAATGTAATGAGCACACCACTAAGCCACAAGCACGTGAGCTCATGTGCAACGCCGTAGAGAAACTCAATATGCTTCCCCGTCTTCACTCTTTAGGCAAGAATTCTCTAGTTTGATGTAATGGTGCATTCTGCTATCATCCCAGTCTACTTAGAAGCAAGGCTGGGCAATCACTTGAGTAGTGCACTGCAAGCAACATATTGAGGTACAGTTTCAAAGTGGTTAAGAACACTAGCTGCTCTTGCAGAAGACCTATGTTCAGTTCCAGGCACCCATATGGTGGCTAATAACTGTCTATAACTCTAGTTTCAGAGGATCTAGTGCCCTCTTCTGGCTTTGGCAGCTATCGCATGCATGTGATGCACTTACATACATGCAGAGAAAATAGTTATATGCATAAATGAGATTTAATAACTTTACAAAATAAAAAAGTCTGTGAATGACATGTTCATGGTAATCTCAGAAATTTGATAAAATAAAAATAATAATCCTAATTAGAGGTTTTCTTTATGGGGTTTTTTTGAAAACTGTAATGTTTATTTTTACTTTATTCTTTCTGTTGTTTTTCTCTCCACTTCTTTTAAAATGCACACAAATTTCTCCTCTACATTGCAATGCATGTTTATAGTAGAATAGGATTCTCTTAATTTTTTAAATCTTTTTTCTTTTAGAAAGCACAGATTTTAGCCGGGCATGGTGGCTCACACCTTTAATCCTAGCACTTGGGAGGCAGAGGCAGGTGGATCTTTGTGAGTTCAAGGCCAGCCTGGTCTACAGAGTGAGTTCCAGGACAGCTGGGGGCTACAGGGAGACCCTGTCTTGAAAATATCAAAAAAAAAAAAAAAAAGGAAAGAAAGAGTATAGATTTTTAAGATTTTTTTTTTAATTTAGTTTATGTGTGTGAGTGCTATGCCTGTGTGTATGTATGTACACCCATGGTGTATGATGCCCATGGCCAAAAAAGGGCATCAGTTCCTCTGTAACCTGTGTTATGGATAGTTGCTAGGTGAGACATAGGTGATAGGAATTGAACCCCGGTCCTCTGCAAGAGCAGCCAGTGCTCTTAACCACTGAGCCGTTTCTTCAGCCTCTTAAGGTTTATTTTTATTTTTAATTATGTGTATGTATGTGTATGCATATGTGGTGGGGTGGAGGACTGCAGAGGCTAGAGGCTGTACATCCCTTGGAGCTGGAGGTACAGGCAGTTGTAAACCACCTGACAGCAGTGCTGGGAACCAAAGTCAGATGGTCTGCAAGCATAGTATTCTGTCCTAACTCTGAGGCATCTCTCCAGCCCCCCAAATATGGAGGTAGTTAACTTTTTAAAATTTACTTATTTTGAGTGTTAGTGTGCCTGTGTGCATACATGTATGTGTGTGATGGTGTGCATGCAGAGGTCAGAGGACAACTTGTGAGCGTCAGTTCTCACCTTCTACCATGTGGGTCCTGAGGACTAACCTCTAGTCATCAGGCTTGACAGCAAGTGCCTTTACCCACTACATCTTGCTGGTCCTTAAAATGTAGTTTTAAGTATTATTTAATCAGGTATATACAACTGAATCTCTTATTTTAATGAAAAATAAAAATTCCACATAAAAGACAGTCATCTTTTCTTGCCCAGAAACATACTTAAGAAAAGTAATGAATTTTACAGGTCAAGAAAAGAGAAGGCTTTAGTATTTAGAGGCGTATTTTCTATATTGTTTTCTCCATAATTTAACAAAAAGTATCCTGCATTTCCCATCCTTTATCATGTGTTTCTCTGTATTTAAAAAAATAGGTTTAATAAGTTTTCTAAATTATGTCTGGCATTTGACAAGCAGCTTAGAATCTGTCAGACACAGGACACAATCATCAAGCTAATAATAGCTCATTCACTTAGCACAGGGATGGTCACTGACCATCCCCACAGCTCCTCAGCAGTGTCTCCTCCCAAACCAGTGCAGGAGAGTTATTATAATTTTTGATAGCAGATGTGTTATAGAATTGTTGAATCATTAATACAGGGAAGTGAGCTCCAGGGTTTAATTTTCACTACCTCAGAGATCTCTTCAGCTGCTGTGTCTTCAGTCTTCCCCTTGCACACCCCGCAGTCACTGGTATATAACCCTCTTCAGTCTTCCCCTTGCACACCCCGCAGTCACTGGTATATAACCCTCACAGCTTTCATAGGCCTCTGTATACTTTGAATACTATCTTGGATATTTGTACATGAAACACTCCTACTTTTTGAAGGCAGTGTACTGCAAGTCCAAAGATTAGATATTGTCGTAATGTCAGATGTCTGGTGAGATCAAAAGAGTGGAAAACTGAGCGCTGGCACTGTTTGAGCAAATGCTGGCAAGTAAACATAGAACGCAGTGCAAGCCAGAGCAAAGGCAAGTGAGTGTCCTCAGTAGCACAGTGTGGACAGCTGCTACGAGTGTGCAGTCCATCCAAGACTGGAAGAGGTTAACAGTGGACAGTGACGAAGTATAGAAAGCATTCAGTAATTCTTAAAACTGATAGTGAAGTAAGTAGATGTTATTCCCAAGTTTGAGTTTTGACAAACAGTACAAGAAAACTCTATTTTGCTTTGGAAACAGACTTTCTGAGGAAAGAGGACATGATAAATAGTGCCACACCAAAGTGTACATATGCAACAAGAAGTGTATTTTATTTTGACCATGCCTTCATTTGGGATGGTTGTATGCTCGTTTCCTAAAGACATTAAGCTATCACCTGCAAGGCAGATGAGGCAGAATATTAAAACATGGTAGACAAAATGAAAGAGAAGTGAGAGTCTTCTTTAGAGTTCCCAAGTTGTCCCTGTGAACTTGCTACTCAGCTTTGTCTCCGGAGGCTTATACCAGCCTTCCCTATCCCCAGACCTCCCACAAAGATCTGTAGATTTAAGGCATAATTCACTGAGGGCTTGGTCAGATTTAACTAAGTCATCAGAAACTATCTTGGTTTGTTAGCTGGGCTGTTGTTTTTCTTTTCTTTCCTTTTCTTTTCTTTTCTTTTCTTTTCTTTTCTTTTCTTTTCTTTTCTTTTCTTTTCTTTTCTTTTCTTTTCTTTTTAATGTGTATGGGTGTTTTGTCTGCCTGTGTATAAGTATATCTTGTGCATACAACACCCCCAGAGGCCAGAAGAGGACATCAGATCACCTGGAACAGGGGGAATTACAAATGTGTTTTAGCTGCCATGTGGGTGCTGGGAACCAAAGTCAGGTCATCTGGAAAAGCAGCCAGTGCTGTTAACCACTGAGCCATCTCTCCAGCCCTCTAGTGTTGTTGTTTTATCTTCAATTAGCTTTATTACATTTGCTTTTCATATGTGTTTCTTAGCACACATGTGAAAGCCAGAGTATAACTTTCAGGAGCTAATTCTCCCCTTCCACTCAGTGAGTCCTGAGGATCAAACTCAGGCCTTCAGACTTGGCAACAGTTGCCTTTACCCACTGAGCCATCTCAGCTCTCTTGAAATGCAGCTACATTGAAAGCAGAAGAACCTAAATTTATCACCTGGCCTTTGATAGCCCTGTAAAGGTGATAAAGGGAATTTTGCCTGTCATATATCATAAGACGTTCTCCTAAGCTTTCTTCAGATAATCAGTTGGCTAGATCCAGACTATAAAATCATCTCTGTAGCCTATTCTGAAGTCCAGTAATAGTTGTTCATTTGGAGTAACTTTGTTCATCTTCACTATGAAATTGGAAGGTTTTACTCTTAATAAATTATAGAGGATATCCTCAAATGCTCAAAATGCATTCCTGTGAAAGACATGGAAAGTCTGGGCTATCTTAAGTGTCAGTATTTTTAATTAGTCCATCTCCTTTTTTTTTTTTTTTTTTTTGTTGTCTTTTTGAGACAAAAGGTCTCCCTATAGCCCAAACTTGCCTGGAACCCACTATGCAGAATGGGCTGGCCTTGAACTCACAAAGATCCGCCTGCCTCTGCCTCCTGAGTGCTAGGAATAAAGGTGTGCACCACCACACCCGGCTAGTTCATCTTCTTGTAAAACAGTGGGTCTCAAAACTACCTGGAGAACTTCTTCAGAGTATACATGTATATCACAAAAATTCATATTTGGTAGGTCAGGTGCAGAGCTCAAACTTCCATTTTTAATAACTTCTGTCAGATTCAAGAACTAAATTTTACACAATGTAATATAGTAAGTTAATGTAATGAGCTGTGCACTTGCCAAGGCTACGGGCCTGATCATTCCTGAGCCTTGTATTCTAGACAGTAACAAGATGCCCCTCCTGTAGATACTTTTCTCTGTATTTGGTTTTCACATGGTAAACCACTTAATACTTTGCATTTCTATTTTCTCTTTATGTATAATCTTTTGTCAGAACGTTAATCTTATATACTCAATTACAGAATTTGTTTCTGCTTTTGTTATCTTGGTATTGGGAGGAAAGGAGTCTGAAGGGAGTTTCCTTGGCCACTTCAAAATCAGGAATCTAGAATTGTCTCTAGTATCATATTGGAATCCTAGAAATTTTGAACAGGAAGGGAATAAAGAGACCATAGTGGCTTTGTGAGAAGTTCTGGAAAGTGGGAGGCATTTTCCTTCCAATAAAAAGGTGAAAGTAACTCCAATTCCAGGAGAACTCCAGTTCCAGGGGAATCCAATGCCCTCTTCTGACCTCCGTGGCATTGCACGACACGGGTGCACAAACCTACATGCAGACAGTACATTCATACAAAATAATTAATTAATTGATTAATAATAAATAAATGAATGATGAAAGTAGCCAGGCATGGTGGACCACACCTTTAATCCCAGCACTTGGGAGGCAGAGGCAGGCAGATCTCTATGAGTTCAAGGCCAGCCTGGTCTACATAGCGAGTTCCAGGCCAGCTGGGGCTACAGGAAGACCCTGTCTCAAAATGACCAAAAATAACAAGAAAAAAAGAAAAGAAAAGAAAAGAAAGGTGAAGGTTAAGATGAGGGTTGGTTTTTATAGCATGGTGAAGACCTGAACATTCAAATACAGCATTTTCAATCACATAAATCACATTTCGTTTTTATGAGTCCTCTTTGAAAATAAACTGACATTACTGGGGCTGGAGAGATGGCCTAGCGGTTAAGAGTGCCGACCGCTCTTACAGAGGACCCGGGTTCGATCCCCAGCACCCACATGGCGGCCGAAAACCGTCTGAAACTCCAATTCCAGGAGAACTCCAGTTCCAGGGGAATCTGAGACCCTCTTCTGACCTCCGCGGCATTGCACGACACGGGTGCACAGACTTGCATGCAGACAGTACATTCATACACATACAGAAATAAATAAAATTAATTTAAAAAAAAAACTGACATTACTGAATCCTGGACATCTGCCCCTAAAGGGACAACTCACTAGAACTATGTGTAGTGAACAGTCCCAGTTCACATTGAGTAGGAATGTATTAGCTAGTCTAGAAGTTGGGAAGTCCAAAATGAAGGGTTTTGTTGCATTATCTATCATGTGCCATAATTTCAAAGAGAGGAGGGAAAAGGGTACTAAAATAAGCCTTTATAAGGAACCTTGATAACAAATGTGCCCTCTTTTTTTTTGGAAATATCATTGTTTATTTGTTGGTATACAGTTGAATACTTAAATTTTCAACACCATATTAAACAATTCCATTTGACAACTGACATGTACATTATATATAAATTGAAATGTTCTCCCCCAACTTACTATATGCAAATATTTAGAACTTAACTGATTTTTTTTTTTTTTTTGGTCTTTTTGAGACAGGGTCTCATTTTAGTCCTAGCTGGCCTGGAACTCCTATGTAAGGCTGGCCTTGAACTCACAGAGATCCGCTGGCCTCTGCCTCCCGAGTGCTGGGATTAAAGGTGTGCGCCACCACACCTGGCTTAACTAAAAATTTTTACTCACTGAAGAAATATATGGCTGTATGAAACTGAAACAGCATGATCACAAATATGAGAATACCCTAGGATACAAGGATTTCAAAAACAGCCTGGCCAACATATCAAGACCTTGTCTCATTCCACTGACAGTGCCCAATAAAGCACTATCAATTTGTTGCAGTTCTTTCACGATTGCTTTTATTTCCAAAGGTCGATTAATGAGCATAAATGATAAAAATCCTGATTATAAGAACTTTATAATATAAAAGAACAGGTAATATCTGTGCTTGGCAAATAGCGTGACTGATCCACACCCACAGTCCAATTAATTTTTAAAATCCAAATGTGTTCTCACTTTCCCAAGTGATGTCATAGCTGGCACTGTATCTGCAGCTGACTGCCTTTTCCATAATCTTCAGATTAGTGTTTCTAGGATGAATCTTAGATACAAAGTCTGGTAAAACAGGGCATCACATATTCCTATATGGTACTCTTTTAAATTTTTTTTTTATTTCTGTATGTGTATGAATGTACTGTCTGCATGCAAATGTGTGTACCCGTGTCGTGCAATGCCGCGGAGGTCAGAAGAGGGTGTCGGAGTCCCCTGGACTGGAGTTCTCCTGGAATTGGAGTTTCAGACGGTTCTCGGCCGCCATGTGGATGCTGGGGATCAAACCCGGGTCCTCTATAAGAGCGGTCGGCGCTCTTAACCGCTAGGCCATCTCTCCAGCCCCCTCAAGTACTGTTTTTAAAAGTTTTTGACATTCTTTACTTCCTTTAGGTTTAACACCAAGTTTTCCCACTTTTTTTTTTGTTTTTGTTTTTAGACATGGTCTCATTGTAGTCCTGGTTGTCCAGCAACTCACTATGTAGACCAGGCTGGCCTCAAAGTCATGAGGTCGTCTGCCTCAGCCTTTTGAGTGCTAGAATTAAAGTCACATGCCACCATGCTTGCCTTCCCCACATATTGTTTTTCTTGGTATGGTGTCTTGCTCTGTTGCTCAGGCTGGCCTTAAACACCGAGTCCAAATCAACCTCTACCAAGATCACCTAAATGGGCTGGGATGAAAAGCTGTACCTGACCTCACACTTTTATGAGTTTTCTGATGCAGACTGAGGTCTAACTTAGGTATCAAAGTTTTCTATATTATTTACATTTATAAAGTCAACCTATATGAGCTTTCCTACCCAATGGTGCAATTTATAGGAACAAAAACCCCAATGTCACAATATACTTTATATTCAAAGGGTAATTCAGTTATATGTAGTATGTGATGTCAAGTGACAGCTGACTTATCACACCAAATTTTCTTATGGTCCCCAAATTCACAGGTATGTACATAGATGGGTTGAAGCAGGAGGCTTTCTTCTTTACATTCATGGTTTCTTGCACCTGTACGAATTCTCTGATTTATGGTAAAAAGCTACTGTATATGCATTTTCTGATTCCATTAGGACTGACTTCTTGTGGTAAGCTTTACTGTATTCTTTACATTAAGAGTTTGTCACCTCCATGTGTCTTCTGATGTTGGGTGAGATCTGACTTGGAGTAGAAAGATTTCTTGCATTCTTTACACACATAAGGCTTCTCACCTGTATGAGTTCTTTGATGTACAGTGAGGTCTGACTTGAGGTAGAAAGCTTTCTTGCATTCATTACATTCATATAGTCTCTCACCAGTGTGAGTCCTCCGATGTCGAGTAAGGTCTGACCTGCACTGAGAAGCTTTCTTTACATGCATAGGGCTTCTCACATGTATAAGTACTCTGACACACAGTGAGTTGTGACTTACAGTAGAAAGCTTTAGTGCATAATTTACATTCATAAGGCTTCTCACCTGTGTGAGTTCTGTGATGTACAGTGAGCTGTGAATTGCAGTAGAAAGCTTTCTTACATACTTTACATTCATATGGTTTCTCACCTGTATGAGTCCTTTGATGTACAGTGAAGTCAGAATTATGGTAGAAAGCTTTCCTGCACTCTACATCCATAAGGCTTTTCACCTGTATGATTCACTTGTATGAATTCTGAGATGTACATTGAGCTGCAACTTGCTGTAGAATGCTTTCTTGCATTCTTTGCATTCATAAGGCTTTTCACCTGTGTGAGTTCGCTGATGTACAGTGAGGTGTGACTTGCAGTAGAAAGTTTTCCTACATTCTATACACATATGGTTTTTTACCCCTATTAATTTAACTCCGATACCCTCTGAGAGTAGACTTACAATAGAAAGTTTCCTTACGTTCCTTACATTTATATGGTTTCTCACATGTGTGATAGCTCTCATTTGTGTTTTACTGTGACTTCAGGTAAAATGCTTCAAAACATACTTCACATTCATTGAATTTTGTTCCTCGGTGGATCCCTTTATGAACCTGTATTTCTGCTTCAACCAATTCTTCATGAGATGCATTGGTGTTGGTGATTTCAGCTTGCCAGTAATGTCTCTCTTCATTTTCCTGGTTCTCAATTATGTCACTCATTTTATGGACACCTGAAAAGTCCCAGACTGAGGCATTAGCTCTACTCTACGGCCCAAATCCATGCTCCAAGTTGAACATTAACTCAGGTTTGGTTATGCAGTGCCCCAAGAACAACAGGCTGTTGTAGCTCTCCAGCATCACATCCCTGTAGAGGGTCCTCCGAGCAGTGTTCAGGTCCTGCCATTCTTCTCAGGTGAAGTCCACAGCTATGACCTCAAATAATACCAACCCCATTTGCAGCTTCCAGAGAATAAGGTCTCTTCCTCGGATCTCCTCCCAGCAGTGTGTCACAAAGATTCCCAGAGAAGTTCAAGTTACATCATGTCCGATCCCGGCAGCAGTTGCTCCCTGACAGGAAACCCTCCAGGCACTGAGGCTGGAGCACAATCTCGGGTCCTCGAGAGCACATGCACCAGCCAGCACTGCAAGATGGTAGACGGATAGCAGGTTCCGAGACCAAATGTACCCTCTTGATAAGGGCATTTTGTCCATTCTCCAGAACAGAGCCTTCCTGGAATCGTGAATGTACCACCTCCTATTACTGTTGAAACAGCAATTAAACATTTTAGGATTGACATTAGAGCTCAGCGGTAGAGCTCTTTCTTAGCATGCACATGGCACCGGGTTTGAGCTCTAGTACCTTTAAGTCAGTCAGTCAGTCAATAACTATAACATGAGGAGCTTCCAGATAGCTGAACATATGAAGCACCCAAAGAAGACCTGGCACCTTCCCTTTCTCTTTTCCTCTGCGGCCTTTGTGGTTAGCCACAATGGGAGGGTAGAAACAAACGTATAACAGACACTTACTAAGATTATGCTTTTTTTTCTGTTAAAATACTCTGCCATAGGGCCAGGAAATAGCTCAGTTGGTAAAGTGCTTGCTACACATGGAGATTATTTTGATCTCCTTGGACTCACTGGCCAACCTAGTCTAGTTGATGAGTTCCAGGCCAATGAGAGGTCCTGTCTCAAAGTGGGTGGTGCCTAAGGAACAACACCTGAGGCCTCTGTACCCTACATGTAGTTGTGTGTACATGCACACACACACACACACACACACACACACACCTCACTGTAAGAGTGCTAGCATTTTGTGAGCCACTAAATCGAGCTTTTTCATATGGGTTGTGCAATGAGAACTTTTACTAATTGAGCCATCTTGCCGGCCCTCTTTGAATTATATTGTATATTCTGCTAGAGACTAAACTATTTTCCTAGCTTGCCTAGCATAAGTGGCACCCTGGGTTTAAATCCAGCACTTCAGAAAATAATTAGTAAAATATTCCATTAAAGGCAGGATATATGTTCACTATGTTGACAAAAACCATAGAGGAAGTATATACACATTTTTGCCTCTTTCAGGTGAGAATCCAGAATAACATAATAATTTTCTCTATGAAGTCATCAGGGATTCAGAGTCAACTTCTGCTGCTTCTCCATCCCTGGATCCCATGTGATCCCTTCCTTGTGCTCACTGCTCTTTTGAACACAGTAGGTTCATCCTTGGTAAGGACAAAGCCAGTAATCACCAGCAGGAAATGAAGAGTAGAGAGGTTTCCCACTAAGACTAGGATGTTGAGCTCTGAACATAATTCCTATAGTACTGTCACTCCAAACATAGGATGCAAGAGTGTGTTATGAAGATAGTTTACCCATGTCCACAGTATTATAATGATATTTAAATGAACAAAAAAGTGGCTCATTAAATTTTAGCTGGCTTCCTATTGTTTTCTCTGGAGAGCCTTATCTGAAATAAAAATATAACTTGAAGAGATGGTAGCAGTAAGTTAAAGAAGTAGGAGCTGCTTCCCCTGCAAGCTTAGGAGTTTGTCTCAAAAAGTAAAAATAATAAGTTTCTGTCTTTTTTTTTTTTTTTTTTTGGCCTTTTCGAGACAGGGTCTCCCTGTAGCCCCAGCTGTCCTGGAACTCACTCTGTAGACCAGGCTGGCCTTGAACTCACAAAGATCCACCTGCCTCTGCCTCCCAAGTGCTAGGATTAAAGGCGTGCGCCACCACGCCCAGCAAGTTTCTGTCTTACCACTAACATGGCCACTCTGCATCTCAGCCAGTAGGAAGTGAAGTAGAGGAAGGCAATAAACTGCTTTGATAAAGTATAGTTCAAAGAAGCTTATAGCATTAGGAACAAGAATCTGGACACCAATGTCAACAAAAGGAAATGTAGATGACACATTGTTTTCAGAGAGTTCTGTCATTCCCATGTAGTCATAAAGATTATGAGGTATGACTGCAAAGTATTAAGAGTATTTTTTTTTTTGCAGAAAATAAGAATGTGGAAATTCAGTATCCAACTGAGTCTCAAAATAGTCACCTAGATGGTTTCAGGATTCTTTCCCTAGAACTGTCATTGCTAAAATATATGTGTTATTTCTCTCTTGGATTTGTTTTCAGAGCTGGTTTAAAAGGTGGCTTTGAAAATATGTATTTGCTCCCTACAGTGATCAAAACAACCATATCACCCAGGTTCATTCTATGAGCCAGACTTAGTAAAATTCAGACTTAGTAAAGAAGAGAGGCTTGAGATACAGCTCAGCGTTGGAAAGCTTACCCAGCATGCTATAGGACCCTAGGTTCTGTCTCTACTACTGCATATATAACCAAATGCTTTAATAACACAGTAAATTTTGAGGCTGATTTTAAAGAAAACCTTGGTGGCACTATTAGAATAACTTCCGTGATTTCTAAAATAATTTTAATTTCCCAACATTATTTTATTTTTTAATATTTTTATTAACCTTTTGTGCATTTCATACAACAGTAATTAATCAAATCTGAAGCTCCTCCCTCATCCTTACCACCCCACACACACACCAGGCCTCGTGCACCCTGCCATACATGCTAAGCCCCAGGTGTCCTTTGGTGCAAAATCAGCCTGTCTAGAAAACTTAAGGAAGGTCTACTCCCCCTCACCCAGCTGTGATCAGTTTCTGACAGTTCTCAGGCTAGGGCTGCTCCAATACCCCTTTCCCTTGCACCACTCTGGCCCTTGTCTGGTTGAGTTGGCATGAGCCTTGTGCTCTACATCACCATTGCCACAAGTTCACATGAGGAAGCTTCCAGTGGCCTGAATGCCTGTTTCCCTATGTTCATGGACCAACTCTGGCTCTTATTTCTTCCCTCCTCTTCCATAACGGTCCCTGTGCCATGGGCAAGGGGGGGGCGAGGTGTAATATAATACAGGAGTCCTACCCAAGGACACACTCTGCAGTCTCTTATTCTCTATAACTTGCCAGCTATGGCCTTCTGTGTGCATTTCACTCTGTTGTTTAAGAAATTTTCACTGGTGAGGGTTGAGGGATACACTAGTATTCTCTCTACCCCCTGTTCTATAGTCCATGAGTTTTTGGGTGTTCATGTATACAACTACCCTGTTGTGTTCAGAAAGCACTATTTGGTGTTTTTTTTTTATGTGTATGAATGTACTGTCTGCATGTAGGTTTGTGCACCTGTGTCATACAATGCCGCAGAGGTCAGAAGAGGGCATCGGATTCCCCTGGAACTGGAGTTAAAGATAATCGATCCTGGGTCCTCTGCAAGAGCAGTCAGTGCTCTTAACTGCTGAGCCATCTCTCCAGCCCCAATACTATGTCTTTTTAGAAGAATAATGGTAGTGGGTTTTCCTATATGTATGGCCTGTGATCTTTCTAGCCAACAGGTTCCTACACCGGACATAGGTGTCAGGTATGAGCTCCATCTTGTGAAGTGGACCTTAAATCCCATCAAGGTTTGGTTGGTTACTACCATAGCATCTGTGCCAGTGTTGCACCAGTGGATGTATCTTGTCAGGTCAGTTATTGTTGGAGCTCACAAGATTCACAGCTGGGAAAAATTTGTAATTACTTTTCTCTTCTGGTAGTATGCATAATACCTTCCAGCACTATGCTAGCTAGCCAATAGAGATGAAGCTTTGGAGTCAGTACCAATTTGGTATCTCCTGGTTTGTTCTACATTTTATGTATGCTGTATCTTCCATAGTAAGGTCTTGCTGTGAAATTCTAGCAGCTATCCAAAGCAGTGGCAGTGGCCAGTATTGTTTACAGGTCTAGGGGACCCTGGTACAGCAGCTTCAGATGAGGGAGTCCATTCCTGGCGTTGGCCTTTTCTTTGCTTAGCCTGTGGTATTTCATAGGGACAGTGTTTCCCTGTTAATAGGGTAAATCCTTTTAATCTCTCTTATATGATGTATGTATATACTTGAAGAAGCTTCTATAGTGGTAGATTTTCATATGACCTTCTTTAAAGGCCTTTAATGTTAGGTATCCCTTCCCATACAACTGATGAATGGATAATAAAAGTATGGTACATTTACACAATGGAATATTATTTAACTGCTAAGAAGAACAAAATCATGACATTCACAGGTAAATGGCCAGAACTGGAAACAGTGATCCTGAGTGAAGTAACATATGAATTAACATAAGGGTCACATGTTCTCTTTTGTTAAGTAGAAGCTGGCTTTGAATCCTTTTATACATATGTTTCAATTGCAAAATCCATAGAAGTGAGGAAACTAGTAAATGACCATGGAGCTTGTGGGGGGAGGGGGTATGAGAGGAGAGATAAAATGCATTGAGAGAGAGAACGAGGAATAATGGAGTAGGAAGGAAGCAGAGAGGGCAGATATAATTGTTTTCTGGGAGGTTTGGCCTTTTTGAGATAGGGTCTCCATGTAGCCCCAGCTGGCCTAGAACTTGCTCTGTAGACTAGGATGGCCTTGAACTCACAGAGATCCACCTGCCTCTGCCTCCGAAGTGCTAGGGTTAAAGATGTACACTACTATGCCCAGCTTAGATACATACTATAATATCTACATCAATAATACCTAAAATAGTTGCTCCCTGGTCTTTCATTTTGTTATATGCTTTTTCTTTTTTTAATTTTTTTTATTTTTTTTATTAATTTTTATTTATTTATGTATGTATATGAATGTACTGTCTGCATGCAAGTTTGTGCACCTGTGTTGTGCAATGCTGCGGAGGTCAGAAGAGGATATCGGATTCCCCTGGAACTGGAGTTCTCCTGGAATTGGAGTTACAGACGGTTCTCAGCTGCCATGTGGGTGCTGGGGATCAAACCCGGGTCCTCTGTAAGAGTGGTCGGCGCTCTTAACCACTAGGCCATCTCTCCAGCTCCGTATATGCCTTTTCTTAAAGATTTTTTTCCTGTATCTTAACACAATGATGACTATGAATGGAACAACATTCATAAGTGATTCTTTGAAAATGAATGGGCTTAAATCTTTGAGATAGTTTCCTCTTTGAAGGATCAGCAATAAGAATACTGAGTAGAGGGACTAGAGAGATGGCTCATAGGTTAAGAGCACTGGCTGCTCCTGCAGAGAACCTGGGCTAGATTCCTAGCACCCACATGGTGGCTAACAATCACCTGTAACTCCAGTTCCAGGGGAATCCAATGCCCTCTTCAGACCTCCTCAGGCATTGCACAACACAGGTGCTCTTATATGCATACAGGCATTACACTCATACACATAAAATAAAAATCATTTTTGAAATTTTAACTATAAAAAAAGATTACTGAGTGGAACAGTGACTCCAGAAGGCCTTATAAGTCAGGCAGGTGTTTGCTTTCTGTGACCTACTAATCATTTAACCATTGAACAAAACACTGAATTATTGGAAGCTCTACTTTGTTATATATAGACTGGAATGCTGCCAGACATTTAACTTGCTTCTTTTCTTTTGTAAAGTTGAGGTAGGTGGACTTCCCTAACTTTGATTCAGATACAATAAAAATTTAAAAAACATTCTCTTAGTGTTCAAGACATCTCTTATTTAAAAAGAATTTGGTGTAGATCATAAAGGTCTGTGTGGATAAGTCATGAGAGATACAAGGAAGTAGGTAACTTGCTGAGACTTTACCAAGTAGGCACGGGGTGAGGCCTGGTGGTACAGGTTAATAATCTCATCTGAGGCAGGAGGATCTCAAGTTCAGAGCCTGCCTAGGCAACTGGTGACACCCTGATGTCAAAGTAAAAAGTGAGAGGGGGAGAATTAAAGATATGCTTCAGTGGTGGGACTCTTGCCTGGCATTCACAAGGCCCTGGGTTCTAAATATCCCTAGGACTGCAAAAAATACAGGAGTAAGGGCAGAAAATGAATGGACAATACCCTTGGACATGCCAGTTAAATTGAGGATATGCCAGTTAGGTTGAGGATATGCCAGTTAAATTGAGGATATGCTGTTTTAATCTCTAGCCTAAAAATAATGCCTACTTGCATTATTAAACTAATAAGCAATTGTTAAGAATCTGACATTCAGATTAAATTTTGGAATATCTCCTGACCTTCTCTTAAGGGATGCTCTAAGGTCCAAGCTCTGTACTTAAATGCCTAGACCATTAATTCTTTCTTAATATAGAATACAAAAAAACAAAATCCAGGTAGAAAAACCTTGGTTTGGATGCAGATTGTATGGTCATAAAACTCTCGTTTTTTCATGAACATGCCTCTAAGAAGGTGGAGCACTGGGCCACAAAGTCCAGCGGAGGATGGCACTAGAGCTGTATCGGAGTGGTAGAGCGCTTCCTTGGCATGCACAAGGTACGAGATTGGATACTGCTGTCAAAATAATGAAGGTGGTGGTGGTGGTATAGTAGTGGTGATAATTAAAGGTTTAAAGAAACCCTAAAACGCAAGCTTCATAACATGTCACAATATCACCGTAAAACTGCTTTATAATCTTGTTATAATTTACAGTAGGCTAGCTATATTAACATCCTCATTTTTCAGCAAAACAATAAGAAGGAAAATAACTAAACACATTTTTATATTTCACATCACTTTGGTTCCAGTCCACATATTTACTGAACTTTAGTGGCCAGTACTTTGTGCTTTTCCTGTGTTTGTTTTGTTCCTTTTTCAAGGACTTCTAGAAAATGGAAGTCAGTCCATAGGGATAATCCCCTCCCTTTTCCTGTCAGTGTATCTTGCTTGCTCCTTCCAGGGCTCTAGGGCATAGGTGTGAGGCTTTGCACAGTTCAGGAGAAGACTGAGGAACTGTCCTCTGGAATCAGCTTTTTCCAAGATGATCAGGCCTACAGCCGTGTGTGACACTGAGTCTGTTGCATATTCACTGAATGGAACCACAGAGTTTCACTTAAAATGCACCTGAGACTCAATCCTTGAGTCAAACAAAAGCATTTTGTTCATTCCTTAGAATAATTTCTATTAATATAAGATTTCTACTCATGATACATCCCTAGGCATAGCATACTGGTCTTTCAGCTTCCAGAATCTTCAAATCATTCTTCTCTGCCTCATGTCAATACTCTGTTCCAAATCAAATCATTCCCTATTCATTGTTTTTGAGTTGTCTGTGGTGTGCTCTGGTTAGAAGCATCAAGGTTTTCAAATCAGTGTTTGTTCCTCAGGCTGCATCTACTCTGAACTCTGATACTTTTCCAGGGTCTCTTTATAGCATCCCTTGAAACACCCTCCCATACTAGGACTGTGTCCTCACACACCGCAATGGCGTTCATGCTTGCTGCTTTTGCTGTCAGTTGTGTCCATCCATGATTCCCTGTCTTAGAACTGGGATAATTTTCTCATCTGAGTACTGCTTCAGCACTTCTCTGCCTGTATGACGCATCAACATTTATCTTTTATTGTTTCACTTCATTTGTTAATTAATATCTTCATATTTAAAATAGACAGCTAGGAGTGGTGGCATGTGCCTTTTCCAAGACTTGGAGAAAGAGGCAGGAAGATCTCTGAAAGTTCAAGTCTAGCTCATCTTCATAGTCCCAGAAGGAAGAAGAAAAGAAAATCAAAACTACCACTCAAAACAAAATCATAGAACACCTCTGATGGTCTATTAAAAAACTCAGTCATAGGAAGCTTAGTAATTCCTTAGGCTTTCCAATTCTGCTTATTATCAAGTATTGCAGCATTAAGTATTCATTTTCTGAAAGGAAGTCTTAGAGCCTTTTTCCCTTTGGTGTTACTTGTGCCTTCTTAGAGAAACTCAGATTCAATATTCAATATCTCACTGCAGCAAAACTGACTTTACCTTTTTGGTTTTTTTTTTTTTTTTTGGTTCTTTTTGAGACAGGGTCTCCCTGTAGCCCCAGCTGTCCTGGAACTCACTCTGTAGAACAGGCTGGCCTTGAACTCACAAAGATCCTCCTGCCTCTGCCTCCCAAGTGCTAGGATTAAAGGCATGTGCCACCACGCCTGCGTGACTTTAACTTTTTATACCAATAATTATACTCTTTTTTTTTTACCAATAATTGTACTTTTTTAAATTTTTATTTATTTTTGCATGTGTATGAATGTACTGTCTGCATGTAGGTTTGTGCACCCCTGTCGTGCAATGCCAAGGAAGTCAGAAGAGGGCATCGGATTCCCCTGGAACTGGAGTTAAAGACGGTTCTCAGCCGCCATGTGGGTGCTGGGGATGGAACCCGGGTCCTCTGCAAGAGCAGTTGGCGCTCTTAACCACTAGGCCATCTCTTCAGCCCCCAGTAATTATACTTGTAATAAATACATCTGATATTTACTGGCAAATCTTTCTGGGTTAGCCCTTT
The DNA here is from genome assembly GCA_009823505.1 of Rhizomys pruinosus. Taxonomy (NCBI): domain Eukaryota; kingdom Metazoa; phylum Chordata; class Mammalia; order Rodentia; family Spalacidae; genus Rhizomys; species Rhizomys pruinosus. The sequence goes on from VZQC01002907.1 coordinate 977,332, forward strand.
TATAACCCTCCCTGAAATCTACTATGGGAATGACAGAATCTGGACTAATTAAAAATGCTATTAATTATAATGCAAACAAGCTCACTGAGCCATGTGCTTTTGTGTCCTGGGTCCCTGACCTTGATCCCTCAGGACTCCACTCTGTCTCCACCCAAAATGGGGAATGAATCTGAGTGTGCTTGAGTTTCAATGCACTCGAAGTATCCTTATTGAAAACGGTGAGATTAAGGAGAATGCTTGACATTGTGTATATGAGATATTTTAGGCCTAGAGATAAAAGGGCCAGGCGTGGTGGCGCACGCCTTTAATCCTAACACTTGGGAGGCAAAGGCAGGCGGATCTTTGTGAGTTCAAGGCCAGCCTGGTCTACAGAGGGAGTTCCAGGACAGCTGGGGCTACATGGAGACCCTGTCTCGGGGAGGGGTGGGGCGCAAGATTCTCTGATCTCTGATAAGGGTGGATCCAAGCCTGTAGTTTCTTTAGCTGATGCTGGAGATACTATTTGAATAAAAAAGGTGGGTGACTGGAGCATAGTTCTGTGAGAGATCCAAAGGAATAAACTCCCAGAGTTTGTGTCCACCCTTGGCTATTAAAATGTAATGCTGGGCTGGAGAGATAGCCTAGCGGTTAAGAGCACCGACTGCTCTTGCAGAGGACCCAGGTTCGATCCCCAGCACCCACATGGCGGCTAAGAACCGTCTGTAACTCCAGTTCCAGGGGAATCCGAGACCCTCTTCTGACCTCCGCGGCATTGCACGACACGGGTGCACAGACTTGCATGCAGACGGTACATTCATACACATACAAAAATAAATAAGAAGAAGGAGAGAGAGAGAATAGAGAGAAAAGAGAGAGGAGGAAGAGAAAAAACAAGGAAAAGAACACAAAATGACTAAGAGAAAGAGGAATAGTGGAGAGAAAGAGGGACCACTAATATATTCACTATCGGGTGGGTGGGGGGTTGATAGAAAAAAGAATCGTGATTAGGAATTAAACATAATCACAGTAAGTATGGAAAGAAACAATTGTAAAAAAAGACATAAAAAATGAAGCCTACCAAAAGATAGAACCCAATTATACACACGCCTAGATAATATAACTACAAGGATTCAATCCTGTTAAGAGAAGATCTACAGTGGGGGGGCGTGCGGGTCGTGGGGTGGCAGTCACAATGCCTTAAGGTTTCGACTTGGGAGGGCAGAGGGCAGGAGGTCTTTGTGAGTTCAAGCCAGCCTGGCTACAGAGTGAGTCCAGGACACTGGGGCTACAGGGAGACCCTGTCTCAAAGAGACAAAAAAAAAAAAAAATACACAAAAAGTACCCAGTTTGCTGCCGTGTTCAATATTGAAGAGCTGGAACGCAGCCCAGGGTGTCCCTCATTGAAGGATCTAATAATGAAGGATGGGGGGGTGGGGAACATTTATAGGCGGGTAGTTGCGAATGCGATGGAGGGGTGGGAAAGGGAATGTGGATGACAGTCGATGATGTGGGGTGGGTAGGGGGGGGGAGGGGGGGGGGGGGGGGGGGGGGGGCTAATGGATGGGGAAAGCGTGGAAAGGCTAATTTATGCTAGAGTGAGGGGGTTAACACAGGTTCTCAGAAAGAACAAATGGGCATAATGGTTGAGCCTTCATTTGGTGGGGTTGTGCTCGGGTAGGGGCCCCAAGAGGTCGGCGTTGGTGTATGGTAAGTCAAAGTGGAATAATTGGTCAGCAAATAATAAATACACTAGACCATTATACACTATGGATATAGCTTGATGTTTATGTATCTATTTTCCTCAGTCATAAGATTTATGAGAAAGAACAAATCTTTTTTAAAGTACTTAGAAATAATACATCAACGGAACTAATAGTTAGGAAGAGAAAACTTCTATTTTTTGGTTAGTTATATCCAAGGCGGGTTAGCGCGAGTGATAAGAAATGGGTGTAGGCCTAGGGGCCGGGTGGGAGTAGAGTGGCCTAGGGGGGGGGTGCGGGGGTTGGAGAGAGGGGGTGGAAGAGGCCCCGGACCGGGCGAAAAGACTATACAGAGAAAAACCAGGTTACGACACCCAGACAACCAAACAAAACCACCACCCACCCACAATGGCGGAACCAGAAGAGCCGTCTGAACTACCAAATTCCAGGAGAACAATTCACCAAGTGCCAGGGGAATCCCAAGAGACCAAAACTCTATATGACCAAAAAAAGAATAGGCACGGGCATGTGGGGCGGCGAGGGCGGACACGAGGGGTGGCGAGGCAGACTTGGCAGGTGGCAGGCAGGGGGGTAGCGGAGGTTCAGTGCAATACGGGGGTGGGGGGGGGGGTGACAGCAGGTATAGATAAAATTAAGTTAAAAAAGTTAAAAAAAATGTGGTAGTGGTGGGTCCGGAACGTTTGTTGCATGAAACGCGTGATAGAGTAAGGTGGTCAGACTTTGAATAAATTTGGGAGTTGTATAGTGAGGAATATGATATTGAAACAAAAAGAAGAAAAAGAAGCCAGCAGTAGGATAGGAGGCAACACCACTATTACTCCTAGGGGGCATGGGCGGGGGAGGCAGAGGGGGGAGGGGTGGGTCCGGTTGTGGCGTGGGGTCAGGAGAGGGGGGCGGGGAGCCGTGGGGGGGTCTAGGGGGGGGGGGGGGGGGGGGGAGGGGGGGGGGCACAGGGGTGGAGTTCGGGCGAGGGACAGGGGGGCGTGGGGACGGGGGGGGTTCCTCGCCATAGAGATGAGAGAAGAGAGAGAGAAGAGAGAGAGAGAGAGAGCAGAAGAAGCGACGAAAATAGGAAGTAAGGAATAAAGAAAAGAAGAAAGATGAAGAAGAGAAGGAGGAGAGGAGGAAGAAGATGCGTCGAGGAGCAGAACGGACCAAAAAAAACTAAAGGGGTGGAGCTGGCTCTATCGGGCCGCTAGCAGGTTAAGGATTGGCGGCGGATGCCGGGTGGGCTTCGGTTGGCCGGAGGGACGTCGTTGGTGGTCGATGTCGCGCATG
>VZQC01002907.1:982253-1025778 GCA_009823505.1 Rhizomys pruinosus
GCCGACCGCTCTTGCAGAGGACCCGGGTTCGATCCCCAGCACCCACATGGCGGCTGAGAACCGTCTGTAACTCCAATTCCAGGAGAACTCCAGTTCCAGGGGATTCCGAGACCCTCTTCTGACCTCCGCAGCATTGCACGACACGGGTGCACAGACCTACACGCAAAACAATACATTCATACACATAAATAAATAAAAATAAATAAAAATTAAAAAAGAAGGAAAAGAAAGAAAAGCTAAGAGTAGAATCATGAACATCAAAGGCTGGGATAGATGCTCCCAAAGCACATAATTGAAGTGTTGCTTAGTGTACTGGAGTGCAAGAAGGCTGTGACATGCTTCAAATAGAAAAAAACATTGCTTTATAAGCGTTGTTCAAAGCATAAAGTACAAGCTCTTAGCTGTGAATTTGATGCTAATGAAGTAACAATGTACTGAATAAGGATATGGTGTTTTTATAACAGCATACATAAAGCAAGGCTATATGGGGTTGGTTTTATACAATAGAAGCAGGACATGAGAAATGATTGATAAAAGCTGCAAATTTTTAGTTACGCGAAATGAGTAAATCCTGAGAGTGTAATGTACAACATGGTAGCCATTATGAACAATTTGGTAGTGTATGCTTGAATCATTCTAAGAGGGTTGATTTTAAATGTTTTCACCAAAAATAAAGAACATGGTAATATAGTGATTGGTTAAGATTTTGTGAACAGAAACCTCAGAACTTGCCTCTGTAGTTCTTTTTTTTTCTTTTTTTCTTCTTTTTTTTCAGCATGGCTCTTTTCAGTTTATTGCATAAAGGAGTTACACTAGTCCAAGTTAAAAGCGGACCCCAAATGGTTACATTATACAAGCTGTGAGGTTTTTATACTTGTGACAAGGGACAGAAGGGAAATTCTACTTATTGCAAGGAAACCCTCACTTAAGCTTCAGAGAGCCACAAGCACTTAAAATCCATGAACCTTCAGCTGGTCATCCTTAGCCAGTCCAGTCTCTATCAGGAACTGGCATATGTTCTTGCACTGGTCACCCTGTAGCTGAATTCTCTATATTCTGGATGCTCAATCACAGTACCATTGCAGGCAAATTTCTTCTTAAACGCCTTCACTAGTTTCTTTTTATCGTAATCATCAGCGATCCCTTGGACAGTAGTAAGGGTCTTCCTGCCATTTCTCTGTTGAATTCTTATATGGATATAATCCTCAGTGCCAGCAGGAAGCAGGTCATCACCCTTACTTGCATCAGCAAAGGGGTCGAAAGAGTGGAGGTTCTGGATAGCGGACATACGATACGACTCCTATTCCTCAGTGGAAACAGCCTGCAGAAGGCGGCTGCGGGAGAAGGCGGGCGGGGGTGGATGGAGCATCTGGAAGCGAGGGGGCTCAAGGGGGAGGCAGCTGAGTCCTTGGCGGTGGCTCAGTGACTGGGGCCGCCTCTGTAATTCTTTAAGGAACAATAGTGCGATATTTGATAATACAGTGTTTAAGGAAACTTTAGAAGTCATAATTAGCATAAATGACAACTATGTGTAGTTTTAATGTTATTATTTGATTTAAAAACATATTCAATAAAACCTGTTTAAAAAAAGAATCTAGAATATAGAGGAAAGAATCTCAGAGTGCTAATTGTCATTTTGACAGATGTGTAGTAGTGCTCAAGTCGTGATTTGCTATAACTGTTTTAGCATTGTGCTATGCTTTGAAATGATGATTATTATTCTTGTCGTGATGTGAAGCCATACGTATGAGAATAGAGCACAAGACTGTACACCTATAAAAATGATAAGTGAATGAAACAATTCTCACAAGAAAGGGGAGCCCAAGTAGATAGGGGGAGCTCAGTGTAAGCACAGGCCTAGCAGGCACAAAGCCCTGGGTATGAGCAGAACATTTTTCCTAACCCAAAGAGGTAGTAACTTGGTTGTATCTGAATGGAAGATGAGGAGAGACATTATTAATGTAGCATAATATAAATTACAATAAAGCATTTCAAAAGAAAAAATATCTAAATAATAAAAATCTTCCTGCCAGGCATGGTGGCACACAACTTTAAACAACTTTAAGCACTCAGGAGGCAGAGGAAGGCAGATCTCTGTGAGTTCAAGGCCACCCTGGTCTACAGAGCAAGCTCCAGGCCAGCTGGGACTAAAGGGAGACCCTATCTCAAAAAGACTTAAAAAAAAACTTCCTAAATACTAGTGCAACACAAAGCATCAATAAAAAATGAAAATTATAAAAAAAAATACTAGTGCAGTGTTAAGTTAGAAGTTTTGGGCATACTATAATATTTAATGTTTAAAGTAACATGTCTTTAAAACATACCATAACATTTCCATGTATACTATATTATGCTTTATCCTATATTTCTATTCTATAATATAGTATAATATATTGTAATAGACAGAATGCCCAAACTAACACCATTTTATTCTAGCTGACTTTTAATTTACCCTGGTTTTGCCCGGCCTTTCCTAATTCAGCCAGGCAGAGAGAACATCTATCTCATGCAGGTCGTTTCAGGAAGTGCATTGTTTCTACACAACTTAGAAATTTCTAAGCCGCCAGGTTGCATGTCCAGATGACACTTCCTCCCTCAAAGAAGTACCTGCATCTCTTTGTAGCCCATTGCTTCTACCTTCTAATAAATTTGCTTATTCCTAGACAAAACTGTTTGTTAATCAAAAGTCTCTTTGTTAAATGACCTGCCAATGGTATGATATAACAGATCAGGACATCCATCACAGTGACTACTGAGGTTAGCATAGAGCCCCTAAGACCTCTCAGATTTCCAAACCTTTCTTCAAGGAAGTCAGGAAGTTCTCAACTCTGTAGTTCTTTTGAAAGATCCTTAAGGCTTCGGGGAGCTCTGGTATGAATTGCACTTGGAGCTGCGTTGTTAGGGAAAGCCAAAGTATGTCTAATCCTAGTTTTTTCTCTCAAGGTATTTTTCTGGGAGAGCTGGAGCCATAGGTGTCAAACTGTTGGTAGTTTAACCAGACTCCAGTGGATGGACTGAAAGGGGTGGGGTGGGGTCTGTTTTTCTGTGTTTGTGTTCCAGGTTTTCTAAGGAGGAGCTGAGTATTCCAAGTAGGACTGTACATCTGTGTCTTCCCTAAACCATTGGTTATATGATCTTTCTGATGAAAATATCTTTGTTTCTTTAAGGTTTTTGTTCCATATATGTTTTATCAGTCTTATATTTTCTAATAATGTATTTCAATAGCTTTGAAAAAGAAAGTTTGCCATATCCTCAGAATTATTTTTGGGTACGTTAGTGAACAAAATAAAGATTCTACCTTTGTGTGGGACCTGTATTCTAATTATTTTTTAAAATGTTTTATTAAGTTTTATTATTTTATGTGTATGACTGTACTGTCTTCATGTAGGTAGGGGCACCCTTGTGCAATGCTGTGGAGGTCAGAAGAGGGTGTTGGATTTCCCTGGAATTGGAGTTAAAGACTGTTCTCAGCCTCCATGTGGGTGCTGGGAATCGAATCTGGGTCCTCTGTAAGAGCAGTCAGTGCTCTTAACCACTGAGCCATCTATCTCTCCAGCCCCTCTAATTATTTTAAGCAAAGACTTCAGGCAAACCATTAAAACTGCCAGGTAATATCAGTTTGTACAGTAGACTGAATAGCCAGAGCTCTAAATAAGGAAAAATTTATAAAAAGTTTAGACAGATAAAGAGCAGAAAATCAAACATCTTTAAACATTCTTTGTTTTCAGAACTAGCCTCTGAAGCTCTAGAAGAAGGGTACTATTTTAAATTTAAGTGTGGCATCATCATTTACATTAGCTAAAATGTGTAAATAACCAAGTATCTACAAGGAGCAGATAGACAAGTGGTAGATACATATAAAGGAGTATTTTTCAGTCTTGAATAAGGATATGCCACTACATGCTCCAATATATGGATAATCCTTGAAAACATGCCCAGCGGAGTAAGACAGTTGTAAAACATACAGGATTTAACTTTGATAAGATACAAATAGTAGTCAAATTCATGGTGACAGGAAGTATAATGGTGGTTATCAGGAGCTGGGGAGGAGAAAATGAAGAATTATTGTTTAATGGATATGGTTTCAATTTTACAAGATTAAGAGTTCTGACAGAGATCAGTTGTACAGTAGTGTAAAAGCATTTAATACTGCTGAACCACTGGCCAGGGTAGGACGGTATGAGTGGAACCAAAGGATGGCTGAAGGTCAAGAGCAGATACTGCTAGCACCCACATCGGGCTGCTCCTGTCTGCCTGTGACTCCAGCTCCAACAGAACTGGCATTATCTTCTTGCCTCCATGGACCAAACATACCCACATACAGTTTTTAAGATGTTATTAAGTATTTTACCTCAGTTTAAAATTAATGAGTGAGTAAATTGAAAAATAATTCCTCAATAAGTAAAATATTTTGTAAAAATATTTGTTAAAAGAAAAGCCATACATAGAGAACCTAATTTTGCACATGTGAAAAAATTGAAGGTTTTCCCAACAACTTTCTGTTAGTATCATCCAAATGAAAATTCTGAAAGGAGATTATGAACAGAGAGAAATTAGCATTAGGTGGAGGTCTTGAAGGAGACAAAATGGGCACGTTTCCTACAGAGACATTATGTAAGCACAAGTGCAAACAAGTAGAAACTCTGACAAGAGAGGGCCACCGAAAGATAGGGAGAAATGGATTGAAAATTCACATGTGCCTCTGAGTGTTAGGCCAAGGTATATGATATGATCAGTGGCCTTGGACAGTGTAGAAGTGTGGAAGTCAGAGAGGAAGCTGTAAGAATAAAGCAGGCCCCTCATAAAAGGGTGGTAGAGGTTACAGAAATGGCAATCCCCATGTAAAGGTGTGGGTTCACTGAACACTATTAGAAAAGAATAAGACTTCATTATTGTCTGTGGGAAGCAAAAACTCACATTATTTAGTGCTGTCTGCCTGTGGACCCAGGAAGTTGGTGGCTTCATTAACACTGAAGGAGAAATGTGTGATAATGAAGAAAAAGTAGATTTTGGTATTGACACTTTACATCCAGGATACTTCCTAGAACACAAATAGAAGAGCAGAAGACAAGGGCCAAAATTTGGGAGATGAGGTTTACATAGTGGCTCCCCCAGGGACTGTGGTTTTCACAGGACTTAATCAGGTTAATCTGTCTACCAGACTCTGCAAAGATAAAATTCATAATCGGTGGGTTTCTTTAGGAAATGTGATAGAAGAGTAAAACACATGTCCTGGCAATTTCCCATGTACCCCAAATAGCTGTGGTTAAAGAACAAAGATGACAACAGAATCAAAAGTTTGTTTAATCCAGCTTAGAATTTGGATTTTAGCTAAATTGCAGTAAATTAAACTATGCCTATATACCCTTGACATTAGCATGTCTAAAACCATTAATCTCGTTCTTTCATCTGGCTTTTTTCTAGTGCTTTCAGGATTATGGAACTTGTTGTATGTAATTATGTTACAGTTTAAAGTACAAACCTGGAGGGGAGGGAATGTCCCATAATTCATTCCATAAATACTGCTGTGCATTTCCGTGGAACACGCATGTGCTTAGGACTCACTGCTGGACACCATTCCAGGACTGATTGCAATTTCATGTTTACTGGTGCTGAAGGCCAGTGTGTCCTCACAGATTCAGAAATCATCAAAAGGATGGTCAGATCTCTTTGCCTTTGATTTGCCTCCAGTTTCTGAAATTTGCCCAGAGGGGGAAAGGAACAGAGGAGAAGTCTGACTGTTTTGGATGTTTGTACAGAGAGCTGAGACACTGAAGCCTTGAGCCAGGAAGCAGCGTTTGCTCGTGCTGGCACTGGCTCAGTGGATTCACATCCAAAGGTCAAGCCCTGGGCACAGCCAGGGTTGCCTTACATGAGTTTTGTCAGTTCCCCTCTACATTTTAGTTCCTTTGTCTCCCCTATTGGTAACATACAACATGCTAATTGGGTGTTCTATGCTACAGAGTTGCAAAAGGGCCCTGTACATGATCATGGACATTGATTGTGTCATGTTGCCTTTTCTTTGTTGTAGTGGGAAGGCTCACTTTCTTTTTATTTCCTCCCTCCCTTTGAGACAGGGTCTCCCTGTAGCCCCACCTGGCCTGTAACTCACTCTGTAGACCAGGCTGGCCTTGAACTCACAAAGGTCCACCTGCCTCTGCTTCCCAAGTGCTAGGATTAAAGACGTGCTCCACCATGCTCAGCCCAAGCATGGTGTTTTTATTTATTTTTTTTTTTTACTTTTTTTTTTTTTTTATTAATTTTATTTATTTCTGTATGTGTATGAATGTACTGCCTGCATGCAAGTCTGTGCACCCGTGTCGTGCAACGCCGCGGAGGTCAGAAGAGGGTCTCGGATTCCCCTGGAGCTGGAGTTCTCCTGGAATTGGAGTTTCAGACGGCTCTCGGCCGCCATGTGGGTGCTGGGGATCGAACCCGGGTCCTCTGTAAGAGCAGTCTGTGCTCTTAACCGCTAGGCCATCTCTCCAGCCCCTTTTTTACTTTTTTTTTAAATTTTTATTTATTTCTGTATCTGTATCAATGTACTGTCTACATGCAGGTTTGTACACCCGTGTCGTGCAATGCCGCGGAGGTCAGAAGAGGGTCTCGGATTCCCCTGGAACTGGAGTTCTCCTGGAATTGGAGTTTCAGACGGTTCTCAGCCGCCATGTGGGTGCTGGGGATCGAACCCGGGTCCTCTGTAAGAGCGGTCGGCGCTCTTAACCGCTTGGCCATCTCTCTAGCCCGCATGGTGTTTTTAATAAAGGTTTTAAGTTTCAACACTTGAGCTGGAGTCTAGCTACCACATAAGTTCAAGACTACCTTATAGTCCTTTCTCCCAGATACAGGAAGGGAACAATAAAGGTTCTTCCCCCAAATTTGCTGTTGCTTACACATCCTTGCCTGTCTTAAACGTTTTCAAGGGATTTTGCTCAGTGGTAGAATGTTTGCCTGGCATTCACCATGCCCTGAGTTCAATAAGGGAAAAAGAGGAGGGAGAGACTCAAATATTTTCAAGAGGGCCTGTCCCTTATGTTTCCAAGAGAGGCCCACCATGCAGTATTCCTGTCATTGAAAGGGCAAGCTTTTCAAAGGAGAGTTATTTGTGGAGTGGCCAATCATGAGAAGACAGACGCTCCAAATTGTAATATCTGTCTCTGTGGGATAGGACACAGGGATATTTATGGGACATAGAAACAGGTGACCAAAGACATGGTTGGAAGTAAAGAAAATGAAGCAGTGAGTGGTCTGCTGTGGCTAGTCAGACTTCATGGCTTGTCAAATGATAACAATTTTTTTTCTTTATGAGAGAATAAGAATTCAACCAAAATAATTGAATATAGGATAATTCTACCTGTTCATCTTGTACTTTCTTTTTGTTTCATTTGTTTATTGTTTATTTGTACATGTACATGCACACATATAGAGGTCAGAGGATAGTTGGTTCTCTCTTTCCATCATATGGATTCCAGGGATCAAACTCAGGTTGATGGGCTTCTCAGCAAGCTTTCACCTGCTGAGCTATATCATCCATGGGCCTTTGTGCTGTTTTTCTTAAGTACAAAATTGAACTCAAATCCCCATCCTCTTTGTATTTTATGTTCTGTCAAGTTGCCAGTGACAGGGGGAGAGATGACTCAACAGTTATGAGCACTGGATGCTCTTGCAAAGGACCTGGGTTCAGTTCCCAGCAACCACATGGCAGCTAACAACCCTTAGTAACTCCAGTTCCAGGGGATCTGACACCCTCTTCTGACCTCTGGGGACATTGCATGGTGCAGATGCACTGATATGCATGCAGGTATTACTCATACACATAAAATAAAAATAATAAAATACTTTTTTTTTTGTCTTTTTGAGACAGGGTCTCCCTGTAGCTCCGGCTGTCCTGGGACTCACTTTGTAGACCAGACTGGCCTTGAACTCTCAGAGGTCTCCCTGCCTCTGCCTCCCGAGTACTGAGATTAAAGGTGTGTGCTACCACGCCCGGCCCTAATAAAATATTTTTTAAAAGATGCCAATGACTCAGTCTAGTTATATTGCTTATATTCATTCATCTTTTGTTCTTTGCTTGATAGCAAGTGTGTGATTCTGGTACACTGAAATGCAGTACCTTCATTGAGAAAGCACACCTCTCATTCTAACTTCTCATGTTCCAAAAGAAAGCAACAGATGACAGCAGTCAACAGGAAGCTGTACAGCACATAGTTTAACCAGCTTTACAATCATTTCACCACTTTATTTTTTTTTTTCTTTGGTCTTTTTGAGACAGGGTTTCCCATTAGTCCCAGCTGGCCTGGAACTCGCTTTGTAGACCAGCTTGGCCTTGAACTCACAGAGATCCACCTACCTCTGCCTCCTGAGTGCTGGGATTAAAGGTATGTACCACCACACCTGGCCAACTTAATGTTTTTTAAGTGATCCATGGATATATTAGACAGTCCTTTGGTGTTGACTAGAGCCTGACAGTTAATGTCTCAGAGCCTCACAATATGGAACAACAGAAAATTATACTAGGGTCCATGAGGATCCTCTCTCGCAGCAGCAAAGACTACTTAGCCAGATTTTCATTTCCGTGTTGTAAACTGATCTGTGTCCCACATTTGTTAGTGTTGCTTCAGAGTTCAGTAGAGATACTCATCCAAAATAAAGAAAATCCCTTAGAATGTTTAAATGATAGTCTTCTCATTTGTGGCTTCACTAAACTCTTCCATATGACTGCTGTTGAAGCTCGATTATCTTAACAGAAGTCAGAAGCGAAGTTAAGCTTCAGCAGTGCATTCTCAGATTCAGCATTTCCTGGGTCAGATGCTCAGGGCACTTTATATAGTTCTATAAATCAAACCTGTCTTCTTACATAAGAGATGATCTACGAAAGGATGGATTTGGACCAGGGGACTAATTGTTCACCCAATTCATTCTGATTATTTGTAAATTTCTTATGTCTGCCTCCCTGTTTTTGTCCTTCTGGATGTGAACTGAGTGGTTAGCCATACTATGGCAAGAGAGTTGGGTAGAGAACAAGGTCAAAATTAGCATACTATTAAAGCCAGTTGGCAGAGAGAAGCTGAAAACCCCTCATCAGGATGGCTGACATATAATAGAACATGCACAGAAAAATACATTCTATGAACATGTCCTAAATACCATGGTTGTAAAAGTCTCAGTTCTTTGTACTGCTTCTCCTTCAAGCCTCTGACCCTTTTCCCCAGCTCTGGCCTGTTTCTTGCTTTGGAAGTGTTTTCTGTCTTGATGAGCTACTTCTGTTTCAGCCACTATGTATACCTCCCTGGTCCAATTCCTTCTTGCAAGACATAGGAACCTGGAAGTTGCTATGGGTGCCCACTGGAACCCAGTATCTGCCTATAAGAAAACTGCCAGTAATCTGCGAGGTTAAATTCTTGTTTCAGAGTAGACATACAGATTATTCCCAATAGTCACAACTATAAATTTATTTGCATTAATGAGATCAACAGATCTCCTCAGGCTTAGACTGTTTCTAAGTCTGCTTTCCTAAAATTTTTACAAATCCAGACTGACAAGATGGCTTAGCAGATAAAGGCATTTGCTACAAAGGCTGACACCCTGAGTGTAGTCCCAGGACCCCAGATAGCGGGAGGAGAAAATACAGACTTCCACAACGTTTTCCTCTCCTCATGCATGCAAGCACTCATACTTGTTACTCACACAAATAAGAAAATAAATGAAGCAGATAGAAATTTATAAGTCATTACACTCTGTATATTTAAATGTTTGTTGTGTCAATAATCTTTCAGTTTGTCTGGAAATTGCGTAGTGTTTGGTAGTAAAAGAAGAAAAAAAACATGGGTTGGTTCAGGATCTAACACAAAATTATCCTTTGAAAATGAGCATTAACCTTTAATCCGAGCAGTCAAGACACAGAGGCGGGAGAGAGAGAGAGAGGGAGAGAGAGAGAGAGAGAGAGAGAGAGAGAGAAAGCTCTCCTCAGCCCCTCCCTAAGGCCATGATTGGGCCTTGAGGTGGGAGAATAGTAGAAAACAATAATACATTATGTCAGAAACAGCATGAGCAGAGCCCTAAAAGAACGAAAGGCTGGCTTTTAAAACGAGAGGACCTTAGTCAGGAGAGAAAGGTTAAAGAGAGGTAGCCCCCATGAACAGGATGACAGGAGGCCCAGAGGAGAGCCTTCACAGGAAGGAAGAGCATGGCCTGACGGCTTCAGGTTATAGATCTGGTCTTTTACAGTGACCAGTGTCTTAAAGGGACAGGACTGTGACCAAAGGAATGATGTTAACAGGTAGAGCATATAGGTGCAAGATTGTACCTACTAAACAACAACAACAAAAAATCACTAACTGAATCTAGGAACTCTTAATTTTTCAATTTAAATGTAAAATACTAAATTGTTTTTGTCAGGCTTGGTTTGTAGCTCAGTGGTAGCACTCTTGCCCAGAATTTGATTCCCTAGTCCTGATAAAGAAAAGAAAAGGAAAAAGTGTAATTTTTTGTCAGATTAAACATTGGTTTAAAAAAACTTAAAGAGCTGGCCACGGTGGCTCATGCCTTTAATCCTAGCACTTGGGAGGCAGAGGCAGGTGGATCTCTGTGAGTTCAAGGCCAGTCTGGTCTACAGAATGAACTCCAGGCCAGCTGGGACTAAAGGGAGACTCTGTCTCAAAAATACAAAAAAAAAAAATCTTAAACCTTCCATGGTAAATATTTCCCTCGAGAGGTACTCTTGTCTATGGGGGTGCTGGGGTGTTTTGCATGGACATGTGGAGGCCAGAGGAGGACTTTGGGTATCATCCTCTATTGTTCTCGGCCCTATTTTCTTAAGATAGGGTCTCTCACTGAACCTGAAGCATGCCTTTCCAGCTAGACTGGCTGGCTGGGTAGCAAGCTCCCAGGTCTACCTGTCTTCACCACCCAATGCTAAGATTACTGGGCTTTCTACATGGGTGCTGGGGATTCAAACTCAGGTCTTCATGCTTGCACAACAAGCACTCTTTTCCACTGAGCCATCTCCTCTACCCCTGTCCTAAGTTTCTAAGTGCCCAGTGCAATATCAGTAACTATAGAATGTCACAGAACACACCTCTAAAACGTAACGTACCCACCATGCAGAATTGATAAAGCACATCCCCATTTGCCTTTACTCAATTCCAGGTAAACACTATTCTGTTTTGATTCCATGTATTTTACTATTTTGGCACCCTATGTAGAGGAAACCATGAAGTCTGTGTTCTAGAGCCAGCTTACATAGGAATTCATCATTAAGACAGCAAATGGCATGTTAAAGACTTCTGAAAAAAAAAAAACCCGGAACCCCTGACTAGGCCCCTACTATACCAAATACTCCAGGTGTGAACTTGGGCAAACTATATAATTTCTAAATCTTTTTCATCATCTATAAAACAAGAGTAATAGTAACTTCAAAGAACTGCAGGTTTAATTAATTTTCTTTCTTTTGCAGACAAGAAGCTCTTCTGGCTGCCATTAGTGAAAAAGATGCTAATATCGCTCTTTTGGAGCTTTCATCCTCTAAGAAAAAGACCCAGGAGGAAGTGGCTGCACTCAAACGGGAAAAGGATCGCCTGGTGCAGCAGCTCAAGCAGCAGGTATCAGTGATGCCAGAGTGCACCAGGTGGCAGAGCAGGGACAGTTCCCACTTCCTTCTCGGAAATCTCTCTGCCATGATATATTTTTTAGGGCCTTGTGTTTCATACTAGATATCTAATACAGTTAATTTTCTAGACATCTAATTACATTTAATATAATTAGAGAGTGTAGAGATCTGTGGCCAAGTCTAAAAAAGTACATGGAATTCTCAGTTGATAGGACTAGCTTAGAAGATGTCACAGGCCTTTTGACTTTTTTTTAATCCTTGTACATTAACTGGTAGAAATTAGTTATGTTCTACGTATTTGGGATGAAAAAGACATATTCCCACTAGTTTCTTACTACACAGATGTTCAGTATACTTTGATTTAAAGATTTCTAGTGGGGCTGGAGAGATAGCTCAGTAGTGATTAAAAGCACTTGTTGCTTTTGCAGAGAATCAGAGTTTGGTTCCCAAAACCCACATCAAGCAGCTCCTAACTACTTGTAACTCCAATCCAGAAGATTTGACACCCTCTTCTGTTTTCTGTGGGCATGCACAAACATACAGAGACTCATACACACACAGGCACACAAACATAAAAGATTCTGGTTATTCAGGGTTGAGTGAGTTCTGAAGAACTCACTGGCTTTCTTAGCCTTTATCCTTCCAAAATTTAATGCTTACACATTCATGTAAGGATCTTTATTTGTGCCAGGAGTAATGGTGCGTGCCTTTAATTGCACATTCAGAAGGCAGACATTAATTTTTAATTTTTTTGTTCTTTTTGAGACAGGGTCTCCCTTTAGTCCCAGCTGGCCTGGAACTAACTCTGTAGACCAGGCTGGCTTTGAACTCACAGAGATCCACCTGCCTCTGCGTCCTGAGTGCTGGGATTAAAGGCGAGCACCACCACGCCTAGCCCCAGACTGGTTTTCATCTCTAGAAATTCAGTTAGGTATTTTGCATTTTCTGTTGCACAGAGGTAAAGGCACACTGGGGCTATAAAAGAGTAATAGAAAAATAACAGGAAACTTGGTGTCTAGGAAGAGGAGAGGGCCAGCATCAAGGCCTTGGATGTCCAGCACTGTGTGGTCAAGACCATAGCTGACCCTAAGGGGAGGTGGGAAGTCCATTCTAGAGAACTGGGCTTCCCAAGACCAAAATCTTCACTGAACCATCTTACTGGCTTCTCTGCTTTGCCTTTGATGGTCTTCTCTGAGTGTACCTGTGCTATTTGTAGTGTCTATAATGTCTACATTGCCAGTCACGTTTTCTGTATATTGTGCCTGCTTAGATACACTTCATCCTGAAATAATGAGCTGAGGAAGCTGTTCCCCAAGTAGGGAAATTCTTCTTTTCTATATAAAGATCTACCTGTCATCATTTGACATTTTAACATAATGTGTAATGCTTAAATTGATAAGAATCAATAATCTCACAATAAAGATATTTTCTAAGTATTTTAATATTAAATTTGCTTAGAAATGGACCTGATATTTATTTATGTGTCTGATTTTGCTGAAAAAGTACCAAAAGATATTACTTTCCTTCCGGATAGATACTACACTAGCAAAACAGTGGCCCATTGACCATTTACAACTGAAGGAAAACATTTCCAGTGCCATACAATAATTTTTAGCAAGACGGGACATCATTTCATTAAATAATAGAATGTGCTTATTATTTATTATTATTAACGACATTTGTCTAGCAGTTGTAAACAGAGATTTTTCTGTCCAGAGATAATGTGAAATAGCAGGGTATTATTGAGGAAAGGAGTTCTCTGGATCACTGGGTACGTAGACTTGTTAACTATATATATCAGTTTGGCTGGAATATATAAGCACATGATTCATTCAGTAGTCCTTCACTAATATACCAACTAGAATAGAACTGCAGGCCAGAATACTGTATCTTGTTCATAATGGCTTTTGATTACTTGGCTCTCAATACCATGTTTTTTTTTTTTTTCAGTAGATGAAAATTAAAGAAGTTAATCCATGAATGTATAATTTCAAAAAAAGAGTTGCTAAATGTTTAAGCATGGGGATGTGGCCCAGTGGTAGAGTACTCCTTAAAGCCCTGAGTACCATCCCTCCTAACTGAAATGTAGATGTGTGTGCACTCACACACATGCACATGTGTTAGAATGTTCTGTAGTGATGTGATGAATATGAAGAGAAATATAATGAAATTGGTACTCTTTTCTATGAAAAACTCTATGTCCCTACCTTCTCAAAATGCATCTGGAATGCTGGGATTGAGAAGGAAGGAATTCAACAGCAGCCACCAAAGCTCTTGCTGCAAAGCCTGTTGACTTGAGTCCTATCCCTGGACCCAGTTGGTGGAAGGAGAGAATCAACTCCTATGAACTGTCCTCTGACCTTAACACCTGTGCCATGGTGTATGTATGTGCAAGCTGATTGCTTTTTTTTTGGTCTTTTCGAGACAGGTCTCCCTGTAGCCCCAGCTGTCCTGGAACTCACTCTGTAGACCAGGCTGGCCTTGAACTCACAAAGATCTACCTGCCTTTGCCTCCCGAGTGCTAGGATTAAAGGCGTGCGCCACCATGCCCGGCATTTATCTTTGACTTTTTTTTTAATTTTTTAAAATTTTATTTATTTTCGTATGTGTATGAATGTTACTGTCTGCATGCAGGTTTGTGTACCCGTGTCGTGCAATGCCGCGGAGGTCAGAAGAGGGTGTCAAATTCCCCTGGAACTGGAGTTACAGATGGTTTTCAACTGCCATGTGGATGCTGGGGATCTAACCCGGGTCCTCTGCAAGAGTAGGCAGCGCTCTTAACCGCTAGGCCATCTCCAGCCCCGTCTTTGACTTTTAATAGCTTTGTCATAGCAAGCCTCAGAGAGGACTCTTTAAGTTGACTCTACTTGGAATCCCTTGAGCTTTGTGGAGCTTGGTGTCCATGTCTCTCCCGCACTTCAGATGTCTTCAGCTATTACTTTGAGGACTAACCCTTCTCCCATCTTTTCACCTTCCAGAATACCCATATTGTAAACGTGTATTTGCTTAATGATGTATTATAGCTTCCAAAGACTTTCTTCACATTTTCATTCTTGTTCACCTGCAAAATGAAATTTTTAATGTTGAGATCCAGAAATTCTTTTTATTAATCTAGTGTACTTTTAACTTATATACTTGAAGCCATTTTTTTTAATTCTACAAAGAACTAAGTCATACTTTTAAAATAAATTCTGCTTCATATTAGGTAACCAAAGAACTTAGATAATATAGATAATTCTGAATTTATCCCAGTTTTCTTTCATCCATCTATTTTCTTGTGTGTGCGTGTGTGTGTGCGCGTGTGCGTGCGCGTACGTGTGTGTAGTGGGGGGGTCATCAGTTCTGGATGTAACAGTTTGATAAAGCTCCTTTTTAAAGCTCTTGTTACCTACTCTAGGCTTTCCCTCCTGTTGTTTTATAGATGATGAAAAAGATTTAGAAATTATATAGTTTGCCCAAGTTCACACCTGGAGTATCTGGTATAGTAGGGGCCTAGTCAGGGGTTCCGGGTTTTTTTTTTTTTTTCAGAAGTCTTTAACATGCTATTTGCTGTCTTAATGATGAATTCCTATGTAAGCTGGCTCTAGAACACAGACTTCATGGTTTCCTCTACATAGGGTGCCAAAATAGTAAAATACATGGAATCAAAACAGAATAGTGTTTACCTGGAATTGAGTAAAGGCAAATGGGGATGTGCTTTATCAATTCTGCATGGTGGGTACGTTACGTTCTAGAGGTGTGTTCTGTGACATTCTATAGTTACTGATATTGCACTGGGCACTTAGAAACTTAGGGCAGGGGTAGAGGAGATGGCTCAATGGAAAAGAGTGCTTGCCTCTTTTGGTCTCTTTTGACTTATTAAAATACAGAATTTAAATGATATTTGTATTCAAGAATAGAAAATAATATCTAATAAACTAGAACACAAGCTGTCACAGAAGCCAAAATTTACATGATTTACTTAATCACATCATCTTTACTACAACATGGATGGATGGCCTTCCATAAAATGGTATTTATGCCATGGGTTATCTCTAAAGTATTAGTAGCCACCATTTATTCAGCTGAATCCTGTTTTGAGTATCTTACTTGAATTAACTCAGTTAATCCTCACCTCAGCCCTGGTTAGTAGAATTACCATTATTGTACAGAGAACCGAGAAAGGTTAAAGAAATTTGTCCTAAGTCACTCCTAGTAAGTCACTGAGCTGAGAGTCATTACAAGTTAGATTACTACAAGTTACATGCTTACTTGCTACACCAAAGTATGTTACCAACATTAGACGTTTTGGTATGAGATTTCAGTACCTTTAGCCATAATGACCCGATAATCTCTTGTAGTAACTACAGCCTTAACCTGCCCTTGTTTTAAAGTAACATGAAAATAAGCACATTATTGCAAAGGAATATCACATTAAAAAATAATCCAAATCTTCATGGGTAAAAATATCATACATCCTTACTGGCGAGGAAGTAAAGATGGCTGAGAAACATCTTAAAAAGTGTTCAACATCGGGGCTGGAGAGATGGCCTAGCAGTTAAGACTGCCAACCGCTCTTGCAGAGGACCCGGGTTCGATCCCCAGCACCCATATGGTGGCTGAGAACCGTCTTTGGCTCTAGTTCCAGGGGAATCCAACACCCTCTTCTGACTTCTGCGGCATTGCACGACACGGGTGCACAAACCTATATGCAGACAGTACACTCATACACATAAAAAATAAATAAAATTTTTTAAAAAGTGTTCAACATCATTAATAATTAAGGAAATGCAAATTAAAACCACTCTAAGGTATCATCTCACTCCGCTAAGGCTAGCCAAGATCAAGAAAACAAAAGACACCAAATGCTGGAGAGGTTGTGGGGAAAGGGGAACACTCATCCACTGCTGGTGCGAATGTAAACTGGTACAACCACTGTGGAAAGCAGTGTGGAGAACCCTTAAAAGACTCAAAATGGGCCTACCACCTGACCCACCCATACCACTCCTGCGTATATACCCACAAGATACATCCACCACTATGTTTATTGCAGCTCTCTTCACAATAGCAAAGAGCTGGAACCAACCCAAATGCTGCCCCTCAACTGATGACTGGATAACAAAAATGTGGTACACCTATACAATGGAGTTCTATGCAGTGGCAAAGAAAGATGACATCATGAAATTTGCAGATAAATGGATGGAACCAGAAGATTTTATGTTAAGTGAAGTAACACAGTCCCAGAAAAACAAAAGACAAATGGTATCCTTCATCTGTGGGTGCTAGTACCAAGTACCTAGTCGTAAGGCAAACTGAGAAAAATTAATGTTACAGTCCTCATGATCTGAAAACAACTGTGCTCTTATATTGTGAATCCCTAGACAGGTTCTAGAACTAACCTACCATTTATTTTCAGACTTTGGATTTTTGGTATATGATCGTGGGTATGTATGCATCTTTTAAAGTAATATAAAATTAAAATGGAAAAATGCAAATCAAGAAATATGATATGGAAATAACATACAGTTTGTTTTCAAAAGATACAATTTTAATATAGATGTGATGTATCAAGCTGGTTGGTGTAACTTAGCCTTTCTGGGTGCTTAATGACCATACATAATACCCATACCAATTTGTCTGAGGGACCTAAGGGATACTTTTATTCCTTGCCCTCAGAGGTCAACCAAGTCTTAGGGGACTATGCATGGGAGCATCTCTTGAAATGTCCTGCAAATGTGGGTCACCAGTCTTCCTGTGCAGGGAGGTCTTGGAGATCCATTAATGGGACTTCAGCCAGTGTCCAGTCTACAAAGAGGAAAAGTCTGCTCATGCTTCAAAAAGGGAAGCCTGGTCTAGCAAGACCTGATTTTGTCCTCGAGTGCATGGAACTGGTAAATGAAAAGCTGAAAGGAGCCAGGGGCTCCCACCCTCCCCCCCCCAAAAAAAAATCCTGAGAGACCCCTGAGGGTTAAATCCTCAACTGACCTTACAAAAACTGGGGTTGGAGAGATGGCCTAGCAGTTAAGAGAGCCAAACTGCTCTTGCAGAGGACCCGGGTTCGATCCCCAGCACCCCACGGTGGCTGAGAGCCGTCTTTAACTCCAATTCCAGAGGAATCCGACACCCTCTTCTGACCTCCGCAGCATTGCACAACACGGGTGCACAAACTTTCATGCGGACAGTACATTCATACACATACAAAAATAAATTTAAAAATTTTTAAAAAGAAAACAAAAACCTTGGTGAATCTGGGCTGTGTGGCCTTAAGCATCCAAGGAAAGTAAAACCAGAAATAATTAGTAAGTCCTGAGAAATTGTACTTCAGATATAAAACTTGAGATCTTAGTAAAAAGACAAAAAGAAAAAGAGAGCACTGTTGTTTGGCCTGTCTTCAGTTCTTACTGGCAAGTGCATCTACTCTGTGGCTGCCAATGCTTTTGCTTTTCTTCAAAGACATGAGACACAGCTTTTTAACCCTCCAGTATGGACTGAAGACTCATGGCTCTCCGAGAATCCTCCAAACCTTCAATGCCAGACTACTGGGATACCCAGCTTGTGGACTGAGCAGCTACAGGGATTTCAGCCTCATCAGAGTATAGACTGCCATTGTTGGACTACCCGGGCTGTATCATAGAGGCCAGTACAAGAACATCAAGACAGGTCATGTGCTTACTGGACTTCATTTGGGGAACCATGCAAGGGAAAGACCCCAGTGTGCAGCACAAGGGCAAGATCGATGGTTGTTTAGGCTTGCCAAGGAGGAACCTTCAAACACTTCCTTAAGGAAAACGTGACATCTTTTAGGAAAGGAAGGAAGGAAGGAAGGAAGGAAGGAAGGAAGGAAGGAAGGAAGGTCCTCCAATTCAGGTGATATGTGTATGTATGTATGTATATATGTATACATATTGAAGCAATACAAGTTAGAACAACAACAACCAAAGAACTAGAAAAAAAAACTCAGGAAAGACTCAGAAAAAGATGCAAGACATGTATGGCAGAGCGCAGGAACTCAGGTGGGGTGGGGGGCATGGAAAGGAAAGTGACTCTAAACTCGATTGAGAAATGATGTATGATGTATGGAAAAAGTTTAATAATAATTAAAAAATAAAATATAAAAAGAAAGGCAAACTGAGCAACATTAATGTAATATTTCTTTTTATCTGAAAGCAACTGTGCTGTTATGTGAATCCCTTACAGGGTTCTAGAATTAACCTACCACTTATTTTCAGACTTTGTAATTTTGGTATATGGGTGGAGGGTGTGTATGCATATTTTAGAATAATATTAAACAAAGGGGGAAAGTTGAATTCCTAAACATGATTTGGAATTAACATTTCAGATGGCATAATTTTGGTATATGTGCAACATATATATGCATATTTTAGAGCAATACAAATTGGAGGGAATAACAACAACAAAAGGACTGGGACAAAGAACTGATGGAAACACTAAATTTCTGCACAAAACAATAACCCTCTGCATAGAAAAACTTTTAAAAAAGACTGTGAAAAAGATATGTATGGCAGAATGCGTGAACTCGGGTGGGGTGGGGGACATGGAAAGGGGAATGAGTCTAAATTGGACTGAGAAATGTTGTATGAAATGCACAAAATACCAGTAAAAAATAAATGTCTTATTTGTCTTTAATCCCATCACTCAGGAGGCAGAGACAGGCAGATCTCCAAGAGTTCAAGGCCAGCCTGGTCTACATACCTAGTTCCAGGCTAGCTGGGGTTACAGGGAAACCCTGTCTCAAAAAAGGAGACCTGTGTCTGTGTGTCTGTGTGTCTGTGTGTCTATGTGCCTGAGTGTGGATGCCGATGGAGGCCAAGAGAAGTCAGGTCTCCTGGAGCTGGAGCTATAGACAGTTGTGAGATGCCCAATATGGGTGCTGGGAACTGAACTCCAGTACTCCATTAAAGCAGGAAGCACTTCTAACTGCTGAGCCCTCTCTCTATGTACTCTCCATGTACTTGAAAAAAAGTCTTTCCAAACCAACATTAACTGAGTGTTGTATACCAAGAATTATTCTAAAAATTTCAGATAGTTTGCTTTATTTTAAAAAGTGTCTGAGTTGTTAGATGGCTCAGTGAATAAAGCACTTCCCTGGCAACCATGTTGGAGAACCTGCTGTGAATCCCCAGAAGCTGAGGAAAGCTGGAAGTAGTAGTGTGTGAATTCCAGCACTCTGTCAATATGGGAGGACGTCAGAACCCAGGACACTCCTGAGTAAAGCTGGTAGTAGTGTGTGAATTCCAGCACTCTGTCAGGATGGGAGGACATCAGAACCCAGGACACTCCTGAGTAAAGCTGGAAGTAGTAGTGTGTGAACTCCAGCACTCTGTCAGAATGGGAGGATGTCAGAACCCAGGACTCTCCTGAGTAAAGCTGGAAGTAGTAGTGTGTGAATTCCAGCACTCTGACAGGATGGGAGGATGTCAGAACCCAGGACTCTCCTGAGTAAAGCTGGAAGTAGTAGTGTGTGAACTCCAGCACTCTGTCAGGATGGGAGGACGTCAGAACCCAGGACACTCCTGGGCCTCCTAACTTGGTATACAGGTGAAGCTGTCTCAAACAAAGTGGAAGCTGAAAACTGACACCTGAGATTGTCCTCTGACCGCCTGTGGAGACAGATACACTGTGGCTAGTGCGCACATATACACACACAAACACATACAATACACACCTACAGAGATAACAACAGGCTCTTTCCAAGCCAATGTAAACTGAATCTGTATACCATTTATTCTAAGAACTTTAGACATTGATTTACTCCTTTTAAAGAATATGGGATAGGTAGAATTTTCATCTTCACTGTACAGATGAACAGGCTGAAGTACAGAAAGCCCAAGTAACATAGTAAAGCTTGAATGGTTAGCACACTGCCAGGATGGAACTCTTGACAACAAAGCACCCTCATCCTTTAATGTCCTTCTTCTTCCTCAACTTTTGCCTGATAGAGCATTTTTTTCCTGTTCGTTTTGGTTTTGGTTTTGGTTTTGGAGACAAGATCTCACAAAGCCCAGGGTGGCCTCAAACTCAGTTTGTATCCAAGGCTAGCCCAGAACTCCTGTTTTGCTACCAGGCCCTAGTTGTATTAAACTTTTTATTGTGAGATAGTTATAATTCATGAGGTGTTGGTTTTGTTTTTTTTAAGCACAAAACATGGCCAAAATAAGGAACAGAGAGATGTTTCAGTAGTGAAGAGCACTGGCCTCCAAGGACACATTCTCATAGGTGTACGCGCACGCGCGCACACACACACAGAATGTTTTTTAATTGATGCTCTGAGTAAACCAGTATGACAATGAAAAGAATGGGAGAAAATATTTGAAAAACAGATTTGAATTTTTAAAATGTGTTAGAAATAACCAGTCAAATTTTGAGCAAGCCAAACTGGCAGGGAGAAGAGACATCCATCTCCTGCCAGATGTCAAAATACAGTATCACTAGAGTGATTTTTAAAGAACCGGTAGAACTATACACATAAAGAGGCTGAATCAGAAGAGCCTTCCTTTTATATGTTCACTGGGAGGAAAGTGAATGGGAATACTTAGATGATAATGATTGTCACAGTAGAGGAATCACAGTCCTTAGCTTTCTTTAGTCTTTGATTATTCATGGTGACCATTTTAAAATCACATAACATTAGCAGGTCTTTTAAAGGTTTTTTTTTTTTTCTGTACGTGTATGAATGTACTGTCTGCATGCAGGTGTGTGCACCCATGTCGTGCAATGCCGCGGAGGTCAGAAGAGGGTGTCAGATTCCCCTGGAACTGGAGTTCTCCTGGAATTGGAGTTTCAGATGGTTCTCGGCCACCATGTGGGTGCTGGGGATCGAACCCGGGTCCTCTGTAAGAGCGGTCGGTGCTCTTAACCGCTAGGCCATCTCTCCAGCCCAAAGGTTTCTTTTCTTTAATTGTGGGAGTAGATATATGTATGTTGAGTGCAGGTGCCCACAGAGGCCAGAAAAAGGGGTTCAATTCCCTGGAGTTACAGATGGTTGTGAGCTACCCAATGTAGGTGCTAGAAACCAAACTTGGATCCTCTGGAAGAACTACGTGCTCTTAACCACTAGGCCTTCTCTCCATTCCATAAGCACATCTTTAATATTCATTTCAGCAATATTTTATGAGTATAACATATTGTTTTCCTATTCTAAATTGCAGTGATTCTGAAAGGTATTTATAACAACATTTTATCTAGTTACATAGGAGGAAGAGGAAGAGGAGTTAAAACATTTATTTTCAAAACATAAATTTGTTTATTGATGATATAAAGAAAAGCTATCGAATTTCACATATGTAGCTTTGTCTTTTTCACCCTACTAAACTCTATTATAGGCTATAAGCTTTTTAATTCTCTTAGATTTGCTAGATGACCATATTATTTCATTTATAAATAATTCTTCCCAATATTATCTGAATATTTATATAATAGCTGCCCAAAAGCTGAATAGTTGTTAGTTCTTAGATAGCATGAGCATATTAGTCCTATTTAAATATCATAAAGTCAAAAAGAAAAGTTACAAAATGTTCTGTGTAGTACAGTCTAATCTATCCGTATAAAAATAAGTACTGTAGCCAGGCGTGGTGGCGCACGCCTTTAGTCCTAGCACTTTGGAGCCAGAGGCAGGCAGATCTTTGTGAGTTCAAGGCCAGCCTGGTCTACAGAGTGAGTTCCAGGTCAGCTGGGGCTACAGGGAGACCCTGTCTCGAAAAGACAAAAAAAAAAAAAAAGTACTATATAATGTGCTTGCTTTGAGAATATTATCTGTCTTGTGCTTCCCTATTTTAGGTTAAACTACCATAATAAAAGACCATAGAATGGGTGGCTTAAATAACAATTATCAAGGTCTAGAGGCTTGGGAGGTCCAAGATCAAGGTCTCAGGCGACTCATTTCCTGGTGAGAACTCCGTTCCTCACCTGCACAGGCAGTCTTCTCTCTGGTCACAAAGCAGGGAACTATGAAGAGGACCTGTGTCTCCATTGCTCCAAGAACACCGCCAGTCACAGTGAATTAGGGGAGTCAAGCCTTTGACTTTACTGGATCTGAATTTCTTCTTAAAGACCTTGTCTACAGATACAGTGACACTGAGGATTAGGGTATCAGTATTTGAATAGCAGTGACTGAACACTTCATGGTTTCCTCCAAATTCCTGAGTTTAAGTGATTTTGTGTGTGTGTGACAGGACTAGATTCATGTTCTTTTAAGGAATTTGTTGCTTTACCATGTGTCATAAGGATTTTGTCTAAATTTAAACTATGAATCATTTCTTTGTAGACACAGAATCGAATGAAGCTGATGGCCGACAACTATGAGGATGACCCCTTCAAATCCTCCCATTCCCATCAGATGAATCATAGACCCTCCCCAGACCAGGTGAGACTGCCCTTGATTGCTTCGTTATTCAAATGCACACTTTTATATCCAAGTATTTTGTGCTAGCATGTTGGAAATTAGAAGAAAATAGCTAATTCAGCTTTGGAAAATTGAACTTTTTTCCTAAATAATTCCTATAGAGGACGTTGATGGCTCTGAACATCTTAAGAAATATGCTTGGGTAATTTATGGGAACCACTCAAATCATTGCATAGAAATGAGAAAAAATGATTTCTACTTAAATGATAAACAGTGCCTTATTAGAAAAGCAAGACCCTTTATCCTCTCAAGTTCATTGAAGCACAACTCGGAATAGAAATTGCATCTTGTTGAACTGCAGATATGAAGTCTCTGCTCATTACCTATTAAAGGTGAGGGCTGAAGGCCGGGAATGTTCCTCAGTGGTAGAGAGCTTGCCTAGCTTGTGCAGGTCCCAAGTTCAGTCTCCAGTACTACCAGAACCAAGGGGATGGGGGAGGTAAAGTTGAAGCCTAATTTCTTCCTGCATTTCCTGGTGGATCCATCCCTTGAGGAGGACATTCTCAAGCAAAGTTGTTGCCTTTAGCTTGTCCTCACTGTAAAAGAGGCATCGATGAAACTGAAGGTAATCATAAGAGTTACA
Source organism: Rhizomys pruinosus (assembly GCA_009823505.1). Classification (NCBI taxonomy): domain Eukaryota; kingdom Metazoa; phylum Chordata; class Mammalia; order Rodentia; family Spalacidae; genus Rhizomys; species Rhizomys pruinosus. The sequence continues at coordinate 1,005,846 of VZQC01002907.1, forward strand.
ATGTTTTAAAAGAAGAAAACCCCCTCGAGATCTTGAAAATGATGGCTGGGAAAGAGTGTTGACCAGATTACCTCATATCTCATTGCCCAAAATCAGTTTCAACATCCCTGTCACACCCCATCCTAAAATATATAGAAATAAAAGGTAAGGGGGAAAATAACAATAATTACATCAGTGTGACTGCAGAGCCAAAGAAAACTGCCCTGTTAAACCTCTCCTGAGTGAAAGCTGTGGCATTGTCTTAGAAGAATTTATAGAATCAGTGCTGATAAAGAGAGCAGCTGGTATCCAAATTACTGTTCTAAGACTCAGCAGAAACGCTCCTATAAAGCCAGTTGAGGAATGCCTTATATTCTAGAGGGAAAATAGAACGAGTCTTAATTAAAATGAAGACTTGCCTAGCTGGTGTCCCCTTACCAAGAAGTCACTGTTGTCTCTGCCTGCTTTCTGATACCAAAGGAAGTGTATCTAGCCTATGTGAGGTGCAGGTCAGACCCTTACCATGAAACGGGCTTTGCTATGAGTTAGAGGTCATTGGAGTGGGAAAAACAAGCAGGTGGAGAAAGGTTGAGGAGAAGGCAACTCGTTATGAAAGGCTCCGACTTGATTAACCCAGAAAGAATAGACATGTAATAATTAACTAACTACTATTTTTGGTAATTTAGGGGATTAGAACCTAATGTAAAAAGAGCCAAGAACTTCTTCTCTGCTACATTATGTTTATGTCTTTGTTTTAATACTAACCAACTCTTTTTCATTCCCATGCTGCCCTGGGGCATTGTTCCCTTGTCATCTCTCCCCATAGGATGAGGAGGAGGGTATATGGGCATAGCCAATCAGATGCTCTTAGTTCAGCCATTTTGTTCAGAACGGTGAGAAACAGCTTTCCTTAACTGTGGAAATGATTTTTGTTTGTTTCCATTTTTCTTCTTACATAATCACTTTCACATCTTGCTTCTGTACAAGTCATGAATTCCCTCTGTGTGCTTTCTGGTTTTTTGTTTTTTTTTTCTTTTTCACGGTTCTTTGTGTGTATTGCTGTGCTTTTGACATAGTGGGGTTTGAATTCTGTGGCATTTTTTTTCTTTGTGTGTGTGTTAATAAATCACTCTTATAATTTCTGTACATTTGGGGGAGAACTTCCAGGGCATATAACTAAATTTTTCCAGTTATGATTTTATTTGTAAATTATCCTATCTTATATAATCTTACATTGTCCTGGTAAGATTTATATTAACTTACAACAAACTAATGATTTAAAAAATCAAAGTATGCTGCCATTAGCCTTCTTTGAAATATACTTTTAATGATGATTCATCATAAATATACAAAAACTATAATGTGAGCTATATTGTTCCTCCTCGTGTTCCTGTGTTCTGAGGATCTGCACCTAGGACATCCGTAAGGCTTTGACATTACTCTCAAACCATCCTAAAAATAAGGAAGAAGAAAGAAATAAAAGAAGCCTTTTTAGAAGGCAATCTAAAACTTTGTTGTATATTTCTTTTCATCGATTGCTGCTGTGTTAAACAGCTACCAGGACACAGTCTAGACCAGGCCAGTTGGCTAGAAAACATAGTCCAGCTGTGACAGTGTCTTCCTTTAATCTGATGCCCTTGAGGTTTGACTAAGGAAATCAGTTTCTAGAAAAGTGATAATTCTGTTTAATAAGCTCACTCGTACCAGGAGCCTTGCACTTGCTGAACCCACTCTTCGTGCTTGTGGTGACCTCACTGCTTTGGAGTCAGTTCTCCCTGAAATGTGTCTCTTGGTGTTAAATTACTTAAGTTAATGTAAACCTGTGTAGACCTTCTTAATATTGAACACAGCCAACAGGGATAAAGAGGTAAGTTATGAGAAGGATGACTTTCCATACAACTTTAACTTGCAGGTGTGAAAGAAGAGGAAATGTACAGTGTCAGTCAGAAAGCTCTTTGGACTGATATTGCGTGTCAGAGAAAGCAAAAACTTGGAGGAAATCAGTGTATTGGGTTTCTTACCTGCTCTCTGCAGGGGCATGTATTTGTCATCATGAGGCATGTAGGGGCCACACAATAGCTGTAGCTTACCAGTCACTTGTAAGTGAGCATGATTCTGCCCTCTCTGTTATGGCTTGTCCCAGCAAGAAGCATGTCACTCTCCTACATGAACAGAATTGTATTTTACTTGAAGCCTTTTTTCTAGTCAAATAAGAGCATAGTAGTGTTTTAAAAAATAAGGTTCATAGATAGTTTCACCAGGAGACTGAAAAATAAATAAACCATTTCATATATTTATTCCAGAAGTCTGTATTTTCTGTTCTCTTCTGTTATAATAGAAATAACTTCTAGAATAACAACAGTTCAGAGGCCACTGGTTTTAGTTTTCCTTTTGTACTGATGGCTTACTGCACCTGTTCACTGCCATTGTTGTGACATGGTGCCTTGTAGTTAGTTACCTGGCCAGAGCTGCCGTTCTTACAGTACATTGTCTCAAACTTGGTAGAATATCCACCATAAACATTATGTAGAAAATTTACCTAAGAAAATGCACTAACAAAGCCTCAAGTTGTGATGTATGTCCTTAATACCAGAACTTGGAAAGTGCTGAGGTGGAAGAACTTTTTTTAATAATTTATTATTTTTTGTGTATGAGTATATTGCTCAAATGTGTAAGTGTACCTGTGTCCTGCTATGCAGAGGTCACAGAGGGTGTCAGATCCCCCAGCACTGGATTTATGGAAAGTTGTTAGCCGCCATGTGGGTGCTGGGAATTAAAGCAGGTCCTCTGCAAGAGCAGCCAGTGCTCCTAACCACTGAGCCATCTATCAAGCCCCAAGGTGGAAGGATTTTAAGTTCGAGGCCAGCCTAGGCCTCAAGAAACAAAACAAGCAGTGCACGAGATCCTAAAATGCTGTCAAGTCTTGACTTCTTTCCTTCATTTGCTTGCTTGCTGTTTCTACAGAGGATAGATTTTTCTCAAAGTTTTGAAATTGAAATTTATGTTTTCTTATCAACCTAGGAGCTTAATTCTTTGTCTCATGCATTTTTAAGACGTCACTTACTGACAGAGTTTGACCCAAAGGAGAAATCATCAGACATTGGAAGAGCTAAAAGGAATTTAAGTTGGGCTAGTTTGTGAGCACGAGGGTTCAGAGAGAGTCTGGAGCAGTCTTTGTGTTCGGTCCTTATAGTGCCACTTAGTAACTGCACGTAATTTCTGTGCTTTGATTTCTTCACCTTTAAGAAGGCAGTGGTGATGAGAAGTAGATGAAACAGAACGAAATGGCATGGCCTAGAGTCTAGACTTACACTGTGACTTAGGAGAAGTGACATCAACTCTGAACCAGTTTCTTCATCTAACACATGAGTTTAATACCTGCATGTTAATGTATATAAAATGCCACCAGCAGAGTCTTATGTGTCTGTATTTTGTGCATGCCATTGCTGTTTGGTTACAGTTGTCATCATTAGTTTAGATCTCACTCCAACAATAGTACATTTATAGTAAATGTTATTGTTATTAGGAATATCATTATCTGAGTTTGTATGTTGTGATTCGAGGACATTTCTGTGTTCTTAAGAGGCAGCCAGGGCATACTTCATTACCGAAAGTTTGATGGCCTGTATATTGAGCAATATTTTCCCTTAGGCAAACACCTTGAGGGCCAGTCAGATGGCTCAGCAATAAAGGTGCAGGCCTGGTGACATGAGTTCTATCCCCCAAATGCACATATGATGGAAAGAGAGAACTGTTCTCCAAAGTTGTCCTCTGACTTGCATAGGTATATGTGTGTGTGTGTGTGTGTGTGTGTGTGTGTGTGTGTGTGTGTAGATTAAAAGAAAAGAAGAAAGAAAACACCTTAGGTTTTATAAAGAGACCCTTTATAAAATAGTCAATGTCGTTTGCTTTGAAAGCAGTAGCTATCAAAAAGCCCTCCTAAAATACACATAGAGGAATGACCTCCACTTGGAAAGAACAAGAGTCCCTTCCCACTACCTTCAGCCTGTGTAAAATACACGTGAAGTGTAACCAGTTTCCTTCTCACATCTCTCTGCTCTTTTCAGCAAAAAATAGAAAATCAAAATCATTTACTGATGGTGAGTTGTTATGCAATGAATGGAGAGTAGAACAAACAATACAGGTTGTAATAAAAAAGAAAGGCGTATCTGTCTCACCAGATTGTAGCCAGGCAAATTTAAGAAATTGGAAATACCTATTTAAAGTAGTTTAGAGAGCTACCAGTTACATGTATGGAAAGAAACAGTTGATTCTGTAATCTGTTTGGAACAATACTTAGATGGAGCATAACAGACCATCTAATCCTGTATTTTCAGATGTGCATTGGAAATGTTAGTAGGAGATTTGGGGGGGTCTTTTTGAGATAGGGTCTCCCTTTAGTCTCAGCTGGCCTGGGACTCGCTATGTAGACCCGGCTGGCCTTGAACTCACAGAGATCACCTGCCTCTGCCCCCCAAGTGCTAGGATTAAAGTTGTGTGCCACCACACCCAGCTTACTAAGAAATTTATTTCCTAAAATGCTTAGAACTTAGGAAAAGTCAAGAAGTTGGAGGGTCTTAGCTACATAGAAGCAGATGTAAAAAGAGCAACATTTATCAACCACCTGCATTAGGCCAAATATGAACGTATCTCTTGTCACCTACGTATTTTCATAGGCACGTGAAGAAGAGCATGCTGCCTTCCTCAGTTTATGGAAGAGCTAGCAGAAGTCATAAAAATGAAAGAAGTTTCCATGCTTACACAGCTAACAAATGAGAGACATTTAAATCCAGGACAAGGACTGGGGGTAGATGGTGTGACTCAGTGGGAGAGCTCTTGCCTAGTGTGTGGATGGTGTGTGACTCAGTGGAGAGCTCTTGCCCAGCATGTGGATGGTGTGACTCAGTGGAGAGCTCTTGCCCAGCATGTGGATGGTGTGACTCAGTGGAGAGCTCTTGCCCAGCATGTGGATGGTGTGACTCAGTGGATAGCTCTTGCCTAGCATGTGGATGGTGTGACCANCCAGTGTGTCAAGTTGATAACTAATGCTATCTAGCACAGTGCTTGTTGGGTTCTTTCTGCATGGTAGCCAAGTGGAAGGATCCTCAGCTGTTCAGAGCCAGAAGACTATCAGCCTGGGGCAGGTGGAGCAAGGCCAAACTATCAAATGTAACTAGTTTGCCATTTTATTCCCTCTTAAACTTTTTGTTCATTTTAACTGTTTTCACTTTCAGAACTGTATGGATATTTTATACCTTTGAAAGCATGTTTCATAATTTCAGTATCAGCCATCTATTGTTTCTTAAATTCCTTTTATTTTGTATATATTTTACAAATTAATTTTTTTTCCAATGAATACATGTCCACAGTCAAAAATGTCAAAGAAAATTGATGACGTGATGACAAAGAGCTGTCACAGTAGTAACTCTTCCCCGATTCCCTAGTGATATCTTAATTTGTTCTAAGATTGTATAATTGTTCATCTATTATTTTATTAGGGAATAGCTATTAGGGGGTGGATCCATAATTATAAAATAATGTACTTACATATTGAGAAAACAAAAGCTTTGGTTAATCTGGGCTACTTGTATGGCTTTAAAATCAAAAGGAAATATAACCAGAAATAAAATTAGTAAGGCTGAGAAACTGTACTTCAGGTTAAAACTTGAGATCTAGTAAAAAGACAGAAAAGTACAAGAAAACAGAATTAAGAGCAAATGCTAATTCCATCCCAAGAGACATGATTTGAACAGGAAAAGTTCTCTGTGGAGAGTATCGTTCTTTGGGGATAAGAACTGGAAAGGTGTGGTTTAATAGTGATGTGTTTTGTGTGCAGTTGACCAATAGGTCAATTTTGCGTGCTTTAGTGTCAACTTGACAAACCGGGGTTGAGGGAGCCTCAAATAAGGAATTTCCTCCATCAGAAAGGCCTGTGGGCTTGTTTGTGATGCATTTTCTTAACTGCTAATTTATGTAGGAGGGCCCAGCCCACAATGAGGAGTGCCACCCTGGGCAGGTGGTTGTGTTCAGTATAAGAAGGAAGGCTGGTCCAAAAGGCTTTTGGATTTTCTTCACTTTAGAAGGCAGTGTGATGAGAAGGAATGAAACAGACGAATGGCATGGCCTAGAGTCTACACTTACACTGTGACTTAGGAGAAGTGACATCAACTCTGAACCAGTTTCTTCATCTAACACATGAGTTTAATACCTGCATGTTAATGTATATAAAATGCCACCAGCAGAGTCTTATGTGTCTGTATTTTGTGCATGCCATTGCTGTTTGGTTACAGTTGTCATCATTAATTTAGATCTCACTCCAACAATAGTACATTTACAGTAAATGTTATTATAGGAATATCAAAAAAAAAAAAAAAAAAAAAGAAGAAGCAGGCTGGCACGAGGCCAGGGGAGCAAAGCCAGTGAAACAGCATTCCTCCAGGCCTGTGCTTCGGCTACCTTGCCTCCAAGGTTCCTGCCCTGAGTTCCTGCCTTGGGCTCCCTGAGTGATGAACTGTGACCCAGGAAATGTAAGCTGAATAAACCCTTTCCTCCCCAAGTTGGTGTCGGTCAGAGTGTTTTGTCACAGCAATGGAAGACAAACTAGGACAGAAATTGAGTCACAGTAGGAGGCTGTTAGCAGTGTTGTCTTGTTAGCATCCTCTGTTATTTTGAGTTTTTGAAAGTTTTGAGGGGAGAGACCCATGAAACCTAATGTAAGGTATTTGATAGGTAAACTGGTATTTTATAAGCAAATATCATTTGAGTAATAAATGTCATTAACCTGCTGTCTTAAGAAGTTCATACACAAATATGGAGAGTGATTCTGCAATATAAAATATGCATTTTAATACTGAGATTATCAAGTGATAAAACAGTGTTAAAAGACTTGGGAAGGTGGAAGGGTTTTTTGTTTTTTGTCTTTGTAATTAAAACTATGTCATGTGCTTTACGTCTCTGAATGGGATTGTAACAGCACTGTGTCAGTATTGGTCTGTGTATCTCTGTCTGTCCATAGACGAGTAGATAGATATGGTGATGCTATTTTGTTTTACTAATAAGCTCGGGAATATTTAGCGGTCATTTTCACTGGCACGAGAGCCTTTTGTATATTAATCGATTTAAACTTTTATTTATTTATTTATTTATTTATTTATTTATTATTTATTTTATATGTGTTGTGTATGAATGTACTGTCTGCATGTAGGTTGGTGCACCTGTGTCGTGCAATGCCACAGAGGTCAGAAGAGGGCGTCAGATTCCTCTGGAACTGGAGTTAAAGATCATTCTCAACCGCCATGTGGGTGCTGGGGATCGAACCTGGGTTCTCTGCAAGAGCATTTGCTGCTCTTAACCGCTAGGCCATCTCTCCAGCCCCAATCAATTTAAATTTTTAAACCAAAAATTTTACGGTTCAGTATCTGGCAAAAAGACGCTAAGGGGAATGTAACATAGAATTAATAGATGGTTATATATCAAAAGACACGAATCACCATGCTGCCTTGAAACAGCACAGCGAAGTGTATCAGTGGTTCTGTGATTTCTCGAAAGGTTCAAGTCATGTTGGTTCTGTGTGCAGGTCTTCTGGGGCCTGACACAGCACAGTTGTCCTCAAATTGAGCACCAATGCAGACAAGATGCCAGGGCTGCAGCATTTTACCTGACTGTGTGTGTTTTATGACTGTGTTATTTTCCAAAGCTGTTCCTACCTCCCCACAAGGTATGTACTATAAATGTTCTATATCAGACAAGACTACTGTGTTTCTTCTTGTTTATTAAAATTAAAAAGAAAAGTAAACTAATTTTAATATCAAAAAAGACAAAAAGTAAAAAAAAAAGCACTGTTGTTTTGCCTGTCTTCAATTCTTTTTTATCATTATTATTATTATTTATTATATGTATATTTTTGTACAAGATTATGTTACTAATCAAATCTAGACCTGTGTCCCCCACCCTACCCCCCCACCCCACCAGAGCTCATGCATTCTGCCAAACATGCTTTTCATTTCTTTCTCAGTCTTTCTCAAAATTCTCCATGTGGAAGTTGACTGTTTTGAGCAGAAGTTCACTGTTTCAGTCAGTTCTTTGATGCAGTCCTTTCTGTGGTTGTTGTTGTTGCTGTGGTTGTTGTTTCCAATGTGCATCACTCCCAACTACTTGGACAAAAGCTCAGGGGGCCATGCATAAGAAATACAACTAGGTAATTGGGACTAGCATCCACAGATGAGGGATACCGTTTGTCTTTTGTTTTTCTGGGACTCTGTTACTTCACTCAGCATGATATCTTCTACCTCCAGCCATTTACCTGCAAAGCTCATGATGTCATCTTTCTTTACCACTGCATAGAACTTCACTCANCAGTGGAGAGCTCTTGCCCAGCATGTGGATGGTGTGACTCAGTGGAGAGCTCTTGCCCAGCATGTGGATGGTGTGACTCAGTGGATAGCTCTTGCCTAGCATGTGGATGGTGTGACCAGTGGACAGCTTATGCCCAGCGTGTGGATAGTGTGACTCAGTAGATAGCTCTTGCCTAGCATGTAGATGGTGTGACCAGTGGAGAGCTTATGCCCAGCGTGTGGATGGTGTGATTCAGTGGAGAGCTCTTGCCTAGAGTGTGGATAATGTGACTCAGTGGAGAGCTCTCGCCCAGCATGTGGATGGTATGACTAAGAGGAGAGCTCTTGCCCAGTATGTGGATGGTGTGACTCAGTGGAGAGCTCTTGCCCAGCATGTGGATGGTGTGACTCAGTGGATAGCTCTTGCCTAGCATGTGGATGGTGTGACCAGTGAAGAGCTCTTGCCTAGAGTGTGGATGGTATGACTCAGTGGAGAGCTCTCGCTAGAGTGTGGATGGTGTGACTCAGTGGAGAGCTCTTGCCTAGCATATGGATAGCCTTCTATTCAGTCCTCAGCACCATAAAAATAAAATACTTTTTTTGAAAAAAAAAGTAATTCAAAGAACAGAGGAAAGGAGCAACTATCCTTAAGCAACCCAAGAAAGAAATTACCAAAAGCATAACAGAGTAAATAAATACCTAGACCAAAAATGCAAACTAAAGATAATTTGAAAGAAAACAACACACATCTCTCAATAATAACCTTAAATATTAATGGTCTAAACTCCCTAATCAAAAGACATAGACTGGGAGAATGGATTAGGAAACAGAATCCATCTATATGCTGTCTCCAAGAAGCCCATCTTACCCTCAAGGACAGAAGCACCTTAGAGTGAAAGAATGGAAAAAAATATTCCAAGCAAATGGTACCAAAAAACAAGCAGGAGTGGCTATTCTAATATCAGACAAAAGAGATCTCAGAGTAAAATTAATCAGAAAAGACAAAGAGGGCCATTATATCCTTATCGATGGAACAATTAACCAAGAAGATCTCACAATCTTAAATATTTATGCACCAAACTCTGGTGCACCAAACTTTATAAACACAATCCTTCAGGACCTCAAGACACAGATTAGTCCCAGTACGCTAATAGTGGGGGACTTTAATACCCCACTGAGCCACCTGGGTAGGTCTACTGGACAAAAAATAAACAGACATCAGAACTGAACAACATAATAAACCAAATGGACCTCCCAGATATCTACAGAATATTCCATCCAAACACCAGAGAATGTACTTTCTACTTAGCGCCCCATGGAACATTCTCCAAAATTGACCACATATTGGGACACAAAAGAAACCTCAACAAATACAAAAGGATTGAAATTATTCCATGCATTCTATCAGACCACAGTGCAATAAAGCTCAATATTAACACCAGAGCAAGCCTGACTAGCTACAAGAACACATGGAGAATAAACAACACAATACTGAACAGTGAGTGGGTCAGAGAAGAAATAAAGAATGAAATAAAAGCATTCCTGGAACTAAACAATAATGACAATGCAACACAACAAAACCTGTGGGATACATTAAAGTCAGTCCTAAGAGGGAAAGTTATAGCACTAAGTGCCCACATCAAAAAAATAGAAAGAGAACAAGTAAATGATCTAACACAACAGCTAAAAACACTTGAAAGACAACAACAAATGAACCCTAAACCCAACAGACAGGAAGAAATAACAAAAATCAGAGCAGAAATCAATTAAAATGAAACAAAGGAATAACAAATACTAAAAAAAATATGATCCAAAAGCTGTGGTTCTTTGAAAGAATAAACAAAGATAGCACAGACCTCTAGCCAGTTAACAAAAAGACGAGAGACAACTCCAAATCAATAGCATTGGATGTGTGATGAAGGGAAAATCAACAGATAAATGACACAAGAATCCAAGACAAATCATATGAAGAATATTCAGAACCCTAAACTCTAGCTAAAGTTGAAACCTAAGAGAGATAGGGATGAATATCTTGAAATTCTGGAGTTCCAAAGCTTAACTAAGAAAGAGATTGACAGCTTTTAAACAGATCCATAATACTTGAGAGAAATTGAAGATGATAAAAAAACTTCAATAAAAAAAAAAAAAAAAATCCCTAGGCCCAGATGGTTTCACAGAGAATTCTTATAAACATTTAAAGAGGTCTGTGATGGCTAATGCTGGGTTGGTCAACTTGCCTTGGACTAAGGAACAAATAATAGAAAAAGGATCTTTGGATCCTTTTTCTCTTTTTTGGACCGCCTCAACCCGGATGTTCCACCCAAAATGTGGGTGTTACTTTCTGCCAGCAGGCAGTATAAAAGGGCCACAGTGCAGAAGGAGCCGGTCCCTTTTTTTTCTGCGGCTTGGCCTCTCTCTCACTGGTGAGTTTGTCTGCTGCTGTGATCAACCTGTCAGATCCCAGCATGTAACTGAGACCAGGCAGATCTCCTGGAATCAACCGGGCCTTAGCACCAGATTGGGACTACTTGAGACATCCAGCCTTGTGGACTGAACAGTTCCCTGGATTCTCAGCCTCTCCAGTTTGTCACAGCTACTGTTGAACTACTTGAACTCTGTCACGTGAGCAATCAATAAATTGTATATAAATTGTATATAGCTATATTTATATTTGTCCTGTTGCTTCCTGTTTCTTTTAAAAAACCCTGAGCTAATACAGATTTTGGTACTGAGAGTGGTTCTAGAGAAACAGATTGAAAGATGAATTTCTTTTATTTTTTTTTGTTTTTGTGTTTGTTTGCTTTTTTAATTTTTTATTTATTTATTTTATTTTATTTTTATTGTGTATGAAATGTACTGTCCGCTGCAGTGCGAGGTCTGCGCACCGCGTGTGCGTGGCGATGTCCGCGGAGGTCAGAAGAGGGTCTTGGGATTCCCCTGGATACTGGAGTTCTCCTGGAGTACTGGAGGTCACAGACGGTTCTTCAGCTCCTGTGAGGTGCTGGGGATCGAAACCCGGGTCCTCTGCCAAGAGCAGTCAGGTGCTCTTAACCGCTAGGCCATCCCTCCAGCCCGAAAGAATGAATTTCTTTAGTGGGCTTGGTAGTGTCTGGAGCCAGCTCTCCAATCCATGAAGCCTAGAGTTAGTGAAGGCTCTCCTGGTTGCATGAAGAGGAATGATAACACTTGGTGCAGACTATTTGAAACAATTATTAAGATAGATCCATTTGACTCAACTAACTCGCCTCTTGTAAGGAGCAAGGAATTATTAGCGACTCTCTATATAAAATGTTTTAGAAATTGGGAAAAAATAAGGAAATGAATGAGGTTGCCTGGTTGCTCCTAGAATCTCTGGATAAAGTGATAGAGGGAAATAACTCACTTCAACAGCCAAAGAAGTGGACAGTGGGCCCATGGTCATGGTATCGACTGGTCTTACCATGTTCCCCACCATCCAGAAGCAGTTGGCTTGATAGAATGATGGAAAGGCCTCTTGAAGACACAGTTAAAATGCCAGTTAGGTAGCAATACCCTTGAGGGCTGGGCAAGGATCTCCAGGAGGTAGTATATGCTTTGAATCAGTCCCTATTATATGGTACTGTTTCTCCTTATAGCCAGAATTCATGGGGTCCAGGAACCAAGGGGTGGATGTGGGAGCTGATTCCATCACTATCACCCCTAGTGACCCCAGTAGGAAAATTTTTGCTTCCTGTACCAACGAACTTGCGTTTCTGCTGGTCTAGGTGTTTTGGCTCCAAAGTGGGGAATGCTTTTGCCAGGAAATACAGCAAACGTTCCTTTGAACTGGAAGATAAGACTTGTCCCTGGCCACTTTGGGCTTCAACTGCCCTTAAGCCAAAACAGGCTAAGGAAGGAATAACAGTAGTAGGAGGAGTGATTGATGCAGACTACCAGGAGGAAAATGGACTTTTTCTCCACAACAATGGGGGCAAGGAATATTATGTTTGGAAGGCAGGAGATGTTGTAGGGTGGCCTTCTGGTGCTACCATGTCCTAGATTAAGGTCAATGGGAAACTCAAACAACCCAAACCAGACAGGACAACAAATGGCCAGACCCTTCAGGGATGAAGGTATAGGGTCACTCCTCCAGGGATAAGAAGCCAAGACCTGCAAAGGTGCTTTGCTGATGGTGGAGGAAATACTGAATGGGTAGTAGAAGAAGGAGTCATAAATATCAGCTGAGGCCACGGGAACAGTTGCAGAAATGTGGATTATAATAGATATTAACTTTTATCCTATTTTGTTAAGAATGTGCTTGTAATTATAATATATGTATATATATATATCATATATATGTATATATATATGAGCATATAAAATACANCCAGTGTGTCAAGTTGATAACTAATGCTATCTAGCACAGTGCTTGTTGGGTTCTTTCTGCATGGTAGCTAAATGGAAGGATCCTCAGCTGTTCAGAGCCAGAAGACTATCAGCCTGGGGCAGGTGGAGCAAGGCCAAACTATCAAATGTAACTAGTTTGCCATTTTATTCCCTCTTAAACTTTTTGTTCATTTTAACTGTTTTCACTTTCAGAACTGTATGGATATTTTATACCTTTGAAAGCATGTTTCATAATTTCAGTATCAGCCATCTATTGTTTCTTAAATTCCTTTTATTTTGTATATATTTTACAAATTAATTTTTTTTCCAATGAATACATGTCCACAGTCAAAAATGTCAAAGAAAATTGATGACATGATGACAAAGAGCTGTCACAGTAGTAACTCTTCCCCGATTCCCTAGTGATATCTTAATTTGTTCTAAGATTGTATAATTGTTCATCTATTATTTTATTAGGGAATAGCTATTAGGGGGTGGATCCATAATTATAAAATAATGTACTTACATATTGAGAAAACAAAAGCTTTGGTTAATCTGGGCTACTTGTATGGCTTTAAAATCAAAAGGAAATATAACCAGAAATAAAATTAGTAAGGCTGAGAAACTGTACTTCAGGTTAAAACTTGAGATCTAGTAAAAAGACAGAAAAGTACAAGAAAACAGAATTAAGAGCAAATGCTAATTCCATCCCAAGAGACATGATTTGAACAGGAAAAGTTCTCTGTGGAGAGTATCGTTCTTTGGGGATAAGAACTGGAAAGGTGTGGTTTAATAGTGATGTGTTTTGTGTGCAGTTGACCAATAGGTCAATTTTGCGTGCTTTAGTGTCAACTTGACAAACCGGGGTTGAGGGAGCCTCAAATAAGGAATTTCCTCCATCAGAAAGGCCTGTGGGCTTGTTTGTGATGCATTTTCTTAACTGCTAATTTATGTAGGAGGGCCCAGCCCACAATGAGGAGTGCCACCCTGGGCAGGTGGTTGTGTTCAGTATAAGAAGGAAGGCTGGTCCAAAAGGCTTTTGGATTTTCTTCACTTTAGAAGGCAGTGTGATGAGAAGGAATGAAACAGACGAATGGCATGGCCTAGAGTCTACACTTACACTGTGACTTAGGAGAAGTGACATCAACTCTGAACCAGTTTCTTCATCTAACACATGAGTTTAATACCTGCATGTTAATGTATATAAAATGCCACCAGCAGAGTCTTATGTGTCTGTATTTTGTGCATGCCATTGCTGTTTGGTTACAGTTGTCATCATTAATTTAGATCTCACTCCAACAATAGTACATTTACAGTAAATGTTATTATAGGAATATCAAAAAAAAAAAAAAAAAAAAAGAAGAAGCAGGCTGGCACGAGGCCAGGGGAGCAAAGCCAGTGAAACAGCATTCCTCCAGGCCTGTGCTTCGGCTACCTTGCCTCCAAGTTCCTGCCCCTGAGTTCTGCCTTGGGCTCCCTGAGTGATGAAACTGTGACCCAGGAGTGTAAGCTGGAATAAACCCTTTTCCTCCCCAAGTTGGTGTCGGCAGAGTGTTTTGTCACAGCAATGGAAGACAAAACTAGAACAGAAACTTTGGAAAGTCACAGTAGGAGGCTGTTAGCAGTGTTGTCTTGTCAGCATCCTCTGTTATTTGAGTTTTTGAAAGTTTTGAGGGGAGAGACCCATGGAACCTAATGTAAAGTATTTAGTAGGTAAACTGGTATTTTATAAACAAATATCATTTGAGTAATAAATGTCATTAACCTGCTGTCTTAAGAAGTTCGTACACAAATATGAAGAGTAATTCTACAATATAAAATATGTATTTTAATACTGAGATTCTCAAGTGATAAAACAGTGTTAAAAGACTTGGGAAGGTGGAAGGTTTTTTTGTTTTTGCTCTTGTAATTAAAACTATTGTCATGTGCTTTACGTCTCTGAATGGGATTGTAACAGCACTGTGTCAGTATTGGTCTGTGTATCTCTGTCCATAGACGAGTAGATAGATATGGTGATGCTATTTTGTTTACTAATAAGCTCAGGGAATATTTAGCGGCATTTTCACTTGCACGAGAGCCTTTTGGTATATTACTCGAATTTTAAACTTTTATTTATTTATTTATTTATTTATTTATTTATTTATTTTATAGTTTGTTGGTATGAAATGTACTGTCCTGCATGTCAGGTCTGGGCACCTGCGTGTGCGTGGCGATGCCCGGAGGTCAGAAGAGGGCTTGAGATTCCTCCTGGAACTGGAGTTCTTGGAGATGGAGGTCATCAGACGGTTCTCACCTTGGGTGCTGGGGATCGAAACCGGGTCCTCTGCAAGAGCATTGTCGCTCTTAACGCTAGGCCATCCTCCAGCCCCAATCAATTTAAATTTTTAAACCAAAAATTTTACGGTTCAGTATCTGGCAAAAAGACGCTAAGGGGAATGTAACATAGAATTAATACATGGTTATATATCAAAAGACACGAATCACCATGCTGCCTTGAAACAGCACAGCGAAGTGTATCAGTGGTTCTGTGGTTTCTCGAAAGGTTCAAGTCATGTTGGTTCTGTGTGCAGGTCTTCTGGGGCCTGACACAGCACAGTTGTCCTCAAATTGAGCACCAATGCAGACCAAGATGCCAGGGCTGCAGCATTTTACCCAACTGTGAGTGTGTTTTACAACTGTGTTATTTCACAAAACTTTCCTACCTCCACAAGGTACCTGGACTATAAATTTCTATACAGACAAGTACTTTTACTGTTTCTTTTCACTACTTATCTTGTTTATTAAAAGGTAAAAAGAAAAAGTAAACTAATTTTAATGATCACAAAAAGACAACGAAGTAAAAAAAAAAAAGCACTGTTTTTTGCCTGTCTTCAATTATTTTTTTCATGTTTATTACTTATTTATTATATGTATATTTTGTACAGGATATGTTACTAATCAAATCTAGGACCTGTGTTCCCCACCTACCCCCCACCCCAACCAGAGCTCATGCATTCTGCCAACATGCCTTTTCATTTTTCTTTCTCAGTCTTTCTCAAATTCTCCATGTGAAGTTGACTGTTTGAGCAGAAGTTCACGTTTCAGTCAATTCTTTGAACAAGTCCTTCTGTGGTTGTTGTGTTCTGTGGTTGTTGTTTCCAATGTGCATCACTCCCAAACTTGGACAAAAGCTCAGGGGGGCCATGCAAGAAATACAACTAGGTAATGGGCACTAGCCATCCCAGCAGATGAGGGATACCGTTTGTCTTTTGTTTTTCTGGGACTCTGTTACTTCACTCAGCAGATATCTTCTTACTCCAGCCATTTACCTGCAAAGCTCATGCTGTCAACTTTCTTTACCACTGCGTAGAAACTTCACGCATCAGTTGAGGGGCATCTGAGTTTGGTTCACCAGCTCCTTGCTATTGTGAAGAGAGACTGCAATAAACATGGCTGACAATGTACCTCTGCAGTAGGATGAGTCTTGAAGGGTACATGCCCAGGAGTGTATGGCTGGGTGGGTGGCAAGTTTCATTCCAAGTCTTCCAAGGTTCTTCCACACTGCTTTCCATAAGTGCTGTACAAGTTTGTATTTCCACCAGCAGGGCATTGAGGGTTCTCCTTTCCCCATAACCTCTCAGCACTTGGTATTTGTTTTCTGATCTTAGCCAGGTCTTATGGAGTAAGATGATATCTTAGAGGTTTCGAGTTGCATTTCCTTAATGAATTAATGATGTTGAACACTTCTTAAGATGTTTTCTCAAGCCATCTCTAATTTCCTCACTGTGAAGTTTCATTCAGGCTCTTTGGCTCCATCTACTGGAGTGGGTCATTGGTTTTCTTATTCTTTGTTTTTTGGTAGTTTATATATCTGGAAACCAGCTTGTGCGATGTTTCTGCAGTGAAGGCTTCCTCCCACTCTGTGGGATATCTCTTCACTTCCTTCATTGATTCTTTTGATGTACAGGTAAAAGCTTTTGAGTTTTATGAGGTTCCCATTTGTCAATTTCACATAATTTCGTTGTACAATCTGCTATCTGATGTAGGAAGTCTTTTCCTAACCTATATCTTGTAGTCTGCCTGCCAACTTCTATGCCTTCAGAGTTTGGGTTCACCTTGAGGTCTTTAATCCAATCTGGAGTTGACTTTTGTACAGGATGAGAGGGTAGGGGTTTAATTTCATGCTGCTACAAGTGGTGATCCAGTTTTGCCATTTGGTCAACAGGTCTGTTTTTGCTGCAGTACCAAGCTGTTTTTACTACTATAGGCCCTGTGTTTAGTTTGAAAGCCTGGTATAGGAGATCCCCCCCGTGTATGCTCTTTTCACTCCAGGGTTGTTTGGCTATTCGGGTCTTTTATTTTTCCAAACTAATTTAAGGACTTTTTTGCCAAGCTTTGTGAAGAAACTCTTGGGACTTTAATTGGGATTCTGTTAACTAATACAAGATTAGGTAGAATGGACATTTTTACTATGTTAATTTCCCAATCCAGAGCATGGAGGTTTTTCCATCTGTTTCCATTGTCCTCTTCTTCAATTTCTTTCTTTAAGGGATTAAATTTTTTGTTGTAGAGATCTTTGGTGTCTTTGCTTAGGTTTGTCCTTAGTTATTGTATTGTTTTTAAGGCTGTTGTGAGTGGGAAGGTCTCCTTGAATTCTTTCCTCAGCTGCTTGCTGTTGGTGTAAAGAAAGACCACTGATTTTTTTAGGTTAATTTTGTGTTCTGCCCCTTTGCTGAAGTTATTAATCATTTCTGGGAGTTTTCTGGTGGAGTTTATAGCATCCCTTAAGTAAACAATCATATCATCAGCAAATAGGGATAGGTTGATTTCCTCTTTTCCAATTAGTACTCTTTTAATTTCCTTTTCTTGCCTTGTTACCCTGGCAAGTGTTTCAAGCACTATATTAAAGAGGATTGGTGACAGGGGGCAGCCTTGTCCAGTTCCTACCTTTAAATGGAATGTTTCTACTGTTTCCCCATTTAGGATGATATTGGCTGTGAGTTTCCTGTATATGGCTTTGATTACATTGAGGAATGATCCCCCGAATC
The DNA here is from genome assembly GCA_009823505.1 of Rhizomys pruinosus. Lineage (NCBI taxonomy): Eukaryota > Metazoa > Chordata > Mammalia > Rodentia > Spalacidae > Rhizomys > Rhizomys pruinosus. The sequence goes on from VZQC01002907.1 coordinate 1,023,529, forward strand.
CAATTCCCTCTAGGACTTTAAGCATGAAGGGATGCTGGATTTTGTCAAAGGCTTTTTCAGCATCAATTGAGATGTTGGTGTGGTTTTTGTTTTCCGTCCATTTATATGCTTGATATTTATTGATTTTCATATATTGAACCATCCCTGCATCTCTGGTATGAATCCAACTTGGTCATGATGGATGATCTTCTTGATGTGGGTTTGTATGTGATTTGCCAGTATCCTGTTTAGAATTTTGGCATCTGTGTTCATTAGGAAGATGGGTCTATAGCTCTCCTTTTTAGTTGTATCTTTGCCTGGTTTGGGTAATAGAGTGATGCTAGCTTCATAGAAGGAATTTGGGAGAATTCCCTCTGTATCCTTCTAAACAATTTCAGTAATAACGGTTGTAAGTCTTTTTGAAATGTTTTATAGAATTCTCCTGTGAAACCATCTGGGCCTAGGCTTTTTTTAGTTGGGAGTCTTCTTATTACATCTTCAATTTCTTCATATATTATGGGTCTGTTTAAGCTGTCGATCTCTTCTTGGTTGAGCTTTGGTGATTCCCAGGATTTCAGATATTCTTCCATTTCTTCTAGGTTTTGAAACTTGGTAGAGTATAGGTTTCTGAATTATTCCTGTATGATTTTCTGGATCTTTTCATTGTCTGCTGTGATATTTCCCTTTTTATCACTAATTGTATTGATTTGGAGTTGTTCCTTCTTTCTTTTGGTTAACTGGGCTAGAGGTCTGTCTATCTTGTTTATTCTCTCAAAGAACCAAATTTTGGATTCATTGATTTTTTTTGAATTGTTTTCTTTGTTTCTATTTCATTGATTTCTGCTCTGATTTTTGTTATTTCTTCCTGTATGTTGCATTTAGGGTTCATCTGTTGTTGCCTCTCAAGTGCTTTTAGCTGCAGTGTTAGATCATTCCCTCGTGCTCTTTCTGTTTTTCTAATGTAGGCACCTAGGGCTAAAACTTCCCTCTTAGGACTGCTTTTAAGGTATCCCATAGGTTTTGTTGTGTTGTATTATCATTGTCATTCGGTTCCAGGAATGCTTTTATTTCTTTCTTTATCTCTTCCTTGACCCATTCATTATTCAAGAGTGTGTTGTTTAATCTCCATATGTTCTTGTAGATAGTAGGGCTTATCCTGGTGTTGATACTGAGCTTCATTACACTGTGGTCTGATAGAATGCATGAAATTATTTCAATCTTTTTGTATTTGTGGAGGCTTCTTCTGTGTCCCAGTATGTGGTCAATTTTGGAGAATGTTCCATGGCATGCTGAGTAGAAAGTGTATTCTCTGGTATTAGGGTGGAAAATTCAGTAGATGTCTGTGAGGTCCATTTGATATATCATATCATTCATTTCAGATGTCTCTCTGTTTATTCTTTGTCCTATTGACCTGTCCAAAGGGCTCAGTGGGGTATTGAATTCCCCTACTATGAGTGTGCTGGGGTTAGTGTGTGACTTGTGGTCCTGGAGAATTGTCTTTATAAAGTTTGGTGCACCAGAGTTTGGTGCATATACATTCATAATTGTGGAATCTTCTTGGTGAATTGTTCCTTTGACAAAAATGTAATGGCCTTCCTTATCTCTTCTAGTTTCTTTTACTTTGAAATCTATTTTGTCTGATATTAAAATAGCAACACCTGCTTTTTTTTTTTTTTTTTTTTGTACCATTTTGCTTGCAAAATATTTTTTTTCCATCCTTTTCACTTTAAGGTGGTGCCTGTCGTTGAAGATAAGATGTGTTCCTGTAGATAGCATATGGGATGTGTTTGTTTCCTAATCCATTTCCCCCAGTCTATGTCTTTGATTGGGAGTTAGTCCATTTAATATTTTAGGTTATGACTAATAGGTTTATGTTGCTTCCTTTGGCTTTGTTATCCATTTGTGGTTTTGGTTGTGAGTTTCTATCCTGCAGTTATGCTTTTATTGATTCTCTCTTTCTAGGTGCCTATGGGAGATGGTTCTCCTTTCTTTGTCCTTTGAATTCTTCAAGTTATTCTCTGAAGGGTTTGGTTTTCCGGATATGTATTCCATCATCTTGTTACTGTCATGGAAGGGCGTTTTCTCTCTTCCTTCAGACTGCAAATCAACATTTTTGGCTGGGTATAGTAACTTGGTTGGCAGTCTATTGTCCTTAACACTGGGGATGCTTTTCTCCAGCTTCTTTTTGCTTTCATAGTTGCACTGAGAAGTCAGTGGTAATTCTGATAGGTTTCCCCTTATAGGGCCTTGTTGTTGTTTTCTTGTGGCGCT